>OX596212.1:10775190-11339443 GCA_951394215.1 Glyphodes perspectalis | reverse complement strand
GAAAATTGTGAAAAAGCAGTGACAAGCGGCTAACCTGTCGCCTACACAATCACACACCCAAAACCCGATATACCATTAGTCGCCTTTTACGACATGCTAGGCAAGAACCACAGTTGGCATATTCTTTTTAAGTCCCAGACTAACATGGGACAGTGGGCTGGGTTGGATGGAAAGCTGGTGAAAAATTAATTTTTATTCTGAGGTCATTTTTATTTTGGGGGAAAATGGAGTTAGAGAGACTACACCTCAAACCGGCATACCATAGTGTTGTTGTAGACAACACTGTCACAACAACACCTGTATTAGCTATAGTGTAGCTACACTGACCGTGAACTCGACGTTGGTGTCGCAGAGGGCGAGCACGCCGCCGCGCAGCGCGGCGCAGGCGGCGTGCGCGTCGGCCGGCCGCGCGTGCAGCACGCTCGCCAGCTTCATGTCGCCGTTCCACAGCTTCACTGCGTTCGTCTCCACCGTGATCAGCCCTATAGGCGTAATCGATCGTTAATAATTAAAAACAATATACGATGCATTTAGTCAAAAAATCAGGTGCAAGTGTAAATAATATTCACAAAAATTTTATTAGCTTAATGGCGCATTCGGTAGTGACCCTGCCCCAAGCGCCAAGAGTTGTGGGTTCGATCCCCATCCAGGACAAACATTCGTGTGATGAATACTTGTGTTTGTTCTGTGTCTGAGTGTTAATATCAAATATTTAAGTATACATTTATAATGCCACTATTGATTCTGATATTCGTAACATAAGTGCTCAAGCTACTTACCCCGAAATCAGATCAATGTATGTGGTGCAGTCGGATATCTATTAATTTAATAAAAAACAATCTATACGATGCAGATTTAGTCAAAGAAAACAGGTTGTGGAACGTTAACTTAAAACGTGATATTTCAATAAATATAAAAAACAAAGTGCTGTGGTAAGTGTGGTAAGTAACGGGTCTATTATATTATATTATATCAGGAAGTTGGCGGTTTAATCACCCCCGTGCCTCGGAAAGCGCGTTAAGCCGTTGGTCTCGCGCCTGACCTCTCTCCGGTCATGTCGAATTGACGTCTCACCGGACTATGAGAGTGAAGAAATAGGGAGTGCACCTGTGTTTGCGCACACACTTGTGCACTATAATATTTCCTGCGCAGATGGCTAATCCTCGTTGAGATTGGCCGCCGTGACCGATATCGGTTAGAACGAGAATTATTAGTTACGTCACTGACAACACCTTCGCCTAACGGAGGGATTTACTGTTCTCGACTACCATTGTTAAAATTTCACTTTAAGGCCACAGCTTACCTATGTCCTGCACGTAGAAGCAGTCGACCAGACTGCTAGTCCCGCGGAGCCGGCAGCTCTTGCCGTCGCCGTTGTGAAATAGGCTCGAGTCGCTGCCTGAGCTGGACAATGTATCTGGCTGGCTGGTTTTCTTCTTTATTCCTAGAAAAAAAAATGCAGTTCTAAGGATATTTTATGCTAACAAAGGAAAAAGAATTCAAGTGCAGGAATTACAGACTAAATGTTATGTTTTTTTTATAACAAAATAAGACAATGTAATCAAAATCTACGAATCCTGTTTTTTAAATAAATTTTCTGTTTACCGATACTATACAAAAAAAAAGACTTTTTGTATCTAAAAAATCAATTTGATTTATTTTTACTATGAGAAAGTTACATACAGAAAGTGACTAAATATATTTTTTATCGGGATATACGTGGATGAATTAGCCCTTGATTAGGATCAAGTTCACCCTTGGCCCTTACGGTTACGCGTAGGACGTTTTTTTTTTTTATATAATAAATCGCTATTCCAGCCCTATTTGTGATACTAAAGGCTTATTTTTCAACAGTCAGATAAAAAATAAAATAAGATTGAAAAAATCACAATCCGGATGATTATAAAATGTCATTGCTTGTTTCCTTAGTAAAATACCGTATGACATCCGCAAATTGGTGACTTTATACTTTATCAGTCGGTTAATTCTTTTGACCATAAAAAATCAGCCCTTAAATGAAATTATAATAATTTATTGATTACCTTGCCAATCATTCAACAACTCCTGCGACCCAAGATTCATCTTCCCGCAATGCAACATCTCAGTCTTCCAATCGCCGTCGCTAGTCAGTCGGTGGGCCATCAGGGAGCAGTTCTTGCTCCCCGCAATCAGCAGTTGAGGGTTGACGAAGTTCAAGTATATCACGGGGTCGTACATGTCCATTATGACTTTAGTGACCTTGGACCGGAGGCAGTATTTCTTGACTGTTCCGGTCCGAAGCCCGTATATTATGAAGAGATTGCACGGCGATATCTTCACGGTGGTGATCTCGTCGTCTGGCTGGGTCAGTATTTCTGTCAGCACCTTCCTACCGCGCATTACCTGTGGATCGTTTAGTTAACTATATTGGTATCCAAGTACAGTTCTTACTAATCTTTAATAGCGTTTTGAATTTGGTCGTGAAAGTAGATTGTATGTATTAATTAAGTATGTTGATTTCTTAAGCACAGTTGTCACTATTTATACGACCGTTTTGAATTTAGTCGCGAAATCTAAACTTGCACATGGTAGCTACTCCACTACCCAAAAGAAAAATAAATTTAGCTTACCTGTATGTTGTTCTTATCATCAACCACAGCCAAGAACGGTTGGAAGGAGCTGTCATTGTTGTTGCAGATCCCCTTCAAATTAAGAGGCTTCAAGGCATTCCGATCCAGACTGAGAGAGGTGACGACGGGCCGCTTGGGCAGCTCGGAGGTGGTCGCGAAGGACTTGTGCCGGCGCGGCGTGGCGGCCGCGCTGTGCAGCGTGCTGCTGCTGGCCGTGGTGCTGGGCGTCTGCGGCGACGACTGCGCCGACGCGAAGCTCACGTCGAACTTCTTCGTGAGACGGACTTTGCTGTACCAAACGAGTGGACCGTTATCAATTGATTTAAGGCTGCGTATCCATCAAGACGGGCCCGGATGCGTAGCTTTGTTAAAAACCAATAAGGCCGGTTCGTTTACCTAGCGCTGAGCAAAGCTAATATGATACTTTAAGGTTAATTTATATATTTGAAATGGATTGTCTAAAAAAAAATGTCGACTAAGAGTTTTGTAATAATGTGATTAATTGTCTCTAATGAAAGGATGGTTTAAAATGTGTAATGCCACTTTTATCACATTTTGTATTGTAATATTCTTTTTAAATTAGAAATATGACTTCCTTACGCGTGACACATCAATTATCATACGTACATAACGCAATTATTATGTTTCCGCATCCTAAAAGTGTATTTATCCTCAATTAGCGTCATACCCTATTGGTAAATACTTACCTATTCTTCTGGGTGGTGTGCAGCACATAAGACGCATTCAGGTTCCAGACTTTAGCCGAATTCTCAATGGTGCCAGTGCCTGTCAACAAAACATCTGACCCGGCCTCGAAGTCGTTCCAAGCCGCTGTTTCGCTAACGTCCATCGATACCACGTTGCTAAAAATTACCACAAATACGATATAATTTCAACGCATTGGAATCACAATTTGGTAGTCTTTAGTTAATACGTTTTAATTAAACCAAGATTTAGAATTCAAGGACATGTTCTTCTTTCATTTCCACTCATATATAATTATGTATTTATATATTGGAAATTTCATTATTGCAAAATGCTCTGCTGTCAGAAAAGAAAACTATCAATAAATACCTTAATACGGTTTACGAAATTAAGTAAAAATTAAATTCTGCGAAATAAACATTTGGAGAAATAGATATTCCACAAAAATGTAGTTATAAGCATTTGGCATTTTGCGCCTGAACCTATAAAAAAAAACTTACCCCCTCCGATTCTCTAAGTCAAACACCCTCGAATTGGTCTTCAAATCGATGCAGATGACCCGACTATCGTCGGTGGCCACGAAGAGCAACGAGCCGGTCTTGTTGACGGCGACCGTGAGGAACATCAGGTTGTCGTTGACGTCCTTGGACGACATCACGTGCTTGCAGCGATACAGTGTGTTGTTGTTGTTGTGGTAGTTGACCTTGTATTCGTGCTCCGTGATCTCTTTCGATTTGAGGGTTATGATTTTGTTGCATCCTGCAATGACATGAGATACTTAAAGCATGAATGTAGTGGAAAAACTATTATTATAATGGATTATTAAGAGTCAGATTTAAGGTGGCAAATTCAAGTTGAAAACGTCGAAAACGTTGGTGTATTAAGGTTTACGACCACAAACAACCTTTACTTTTTTTTTTTGAGTTTTGGCGGATAAAAGGTATGAGCCAGCTATAGACTCATTATCTTCCTAGCGTTATGTCCCGTGTTTAGACGGGATCCGCTTAGGATCCAGGATTTAGCGAGTCTGGTAATTACATTGAAGCGACTGCCAAACTGACCTTCGTAACCCTAAGATAGGGGAAGTAGACAATTTTTGGATCATGGTTACAAATCCAAAGTTGTTTGAATTTGCAGGTTTCATCACGATGTTTTCCCTCACCGCCGAGCTTGTGGTATAAATACGCACATAGGTTTGAAAAATCCAGAGGTACGTGCCGGGTTTGACCCGCACTCCTCGGTTAAGAGGCGCGTGTCCTTACCATTGAGCTACTACCGCTCTATACTATAGGCTATGTATATGAGCCCGCTATAGACTATAGGCTATAAATAAAGACCCACCGTCTTGCGCTTAATCCATCACTTTATAGTTGCAGTCACTACATTTTAATAACCACGTGCGATCTAGAATCGAGGTTTCAGTACGCATTCTAGGAACAAGTGAGCATGCAAAGAATAATATTAATGAAATAAAGTTTCTTACCCGGAACAGTCAAGACAGCCAAAACGGTATCCGTTTCTTCGAAGGTCGTGATCTTCTCCTTAGTCACCTGGTTGATGAGCACCAGATAGTTGGTCCCGTTACTGGTGACAGCGGTTATCAGATACCTGTCGATATTGCAAGGGACGCAGCACAAGATCTCTTGGTCCCTATCGAAGTTGTCGAACACTTTCAACACAGAGCCATTCGGGTTGTACAGGATGATCATCTTGGCCGTGTGCGTGATCAACACCTCGTCGTTGTTCGCCCATCTGCAGTTGATGAACGGCCCCATTTTGGGCGGAGGTATCATGCAGTTGCTCCGGGAGAAGAGTTGGTCCGATTCTTCGGATTCTGTTATAAAGAAAGCACGTATAATCGTTGTCGTTGGATAATGGGTAATTGCTTACTTTTCTAAAAACGTAATATTGATTTAATATTTTTAATTCTGCACTATAATTAAATCCATTGTTTATTACAAATAAGGAAAAGGAAAAGCTTTCTGGGTGTTAGTTATGGTTTCATGTCTAATCGATTTAACTTATTATAATGGGATAAGATGGGCATAGCACACAATCTTAAAACGGACATACATTACTATTGATACAACTAAAATTAAATGTGATGACGCGAAACGCGCCATATAAATACATATGTAAATATCGTCACTCCGATAATCCCCGAAGGGGTAGACACAGTAATAGGGGCAGCTAGCCTTTAGCCCAACTACATTTAGCCAAAAAATAAAACTGGGCTGGGATTGATGGAAAATTGTGAAAAAGTTGTAACAAGTGGCTAGCTCGTCGCCTACACAATCAAACACGAAAATTCCGATATACCATTAGTCGCCTTTTACGAAATACTAGAAAAAAAAACACAGTTGGCACATTCTCTTTAAGTCCTAGACCAACATGAGACATTATTTGTAACATCATTTTATACTCACCCTCGTCGATGACGTCATCCGACTCGTCTTTCTCGACCTCATCTATGTACCAGATCTTGATGACTCCGTCGAAGGACAACGCAGCCACTTGCGGAGGATTGATGGGACACGCGCCAATCCATTTGATAGTTGACCCGGTTCCCGAAATATCCTTCTTTAGTTTATTCGTCGGGATGTGGAAGAACTGAAATGTGTTGTGACAAATAAATCATCGTGTTCATCATGCTTAAAGGGTTTCGAAAATAGAATATTCACTTTTAGCTGTTTTCGACGAGTCCATTCAAAATGTGGAATGTTTATCCATTCTCTTAGAAAACCAATTAAGTTATTTTTGTATATTCTTGTACTTCGCATCCCCGGTATTTCATGTGGGCGTGGGTATTTAATTCAGTTATGTAAGTCCAAATTAAATACACAACACAAGCTTGAATGTGTATGTAATACTATGAAAGAAAATAATATTTTTAAACATATGTTCAGCAGACATGAGCAAATATTACAATTTTTTTTTTTAAACCGTGATGTCATAATTTAATTTGTTACCGAACACATAAATACAATCACATGGATAGGCAGAGTGAATGAGCAGCAAGATCCTTTAACAACATTTTTGGAAAATTGTACAAATGTTCGCTCCAATAGTTCGTTCGTAGCCTACGCAATCGCAAACTAAATATATGATTAGTCACCTTACGCCATGCTAGAGGAAGGATCTCAATTGGAATTTTATTTTTATGATGCAAGTCAGAGGTTACATGGAAGGTTAATAAGTTATTGTATAAAAAATAACCTTAATGAGTCCAGTGAATGTGCCTACGAGCACGTAGTCGCCCAGGAAACAAACGGCCGTGATGACTTCTTTGACATCGATTGTAGAATGTTTGATTTCTTCGACGTCTTGTTGGTGTCTAGGGAAAAAGTGTTGTTAGTTATTGTTTAATTGTTTTAGGGAAAACGTATACAAATATTATATCTGTACATTTATATGTGTATATAAACATGTGCATATTATGTCATATTTGTGTATATGACATAATATGCACATGTTACTCATGCAAGGTGACAACAGTGTTTTAAAGATGTTTGTTAGGTTTCCTTTTTATCACGAGAATAATATAGATTCCACATGGAACACAATATAACAGTTCGAATTTCTCAAAACTAACCTCCGACAACATTGCTACATAGAGTACATATCACGCCTGCAATCCGTAAAGCTAGGGTATTATGAACGATAAGCTCCCTAAGCCATATTCAGACAAAAAAAACAATAGGGTAAGATGGAAAATTGTGAAAAAGTGGTGGCTAGCTCGTCGCCTTCGTAATCACAAACCGAACACCCAATACTTCATTAGCCACCTTTTACGTCTCGCTAGACAGAAACACGGTAGGTAAATAAATCTAGCAATCTTATCAAACTTGAATTGATTCCCTTAAAAAAAAATTGTAGCAGAAAAGAAAAACAATTCTAGTTAGTTCCCACGGTAACACGGTTTATGTTGATATTCTCCTAGATATTATTGATGATAATATAGTTGACATGTAATTTCGCTCATATCTAAGCACTTTAGACTATATTATCAATGAATCTGAATGAGATTAAAAACTTTTTATATTTAGCTCGTACAGCTTTAATTAAAAAAGATGTTTACTTTTTTAGTACAGCACAACATTGGCCTGTGTTCATACAGAGATATCACGAATTTCCGTTCCTGTGAAACATTTTAATTTTTTTTCTACAAAGCAACAAATATCTTTTACTTGCCTGTATTTTGGTATATCTATTACAGGGTATTTACAGCCCGGAGTCAGGAAGTTGGCGGTTTAATCACCCCCGTGCCTCGGAAACCACGTTAAGCCGTTGGTCCTGCGCCTGACCTCTCTCCGGTCATGTCTAATTGCCGTCTCACCGGACTATGAGGGTGAAGGAACAGAGAGTGCACTTGTGTTTGCGCACACACTTGTGCACTATAATATCTCCTGCGCAGTTGGCTAATCCTCGTTGAGATTGGTCGCCGTGGCCGATATCGGTTAGGAGGACATTACAGGGTATATTGTTTGTCCCGCGACATCTATAATTATTTCCGATATAAAATTTTCATCTATTCTTATATTATCGGTCATGTAAATATTATTTGTCCCATGTTGGTCGGAGACTTAAAAAGAATGTGCCAACTGTGTTTCTTGCCTAGCATGTCGTAAAAGGCGGCTGTGGTATATGGGGTTTTGGGTATGTGATTGTGTAGGCGACGAACTAGCCACTTGTCACTACATTTCCACAATTTTCCATCTAACCCATCCCAGTTTTGTTTCTGGCTGAATGTGGTTAAAGGGGCCTGCTGCTTTTTTGACTTTGCCCACCCCTTCGGGGATTATGGGTGTGATGTTATGTATGTATGTATGTATGTAAATATTAGTGAGGCTTCATAGACAAAAAAGTACTTACTCAAACTCGAAATAAAGTTCATTTTGCTGGCAGCCCTTCTGTGCGATACCCCACGCCGTGGTGTAAAGCACTCCCTTCGACTCATTCTGCAGGATGCTCTGTACGATGTCGGTATACGGGTATCGGTATAGATCTATACCGTACGAACTCAAGTAGGCTCTAATGCTGCAAAGAAGCGCTGCATCTAATTCCTGAAAATGTTACAAACAGACACGAGTTTTATATAAGACTTTGATTAGACAACGTCTGAGTTAGGCACACAATGGCAAGTATGTATAGGTTTTGAGTTTGTATTATGCTTCAAGCCTCCGATTCCTCCACAGAAGCGAGTTAGTGGAAGATCCCTGTAGAAAAGCCCTTAAGGGTGTTCATGTGAAGATGATGTAATGTGGGTAGTATAAAACAAGGTTACTCTAGTAACTATGTATAAAATTTCAGTTTAGCAGTTACAAAAACGTTATCAAAAATACCTTACTCTGAAAAAGCATCAGTTTATATTTTAATATAATATTTTAAATTAGACCCGGAATACTACAGGGAAAATGTTAAAATTATTAACACACTATGAATAAGGTAAACAAACGAATAAAGTAGACGTTTGAACTTTTTTATGTCGTTGTAATAAGGTTCATTATTGAATGCTACCTATAAGTATTTTCGACCGTAGTGACACTAAACATATTATAATATTATTTAGGATAAACTATGGATCGTATTTTACACATTTCAAAGAATTACATACCTACTATATCTATACAAGTAATAACTAACTAACTAAACTTCACGCCACTTCCCTAGCGGGGTAGGCAAGTAATGATGTTTATAAATTATTTCCAAGTTATATACAGGAGTTATTAGTAGGTTTGGCACTTAAAACGAAGGGTATTATTGGGTATGTGATTGTGTAGACGTCGAACAAGCTAATTATCACAACGTTTTCATAACCAGACTAAGCCTACTGCTCCTACTACCTATTTTTTCGGGGATTGCAGGCGTGATTGTATAGTTAATGACATAATACTTTACATTGTAGTAGTATTCTTCATTGTCTGATAGCTATCACTATTAAATTATACTAAGAAATGACATACTCCAAATAAATACTGGACAAGTTGAATGATGCAATAATTTACAAATGTACTTACACTGTTAACGATATGACTTTCATACTTTTGAAGGTCCAATATCACGTCGGCAGGGCCTGTCAGCCTCACCTTATTACCAAGGAACTTCAGATCCAAATACAGCATGTTGAATAATTTCCATCTATTATTGATGTTCTTAGTATTCATTATGTGGTAACCGATGTAGAACGCGATATAACCGTCATCGGTTATTTCGACCGGCGGCTGTTTATTCATATCATACTGGTAGCTTCTCAAGAAGTCGCTATGTAACTTTTTAGTTTCGTCATCGCTTACACTCGTTCTTAGGTAATTCATGATGAGATCGTGGACTTCGTACAAGTAATTCCGTTGGTCGTGATCGAACACTTCTATTATGAGGGACTTGACTCGCAATTTCCGCATGATCAGTTCCACCTCGCTGGTGTCTTTGCGCCATAGTTTGGCGAGGACTTTCGCGGACACTTTGACGTTATCCGGGAGGATGGCCAGCATCTTGAAGAGCGGCAGGATGTCCGGCTTCAGCGATTCCATGCACACCGCTATCGGTTTCATCTGATTGTCCGTGTGTCGCAATAAACTGTGGATGATTATTTACATGAGGAGTGCAATAGGGTAGATATTTGACAATGGAATGATCCTAAAATGTGATTTTTTTTCAACCATTTGTGGTATTGACCACCTCGATTACGACAGTCGTTACAACTAAGATATCCATTCAGTCCCTGTAAAATGTTTGTATTGTAGAATTTAAAAAAATATATGTAGCTATTCATTAAATTGTTAATGTTGTGTCGCAATAAACTGAGGCTATGATTATTTACACGAGGTGTGTAAGGAGCTAGATAAATGAGAACAGAATAATTCCGAAATATGATTTTTTTTACATGTGACAACATGATTAAATCATGATATTTTTTTATTACTACAGTTCTTGATACATTTTCGTGGGACTGAATGGTTATCTAACTTATGCGTAGTCGATGCATGGTGGCATATTCAGTACAATAAATGGTTGACATATTGTTCTTATGTTATAAGTGTAAGAGAGTAGGGATAATCTCTTTTGTTGCTGGCATATACCTAATTTTAGACGTAAGCCACTGCTTATGACTAAAGATTTTACAATATTTAGTCATAAGCAGTGAATCAACAAAGTGTTATCACGCAAATATTATATATACTTACAGCAAAAGATTAACATCGTAGCCGGGTTGTTTGATATTAACTTCTATCAGTGGTGTTATATGAATACTTAGCTCATATACAAAGCATGACAATAAATAAGCTTAGCTTAGATAATTACAGTAAAAACTAAAATATTCCACCTTTTGTTAGTACACGATCAAATTGGCCGTGTTAAGAGCAGTTAGGAGCAATATCTTCTAATGTCAGGCCATAATCATCGTAGAGCGTGTATAAAAAGAGAGAATGTCAAAGAAGCAAGTGAGGTGTGTAAGGACTGTGTGATTACCTATGGCGCTAGTTTCTCTCTGCCTACCGAATTAGCGTGAAATTAGTTTAGTTTTTTTTACATTACAAAGAGATATTAAAAAGAGAAAATATTCAATTGTTTGTTTGCATTAAATAGGCTTCAAAAGTAATAAACCGATAAAAAAAAATCTTTCACCTTTCAATAGACAAAATTGTATTCCTGTATGTATGTAATTGTATCCCAGAACAGACACTGCGCGGGTAAAACCGCAGGCGCTGCTAGTAAATAAATATTTGTATACTCACAAAAAGAAGTCCTTCTTCTCCAGTTTACTCAGGTAGTAGTTCCACCTTTTGTTGTCATGGATCAGTCTCTCCCTGTCCTCGGCAAGCTGGGCGCCTATCAAGCCGATGTTGAAAGGGCTTCCCTTGCACGCCTCGTGGAACTTCTTGGCTTGCCGGGGCAACTGCGACACGTCCAGATCCAAATACGACGCTAGCAGCTTCAAAGTTTCCTCCTCTCTGAGGCTATTTTCTATCTGTAAATTGATGCACTTAATTAATAGGACTTACTAACACATAAGGCAAGAGCTACGAGTCCGCTGAAGGTGGCTTATGAATCATTCTTTTTTTTTCATAACCCAAAAAGAGCTTTTATGATTTTAATAAATTACTGCTCTTTATTGATAACTGTATATTTTCAACTTTTGATAATTTCTCTAGAATTCTACAAATTTTCAATTTCAATTCTACCAAAACCAATCGCATAAATTTCATTACGTCATAAGTGGCTAAAACCGTATTTTGCTCGTGATCAATATAAATATGTTCATTTTATTTTCTATGTCCATAAAAATATCGTGGTAATAGTTTTAAGAACTATTGTATTAGTCAGTGTCATGGTCTTAGTCTGTGATTTGACAATCACAAGTCATTGACTTTATACCTTACACGCGGTTTTTATTAATGTCAATTTTAATAAGGACGTCTATTGTCTATGTTGATTTACGAGATGAAGTAAATACGTGAAAGCAAGTTAGTTAATAAAAAGTACAACAATTCCACTTGTCCCATCTTGAAGACTTTTTTTTTTATCAGAAGGTTGACTAAACCATATAAACAGTCCAGAATATATATTTTTAAAGTATTTTTCTCGGATATCTACATTATTATAGAGAGGAAAGATTTGTATGTAACGAATAAGCTCAAGAACTACTGGACCGATTTCAAAAATTCCCTGAAGGTTAGAAAATAAATGACCATCCATGCGAAGCCGGGGCGGGCTGCTAGTCTACAATAAAGTTCATATCTAGTTAGTTTAGCTATGTTTCTCTCCTCTCAATGACAAGAAAACACGATTTGCCTCACATTAAGCGAGTCCAATGAACTAATTCGATTTATTAACAAAGAAGTCTTTATTAGAATTTCCATTCGGCGGGTTGCAGGAAAAACAAACCGCAAATCGTTATCTTCAACATGAAAATAACAAGCGCAAAGTTTTAGTGAATCACGAAGATATTACGAATATCGCTACTTGCAGTGTGGGTAGGTACTCAATAAGATCAAAAAGTCGTAGCTTCTACTTCGAAGTAATTGGTGACATCATAATAAAGCATAAAAAATTATACCGTTCATGAATGCGCGTACGGCAGACAAATCTCCGACTCCCACATATTATCTTATCGCTTGGCCGGCGAAACAAATTTAAAATTGTTTCGCGAGCCACCGAAGAAGTTTCTTAAATATTTCAGATAATTATTGGACGATTATGATATAGTTTTAACGTTTTTCGGCTGAATGTTTGGTTATTTTATATTTATAATTATCGATTAATAGGTCGTTGACATTTGGCTTATACGTCATCCAGTTCTTAGTAATACGACCCTTCAAAATAATGTATGGGATTCGGTGGATGGTTGTTTTAACGGAACGGTTGGACTAGCTTCGAGGGTCAGTCCACTTGTTATTCGGATAATTTGCCCCGGACACTTGTCAAGTTAGTTTCCAAACAAAACACTAACTAACTTAACTTCCCGCTACTTCCCTAGCAGGGTAGGCAGAGAGAGTAGCAACCGAACGCCATATGGCACGATCCTTACACACCTGCTATACACTAAACGCCCGTATATTATTGACGGCATTCTCTTTTCTAAAAACGCGATATTGCGCATAGCTATACAAAAATCGCGCAAAAAAGGTTGATTTCCCGTTGATCGCATACAACATCATATGCGTCATGATTTGATGTAGCCAACTGAACGTACATTTTCATACTATCCGCAGGCATTACATATAGTGCCCATATTTGAACCTTACGCAGAGTATTATTTATTTCAAAGAATTTAGTCTGGAAACCAATCACGTATGGTTCAACATCCTATTGTCCGTTTGTTTTGAGGAGAAGCAGATGCAAATTTTTAGCACGTCATAAATCATTATCGATATAGCCAGACCGCATTAGACGTTAAGCTCATACCGTATGAGGCGACGATCATTAATCTTCATGAAATGTAGATTTCTTCAAATCCATCTATCTATCTGACTACACACATACTGGGCCTACATAAACATAATATTTGTATAGACTGAGTCTTGTTATTTCGCTTGCTTGCAGTGGGCGGTGATATATGTGGATTTTTCGTCCAGAGATAGAATAATAATAAGTATTAGATTCGAATCGTCTTCCTTGCTATACTTCCTATACTGCGAGCGAGCCGTTTCGCATCGTCCGCTAGGTCACCCCAATTACACTCAATTCACTCCTTCAACGCCCCACATTTTTCGTACATGCACAAGTCAACGTCTGCGGTTTGTTAGCTATAATTAAAACCTAATTAACGTAATACGTGCAACTTACTTTGATAATATCCGGACGAAAACTCGATACGACCTCGGAGTCTCTAGTCGTGACTAGTATTTTGCATCCGATATCGAACGCTTCCACGCACAATTTCTCGTTAACTTCGTCGAGGACTAGCAGGGCATCCTTCAGGGCAGATTCCAGGAACTGGGCCTTCAGCCTATCACGTAGTTCCTGGTAGGTCCATTCAGAGCTGGACAACGATTGGGTCTCGTAGTTGGAGCCGAAGCTTGACATCGACATTGTTGAGTTCATGTGCGAATTTCGTGTGTAAATGGACGTTGCTTTGCGGTACAACCTGTCGATAAAGACAAAAGTAAATATGCTTATTTTTTATAACATAGTCAATTTTTATTTAATAAAATATATAATAAAAAGACTAGATACTTAATAGATAGGAAAATTTAAAAAGGACATTTAAAAAAAACTTGTTAATGCGGATTGAATCCATCTGTAATGATTCAAGGAAAAATATTCGTAGATACATTAATCATTACGGATACGCTTGTTAATCTGAATAAGTGTGCATCTTTAACATGTAAGGGGGCCACGGAAATTTCAATTAGTCAGTATAATATCTGTAAAATTATCTGAATTTTATTATACCTAATTTTATCCTAGAAATTAGTTATATTTTTTATGATAAAGAACCTGGTTCTTTTATAGTAGGTATAATTTACGATGGTACCAATTTACAATAAACGATGGTTCAAAATCAAAGCATAACAAGTAACAATCCCGTGGCGAATCGGAATTGTTTCGGATTTTTTAAATTTTCTGTAAACATTATTTTAGATTTATACCAAATAATAACATAGATATGTAATCTTTGGATTCCTCGCGTAAACAATCCCGTCATCCCAAATCCTAAAATTTCGCAAGGTCTCTGATATGACATCGTCTATTATCATGTCAATTACTTATACATGCGGTATTCTATCAAAATAGTTACTCACTTGTTTTGCTGAGTAATAATATCGTCTTCAGTCTTGCAGTTGCCCAGGCTGAGCCAGAACACGACCCCGTTAAAGTTGTTGGTGATGAGCTCGGCGTTGTCGCGCAACACGCTGATCACCGCCGAGGTCTTCCCGGACCCTGACATGCCGTGCAGCGCGAGGATGTTGTGCCGCGACAAGCGGAACAGCCTGATCTCTATATCTTTCTCCTATAAGACAGTAGAAGATATAAATGAAAGCAGCTTGAAGTCTATCTCTGTACCCTACAAGACAGTACAGGATATAAATAAAAACAGACTATGTAGACGACAGAAAGGGACGGCCGCTGTAATCATGAGACGGAGAATGTCAGACAGAGGCGGAGCATGTGAGGGAGCGAGACAGCAAGCATCCACGGCGAGGGACAAGGATAGCCTCTAATTAGAGCGGGACGAAGGTGGAATTCCCCAAGTGATTTTTACTGGTTGCGCTAGTCGCTAGTTGTGCACCTAAATTGTGTATAAAAATAGGTCAGTTTTTGTCAATAAATGAGTTCAGTCCAGTGTCAAGGTTCGTGTTTGATTTCTTCAGTACAACGAACCCTGCCCTAGTCTACAGACTAGACTCTACCACTTTCTCCTACAAAACAATAAAATATATAAATTGAAAACAGTACAAAGAAAAAATTAAGAAGATGCAGCGCGTTACACAATTGCGTGACCTCACCAAATCCTTAAAATTTTACCGTCTGGTGACGTCAAGCGGCCCACACCAGAACATTGATGCACTGTATCTTCGAACATTTTCCAGTATTGAATGTAGGAAATAAACACGTTTTGATAATGTAGCTGACAGATTAAATATAATTTACTTTTTTACCCAGGAAAGTTTCCTATTCTCTATAGAGACTAAAAGACGCAAATGTGCACGGGAATTAGAAACATTGACTTTATCTACTGTTTCTTTTTCAAGTCTTCTATGTGTCATGGACAGCATGGTGGCGGCCATGTATAAAAAAATTGTTCTTTCTAAACTTTTCTAACGCGTTTCCTATGCGCGCGTCTTACTCGTAACAAAACCGAAGTGTATACTTACCACGGCGACCCTCTTGACATAGTGCATCGGCAGCCGAGGCACGTCGCCCCTTATCAGGCTGTCTTCAAAACTTTCGTTCAACATGGGCTCGTTGTTGTCTTCCACCAGCTTCCTCCACAGCCATGGGTAGTCTTTGTTCAGACAGTCCACGAACGTTTCATACGCGTTATTATCGCCTTTCTGCATCAATGTGTCTATGAGGTACCGGGCAATCTCTTGGCGACTGCTATTCGGTATCTGTAATTAGAATTCGATTAATCACGACACCAAGGGCACTTTTTCAATAGCACATTATGGTGGCACGACCAGTCGCGCCACGTGGTGTCTAGAGCTACTAAGCGAGAAACACCAAAACCAACTCTAGGATTGCCAGTTTCAAAATGGACGTCGAAGAGTTAACAGTTCTTTTGCCATACGTACGACGTAAAAGAAAGTTAAATAGAAAGGGCATCCCTGGTAGCACAACTGGTTACTTAGCCAAATGCGCGCAAGCGATTCCATAGCGAACTTCGCTAGCGCTCGTATCGCGCCACAGACTTATTCTAGTGGACAAATCGGGAACTAACTCAGAGTTCCGCACTATGAGTTCTTAGTAAACAAGTTTGTGGCGCGATACGAGCGGTAGCGAAGTTCGTTATGGAATCGCTGGCGCGCATTTGGCTAAGCACCCTGGTGGCAGAGAGAGTGAGATGCAAAATTACTTGATACATATTATTGGTTGCGCCACCAGCAGGTGTTTTGGTCGCTAGCAACAACTTGGTTGCGCCACCAAGTTGATACCAGATGAGATACCCTCCATACAACTGAACGCATTTTGTTGGTGGCGCGACTGGTCGTGCCGTGCTATCGGCCCTTCCCTTAAATACAGTACATGTTCAAACATGTACTGGACTCGTCGCGATTTAAGATTGTTAAATAATCTGCGACGTCAGAACAAACTAACGGAAAGAGTTTTTGCGAAGAGTTTATGGAATAACCCATCTCAATGATAGCTTGTTCTGATTCAAAATACCTAATGTTTTATTATGCAGTTCGGGTTTTCATCGGTGAATCAAGTTACATTGTTAAAACACATTTAATTAAGTAATGTATTCTGAAGATGTAGATAAATGTATGCATTTATGTAGGTACACTTTTAATACATGTTTATTTAAAACAAAATAAACGCTATCACGCCCGCAATCCTTGAAGAGCTAGGAAATTCATAGTTAGGACTTGAAAAGATCGTGCCCTCTGTGTTTCTTGCCGTAAATGAAAGGTGACTAATAGAATGGTATATTGGGTATTAATTAGGTTTGTGATTGTGTAGGCGACCTGTTAGCCACTTGTTACTACTTTTACACAATTTCCCCTCCATACAAACTCAATTACCTAGTTATAGGCGTTTGCTTGTTTAAGGCATTTATAGCGCAGATATAAGAATGTGAAAGATTATATTTAAATCATAAGATTTAAATATAATCTTGCATACATTTATCGATATCTATAAAGATATCGCTTCAACAATGTTGATTAGTCAGAACTTATGACTACTATGTCAATTAGCTACTTCATATAACTTCCACAAAAAGTTCTTCGGAAAACAGAAGGCTGCATCAGATTCAATATGTTATATATCGGCTTATTTTTTCTGCTTAAGCGAAAACAGAAACAAACAAATGCTAGGATAGGATAGGGGCAAATGCGATGTGTGATAAATGTGGCAATTTAACTAATTTGTACCATTAGTCGCATTTTACGACTTTGTAGACAAGGAACACAGTTGGCACATTCTTTTTAAGTACCAGACCAGCTGGCCAGAGCAATTCAGTATTTACCCGGTTGAATATCTCCTGGAAGTCATCTGTGCTGATGGCGCGCTTGGTGAAGAGCGCATCGATGACGAAGCTGACGTCTAGGTCCTTGACGATGTCGCGCTGGTAGCGCTGCAAAAGCAGCTTCTTCTTGTTGTCCATATTTGAGTTTGATCGCCTAGGCACATCTGCAACGATAAGCATTCGTTAGTGTTTCATACAAAAATAACGGTATACAACTGGGGTTAATAACCTACGGCTCTCTCTTGTTATATAAATTTGTAGTTCAAAATCAAAATCCTTAAAATTTTACAATCATTGCGTAAGGATAAGTAGTTTATCGGAATTTCCACTCAAGAGCAGTCACATCTAAAGAATTGGGGGGGAAAGAGGGTGGGGGTTGTACATTTGGCTCTTTAGAGACTAGGAAATTTAATAAATTTTATGACTTGCCGACCTCGGGGATTAATGGCTTTATGGTATCTATGTATGTATGTATATTCATAATTATTATTTTACAGAAAAATCTGATCTAAGTTCGTCGGAAATTGCCAACTTAACGAACAAACGAACTTTGAACTTATTTTATATACAGACATCACGGACTAGTAAAAAAAGAAAGACTTCGCTCCAACTTGACACGCAACTTACGTCACACATTGACATAACAAGTGCTCCAAATGACCGATATCCGATATCTGATATCCCTATTTATCTCACTCACACATGCATAAATGTGGGTTCACGCTATAGTATGGCAGAGTGGAGTCCTTATTTTTTTACTAGTCCGTGACAGACATATACCTATATAACATAATAAAATAATATTTAAATCTTGACCACTATACATACACGTCACAGCTTCTTATTCAAATGTGACTATACACCATTAAAACAAATATAACCATTAGTAGTCATCATGCGTACCTTACGAGATGTTTCAAAAATAAAAACTCAAGACCTCTAATCTTCGGACGCGTTTAAAAACCTCCTGTCTATTTTAACTGCAGCTAAACACTGTTATGATTAAAGAATTCTATTATTATTGCCACACTACTGCCACTAGTTTGTAAGCAAGAATACGGCAAGAGATTAAGATTCATACTGAGTAATTCTTGACAGAGCGTGACCTTGTAAATTAGTGCCACCTACATAATAAATACTCAAACACATCCAAAATACGAGAACAGTATGCCGTTGACCGTACTACGATTGCCAAGGCCGCGGTTGATTGAGCAGTAGTTTTAGGAAATTAGATGCCTGCTAATGGAACAGATAAGGTGCAGAATGACCATCGACACTACAGTGCTTCCTCTGATAACTCGTAAACATTAAATCAAAAATAACGTATGTTTAGCGACAAATTAATTCTTATCTTTACATAGTACTAGAGGCCGGTACCTACGTGCTTCGCTACGTATAAAGTGAAATATTAAAAATATGATAAATGAAGAATCGCTCTACCGATTTTGTGCAAACTTCATATAAACCATATACTAAATAGTCCGAACAAAGCCTAAACATTTGGTTTGGATAGGTGAGCCCGTTCTTGAGTTATAAAATTACAACGTAAAGTGGCATTCATTTTTATATATTGATAAAATAAAGTCGCCGCTTCTGTCTGTTCGCTTAGATCTTTTAAACTAAGCAATGGGAGGTTGATGCGGTTTTCAACAATAGACAGAGTGATTCAAGAAGAAGGTTTATATGTATAGCTTTTTATCTTTCTGCCTCTGTCTGTTATGAAAAAGTACGTACTTAACATAACAGATTGCGATGAATTGTGTCAACCCTAAAGTTGGCTTACGTAAATCTCAGCAAAACGATGGATCCAGAGATGCAGCATAGAATCTTTGTGACGAAACAAATATGCAGGGCCTTTGGCAAAAGTTACTATCACACAAAAATTTATGACGAAATGACTTTGCATGTCAGCAAAAAAAAATAACCAGTTAGATCACAATCTCGGGCTTCCCCTGTTCTATGAGTAACAGGTGCGAATGCTGACTTCCCAAAAACATGCAAACCAGTTTTTTCCAATGTGTGAGTGGTCAGTGGTTCAATAAATATGTTTTCGCATTTTTATTAAACAACTCACACTGCATGCGCTTTTATAACATCGATGATAGTGAAAGTTATGACATGACTGTCTAGCTAGAGCAAAATTTTATATTGGACCCTCAGAGGGTTTTCCAGTTCAGAAGCAAAAGTCGCTAGTAAACCGTAGAGCTTAATAAGTACATACATAATATCACGCCCATAATCCCCGAAGGGGTAGGCAGAGTCAAAGGGACAGCAGGCCCCTTTTACAACACATTCAGCCAAAAATAAAACTGGGCTGGGTTAGATGGAAAATTGTGAAAAAGTAGTGAAAAGTGGCTTAGCCCTATATACCATTAGTCGCCTTTTACGACATGCTAGGCAAGAAACACAGTTGACAAATTATTTTTAATTCCCAGACCAACACGGGACTTAATCATTCCACAAAAGTCATAATACTTTTTTGAATATATCACAAACAGGAAATTTTTCATTTATAATGATCATTGTTATTTATACTCATAAAAGTCACCCAGACTGGTAACATTAATATGCAAAAACTTAGCAGTAAAAGTAAAGTAGTAATGTATATATACATTTTATTAGTTTTCCCTTATTTTTTTACTAGTTGATTATCTAACTACATATGTAAAAAATTTATAAATTAAAATATACATTCTTCTTTAACTCATAAAATATTATAAACAAGAACGCAAAACTTGTACATTTATAAAACAGGCTTGTCCAAACTGTTAATGTTTGAAAACCATTTGGAAAACCCATGCATCCTTGAAACTTAAAACCGGTAATAGGTCATCTTAAGTAATGGTAAGTTCATTATTCTGAAGCACTATTCTGTAACTTTTGTTAACAAGCAAACAATATAATTTTAATAATGGCCCATCTTAGCAATTTTGGGACATATCAGATAGTGCCAATTTTTACTTTACTTCAGTTTAGCTTTACGTTGCCAGTAAATCAGCCTATATAAAGGTGAAAACAATGAGCAAATTGCACTTATCTGAGAATAACGCACACAACATAATTGCATAGCTGTTGGTTACAATATTTATGTTAAATTATCTTTGAATGGATGCCATTTTATTTAATTAAGTTTCTAAGTTGTAGCCTAAAAAGATTACCTAACTAAACTTCACGCCACTTCCCTAACGGGGTTGGCAGAGAGAACCAAACGCCATATGGGAGATCTACAAAATGCTATTTTTATTGTATCAAATAAATTTTATACAATAACAATTGCATAATTTGCTGTTACGGTAATGTGATTTTTTTTTTCCAAAACAATGCCGTATTTGCTAAGTTACGGTTATACTTGGTTGTGTACTGTTTGGTCTTAATCAGAGTGAATGTGACTTCTTATATGAACAGTCATTTTCCCCTTGGGGTGTCCATATTGAAAAAAGATGCATATATAACGTGAAGACACGTCCCACTTTGGGCGGGTCAGTCCCGCTTTATGGTCGACTGTCCAGGTGTCCCCAGTGAGAGCATAAATGATAATAAAAAACCAAAACTTTGGGTGATTCCGAAAATCACCAGTTACGATAGCGCCTAGGACCCTGCTTACACCCAAGAATGTTTTTGTTTCGTTTTATGAATAATATAATGCAAGCGTCCCACTCTGACTTAAAAAATAAATTTTCTTAAGACTTTCTATCTACAAATACACAGTATATGTTGCACTATTGAATTGCACAAATAACTTTTGCATATTTAGGTCAAGGCAAACATGTCATCACTGGAGCAGCAATACTAAAACAATTCTATTACCTACAGGATGTGGCTTTGATAAGAATGTCTCTATAATTTTTAATCATGTACATATCACACATATCTAATCATGTATTTGTTTTCAAATAATAAAGTTAAATGAACAAGCAATTGAGCTGTATGATATCAATTTAACAAGTGTCTTACCTACATCAGCTAGACAACTAAACTAAACTGCAATGGTTGCAAATAAATAACTTAAGTTATCTGTGAAATGTAAACAAGTTCAAACAAGTTCATATTGTGTTTTTAAGACCTTTGATGGGTAGTTTTGTCATTGTGTGGTATTTTTAAGTCAACAATGTTAAATTCTGTTTAACATTAACATCAGAGTGTTGACTTTAATATAAGTACTAACTAATATGAAATAATTAAAAATATTGTTTAACTGTATAGATAATCGCATGGTTACTTATTAATTTGTATTGATGCTACAGTATACCCTACCAAATAAGCATTAGTGGCATACGGGACCTCTTATGGCAGAAATATGATCTCATATGGGATTGATAAATGATCAAAAGCTCAACTATTATGGATATAATTTGAATTACTTTTACAATTCAGTTTAGTTTTAGACTCAGAAATATTAGATTTATTTTATTGATGTGGGGTCAGTCTTAACTAAATATAACAAGAATAAAATTTCACATGGAACCTTTGTTCAAACATAATATAAAAATAATAATAAAAATAAGATAAGGGTTTTAATAAGACTTTCTATCAAGAAACTAAGGTTATTCTATGAGGTAAATATAGCACAGTTGTATTATATTGTTGTGGTGTATTGTATTATTGTGTATACTTGGTGAATTTTAATGTCAGTTTTTAAATTTCAAGGCGATTTTATAAAGAACTTAACTGCATTCCTTCTCCTTGTCATAATAAACGGTTCCATAGATTAAGAACTATAAATTATTAAAAAATTCACAGTAACTATTGGCAAGTACTTACTTGCAGTATGTGGAAAAATTACAGAATATGGGAAATTGTTCATCTTCACTAAGATGCGATTTATACTAAATTGCTGACCTGTTTAGTAAACTTTACAAAGTAAGCATAATACCGGGCAACCAAATAAGTGTGACTCATTTGCCAAAAGAGTGAAATAAGATTTATTTCAAGTAATTCTAAGTAATGGCTTCTAGGTAATATGATTTTCGTTTCAAACAGGTGTATTGTGGCTAAATGTACTCTACATTTAGCCACAATACACCTGTTGGAAACAAGTATTAAAACATTAGTGAATTAATTTAATACCTATATTAATTCTAACAAAAGATATGAATAAAACCTAATAAGTAATTCGTACATGCTTAAATTTATGCTATTGGTCATGATATCCATTCATGATTCTACAAATGTGTCCTAGCGATAGTAGATCTCAAATCGGCAATACTATTATAGCTTAAGAGTTTTTAAGTGCAATGTAAACAATATAGACAGGGTTTGAGCTCAGATATTAGATTTTATTACAAGCAAAGATATAGCTACACCTAGTTTTTATTTGACAAATATTAATTGAGTACAATAGGTAATAACTACGAATGTGCACTAAAATACCAGATTAACTTAACCGTCAACAAAGTTTCAAATAAACAAATAACTTACCCCTCAGTTTTCATGTTGTTGGCACATCTTCGGGATATTTTTGCATTCGAGTTAGTTTTTTCTAGCTGTAAATTTATCTAATGTTTTATAAAAACAACATGCATCAATCTCAAAACAACAAAGCAAACAAAGTGCACCCACTACTCGTGCATCTGAAAACAAAATGCACTTTTTGGTTTTCTATGTCTGGCTACTGTCATTAAAATGAATACCATTGGTTACTTCAATAAGAACACTAAAACGTGATTGGAGGACAGTCATATCGCTTCTGACAGAAGAGTAGTTTTCATTGTCACTTTGTCGCTTTGGATAGAAGGCGTAGCTATGGATCATTAATGGACACGATCTGTAAATAATGCTACGGTCAGCAGTTATTACGGTGACAAAACACCCTCAATAAATAAATTATTGTATTACGAATTTCCGCATATACGATGGAGCAACACTTGAAAATAGCCGAACCGATTTAAATAGACGTGTTCCAAGAGACGTGAATTATCTATACTAAGTTTGTTTGCATTGCCTAAGCTTCAATCAAAACTACTGGACCGATTTGAAAAATTCTTTCACCAATAGTTATTTTATCAGCGAGGAATAAAGTCTATAAATTTATTATATACATCCCTGTATTATTTCGTATCTGAAATGCAAAATTCAAAATAGAAAATATCTATTTTCATTTATTATTATTACATATCATTATTTTGTGACTTAGTGTAGGCCTACATTATGTCACAAAATAAGTGTATTGATTTGTAGCTCTACTCTGCTGCGAAGCATATTCACTAGCAGAGCCTCATATATCACGTACTCAGGACACTTACAAACTACTGTTTTTTTTAAAATAAAAACTGATGTAAGGCTACTGTTTCATGCATAAGAGTTGATAAATATCACTTCTATCACGTGATTTAAATTATTTCTCCTATTTCATAATATTCATACTTGTGCATCTAATAAAATAAAATAGCAATGTTTAAACAGAAACGTTTTGCTAACACAAAATGACAAGGCGTTTTCTACGAACATTACAGGAAGGCGAAAATAATTAAAAACACCTCATAATAATGATATTTAACCACATGTATGTGTACGCAAGAAAAAGTATTTTAACATACGGTTTAAAAAAAAAAAGTGGCTCTTATCTATTCTGAGAATGTGTTCTAAGTGGCTCTGCCAGGGAGTATGCTCCGCAGCAAATCAAATCAAATCAAATCATTTATTTGTTGAACATAGGTAGTTTACATATTACATAGTTGGTCATGTTGTGTTACATAAAGTGTCACTATGTTCGGCCATTTATTGGCGTACAAATCTTTAAAGGTAATATTGTAAGTAATATTAACAAAAAAAAAAAAGGTATTAAAAGAATATGTCACAATTTAAATCAATTATAAGTAAAATATGAATATGTCAATGTCTAGAAAGTTTAGCAATAAATAAAAATTAAATTATAATTGGTCAGTCAAAAACTCCGTCAATGAATAATATGCTTTACTTTTTAAAATAGACAGTAAATTCTTGCGAAATAAACTCATATTGGCGTCTTTTAGATAACAAGGTAGTTTATTATAGATCTTGGGGGCCATACAAATGCAAGGCCACAATCAAAGCACATTATTTTGTGACCTAGTGTACGTATATAGTTACTATATATGTTATGAACCAAGTGATAAATTAGTCATTATACATAATGCCCGGGCAAATTACCAATACGAGAGGGCAATTTGATGATAATAACTATTTAAATAATCACATTGTCTGGGCATTGTACATAATGTCCATCACCACCATCGGGCAGAGTAATAAAAACATATTTCATTACTATTCTTTTTATTTCGACACAATCATCCTCCTAGCGTTATGTCCCGTGCTTAGTTAGGGTCTGCTTCTTTTATAATTCTTGGATTACGGTCTACCATGATCCAGAATTTGTAACTATGTAGGTAATGTTAAAAAACATCTTTTGACTGGCTCGATAGCGCATTCGGTAGTGGTGACCCTGCCCCATGCGCCAAGAATTGTGGGTTCGATCCACACCCAGGACTGAGGACAAACATTCGTGTGATGAATACTTGTGTTTGTTCTGTGTCTGGGTGTTAGTTATATATTTAAGTATAAGATATAGATCGCAGTTTAACTACTACCTGTTATTTTTTTCAGAACGGATACAAGGATAACGGTTGACGATGTAATGTTGGTGAATGAAATTGTATATCTAGGATCTGCATTTAGTAGAGATGGATCCGCTGATATTGAAAGAAGAGTGAATGCGGGGAATAGGGTGAATGGAGCGTTAGGAAAACTTCTAGATAGTAAAGTCTTAAGCCAGAAGGCTCAGCTCACGATACACAATGCGGAGCTGATTCCTACGCTAACATATGGAAGCGAGAGTTGGATATGGCAGAAAGAGCATGAAAGTAGAATAAACGCGGTCGAAATGCGTGCGCTGCGGAAAATCTGCGGTGTATCGCTCACAGACTGCGGAATGATGATGTAAGAAAGAGAGTCGGTCTGAAAAACAGCGTCGGAGTCAAGGTAAGAAGAGGCACGCTCCGGTGGTTAGGACATGTGGAAAGAATGGATGACGAAAGATTGACTAAACAGATATAAAATGCAAAGTGGAAGGATGTAGGAGCCGCGGAAGGCCCAGGCTCACCTACCACGACCAGATTGGTCGTGTATTAACAGAAGGTGATATATATGGAGTCATAAAAACCGTAGAGCTTGTATGAAAAGGATTATGAATGTTGAAGAGGCGAGTGAGGTATGTAAGGATCGTGCCATATGACGTTCGGTTCTCTCTGCCTACCCCGCTAGGCAGAGAGAACCGAACGCTAGGGCGTGAAGTTTAGTTAGTTAGTTAGTCTGTTATTTTTTTCATTTACACTTATGATTAAAAAACTAAGTAGGTACCTAAATGAAAATAAATATTAGTATTAAAACAAACGTATGATTATTGACAATATGAATTTCAATGGTCTCTGATTGGTTAATGCATCACAAGCTTGTTTCCCTCCCCATACATTGTCCAATGTAGCTTTATTAGCATATTGCCCAATGGTCACGTAGTAATATTCATAATGGCTAGACACTGTGATAAATATAAAGTTTAAATAATTCATAATGCCCTCATTAATCACTTTGTCCATAACATAAACCTATACTAGCTGACCCGGCGAACTGCGTTCCGCCTAGTAGACATATAATCGGGTTAAATAAATTGAGATGTAAGCTACACTATCTTTCAAGTTGGATCAAACTGCACACGGTGTGCAAACTTGATTAAAATCGGTTAAGTAGTTTCGGATCACCGCGGACAAACAACGTGACGCGTAATTTATATATATTAAGATAAAACAGATGTACTTACATTATGTACGTTTAACGTACATAATTGTAAGATGAAATTGATCGGTATTTATTATGGTGGTTCTGCGGTAGAGCACGACGCTATTTTAGGATATTTGTTGTCAAATATCTCAAAAATGTGACGTGTGGGCAAGAATCTTATTCAGCCGTACGTAACTGTTATGTTATCTGAGTTTATTCTTTGAAAAAAAAAATTACTCCTGTTATTATGTATTATAAAAAATACAAATAGTGGAAAGTATGTTGGTAGTCTATTTCAATGAACCAACGATTATAGTTTCAAGTCAGTTCTTTTTATTTATAAAAAAATAAATAAAGTAAAACGGTGCCATTTTGCATAACAGAGTAAGTACGTTATTTTTTTGAGTCACATCTATTTGTTCTGTATTGTAATTTATCACACTATAAACACTTCTGGAGGTGTTGACATGCGACTGAAGATAATTTTAGGTACTGAAATTTATCTTTTCATTCAAATAGTTTACGGATTTCATCAATTAACGTATTTCTTTTTATAGAAATGGCCATGGTTTGGCCTACATTAAAAAAAAAATGAAGTGTCACCATTTCGCAGTTTTATGGGTCGATTCTCGTACATACCACCGGAACAAAAAATAGTTGATGAAACATATATTTTTCTTGGATCTGGGTGTTTATGATACCACGTTGGTTCTGATATCTATAAAACAAATGTTTATGCTATTAGTTTGAAACCATAGTCGTATGTGACGTTTGTGTCCAACTCTCTTCCTCCTAGTAAATTAGTCACGGAAACCACTAGATTAGAATTTTTCAATAATGCTTAGGTACTCCTCAAAATGTTTATACAACTTTCTCCTAATATTTTATACTATTTCAACGTATAAATAAGTAACTATACGCATTTAAAGAAAAAAATCATAGTCCACGCACCCAGGTAGAGCAGATGCTTATCATAAAAACTTAGCCACGATATTCTTACAGCAAACAAGGTTTCTTTGAGGTTTTGTAAGCGCTTGAATGGCGGTGTGTGGCGGGCTTTTAATAAGATTTATTGTAACTGATCTTGTTGTGACAATCACAATGGTGGGACGAGGCGGCAAATGACACCTTTGTGTGGTCTCAGGCTATTGTGAGCTTTGCAAAAGTCAAAAATAGCTTGTAAACACACCTGGACTTGGATCATACTTGTATAGTTTCCCTCTCTTTGGATAATCTTTTACGTGCGTATTTTTTGATATCGATAAGCCCTGTGAACCAACGTAGATATATCCTGTAAGTAATATTTTAATTAAACTAGGCATGTATAATATTTTCTTATATAAAAATATATCCTAAATAACAAAACGTTTCTTTGTATTGGATAAATGTTTTGTGGTATACTTAGTTACTTAGACAGTTATAAGAAATAAGCCCAGAAATCAGCTACGTAGCTCACTAGTTACCTCTGTATCTACGAGGATACCGTACCGTACTGTACAGTTATAAGAAATAAGCCCAGAAATCAGCTACGTAGCTCACTAGTTACCTCTGTATCTACGAGGATACCGTACCGTACTGTACAGTTATAAGAAATAAGCCCAGAAATCAGCTACGTAGCTCACTAGTTACCTCTGTATCTACGAGTATACCGTACTGTACTGTACTGTACTTACGATATTCTCGTATCTATACCGTTTGGGCCCGTGGTAATTTTATCGGTTAGGTCCCTCTCTCTGCCTAACAGTGTTTGATTTCGATGCTATATGCATTTTGCCACTTCTGCCACCCTATAGTTACGCCACTGTACGCAACGGACATTAGGTAGATATTTATACTTAAATATGAGATCCTTTAAACATTTTTAAAAGCAGCCTTTTTTCAACGCATGCATAATACGATGACGCAACATGCTTTAGATGATAACAGTGAAACTCCTCAGCTGAGTTACGGTAATGTATTCTGATACGAAACCCATAGGCGACACTTACCTGTGAAACGCTTTAATCTTAACGTCTTACACGCATAAAGATGTCCACTTTCACATAACTAAACTCGATTGTTAAATTTAACGACACATTAAATAAAATAGTACGACTGAAGATAATTACGGACTGACGAATAAAGCATTAGTATTGGTCTCTTTAGATTTTACGAGGGCGTATATCCCAAACGACAAGGACCGTAAGGTTTTCTGACCTTTTGAATATGAATGTCATGAATGATGGTTTACAAGGATAGTGTAAAGAGGATCAGTAAAACGATATTAAAAATGTAGTACTTCCTTAAGACATAATATATATACCTAACAGTAGTCACGTGTTAAAGACGTAAGGCGACTTGATGAGTTTTAGTAAGCTAATTGCCTTTACTTGTGCGTAAATTCTGCGATCTAATTTAATTGGTTATTTAAAAAAATAAAGGTTCATATTCCTATATATGTTCTTAAAATATTACTTTACATAATGAAAAAAAAAACAATGCGATAAATCATAACGACGGTGTTAATATTATAGTATCGCTGTTGATGTGATTTTATATGCATATTACCCATATGGAACTATAGAAAATATAGGACGCATTATGGCTACATACAGGAACCTTTTTTTCCTTAGCTAATGACAACACAACTTACTTAATAGACGACATTTATACAGGCTGATAAATAGTTTTGATTATTTCAAAGATTTAAAAAATTGTGTTGTCAGTATCTTATTCGGGTTTTATGTTCAAACTTAAAAAAAAAAATCCAAAAAATATAGATGCACCTTGCATTTCACCCGACTAAGGTACCGACCAGGAAATTCATTGGCGAATGAATTTCATTCGTAAATGACAAAATGAATATCGTAACGGACTAGCCGGGTTCAGTTGATATTTCACTGGCTTTTATTCCTCTGTGATTCAAGGATCTGATTATTAGAGTACTCAATCGTAAATAACCTGTGTTGGTACACCGTAATGAGCCAATTAGCATTCTTGTCATGTGTAGGAAGTAATTACTAAAATAGTCGTAATTATAGCGAAATTTATCGCTCGAGAACGTCTGTTTGAGGTAGAACAATTTCGCTTTAACCTCCAAAAGGTACAAGCCATAATATTTATACCATGTATAGGTTTCATTGTCTTGTTATGGGGAATGGAATGCCCGCGTAAATGTTTCTATTTGCTAGCGGTGTAATAAACGCATTTAGCGGGTTTAATGGGAAACGCTTGGGTTTATCTGAGCTGAGAGCGTGATACCCATCGCCTGTAAAAGGCAGGTTCCGAATATTTTATGCTTTATTCGGATTTTAACAGCTTGGAGCCAAGAGTTCCATCGGTTTTACCGATATGTTATTAGCTTTAATGAAAATTTATAGTAGTTGCGTATCCTTTCTTCTCACGGCAGGTTATATAAGAAATAGTTTCAACTAAATAAACTTAACATACTTTAATCACAACAACAAGACCAAGCAAGGATTTTTTAAATTTACCTAATATAATTTGGATGTTATCTACAAAAATGTATGTGACTGTATATTTATTATATTTTACGGTTTACTACAAATGCTAGGGTTACTTAGATACGAAGCAGCACCTTAATAAGAAATGCAATTTCTATTGAAAGCTTTGTTTACCTACATTTTCACGAGTTGCAAAGGGTTAGTGGAGTAGTGCCTTAGAGGCAATATAAGGCATAAAACTAAAAGCATTAGGAGGATGTAAGTATCATGCTACTTTCCCGACATCTAAAAAGGAATCACATTAAACTAATGGACATAGAAATAGCCGATTTCGGAGCAAATGTAACTATCGAATGGAACCTATGAACTAACGTAAGAATCACACCGAAATTCTTTAGCGAACGAACAAATTAAAAAGATTTAAGTATAAGTACCAAATCATTTAAAAAAATATAATTTGGTAAATATGTTAATTTGCGATTGTTGTTTAATGATTTCATATACATAGATCTATAGTAAAACGGTGATGCCGGCAATAAAATATATTAACATACCATATTCTGTGGAAAATGTATGAATGGGATCATTTAATAGAGACATTTTATGATCATCGATCGATCGATCGACGATCATGCTGTACCCAAGCACTGGTAAATTTGTATATTTTCCACTGTTGTTTATTGAGTACCCTAGAAACAGAACAATTCGTAGATATCTATAAAAAAACGGCGATGGTGAAAATTAAAGATAATAGCAGACCATATGATTGAAAAAGGCTAATCTGTTAACAATATTTTTTTAATTTTTTTTTCATTCATCTCACTCAATAGTGAGTCGAATGAAAAAAGAGGGGCAACCACTTTGACACCCGATCGATGTCCTACAGAAACTCCGTAAATATGGCTAGGAAACGAGCATCGGTGTGACAACAATGATCAGCTGAGGTAAATGTATGATCTCGCAGGCAGGGCACGTCCGTGATTGGTCATTTCAGTATATCTCTGTTAGACGCCGCGCGAATCCCGAATGAATGGCGGGAATTGTTTATAACTCGATACCGGCCGATTTTGTTCGCCCTCCAGATAAAAACGCAGGAATTAAAGGTACCAATGTCGTCGGCGGAATAGCAAAATGCTCATTTCGGAACGGGCGCCAGTCGTAGTAGAAGTCTTTTGTTTTCAGCAAGTCAGTAGTATTATTTTTTATTTGGGATGCCGAACATTTTGTTGGAATTTTCCGTTTTCACTATACCTACTAACTTTCTGAGAAATCACTATTTATTTGGTTTTATTTATTATTCTGGCTGTAGCGTATTATGACTGTTGAAATATTTACAGAATGTACTTGAAAATGTACCTTTTGACAGGTGCACGGTGAAGAGCGGTGGTAGCTCAATGGTAAGGACACGCGCCTCATAACCGAGAGGTGCGGGTTCAAACCGAGCACGTACCTGGATTTAAATCTATGTATGTATTTATATCACAAGCTGAGGGAAAATATCGTGATGAAACCTGCAAATATGAACAGCTTTGGATTTGTAAGCATGATTAAAAAATTGTCTGATTCATTAGGTTACGAAAGTCAGACCGGCATTCGCTTCAATGTAATTATCAGACTCGCTAAATCCTGGATCATGGTCTAAGGGGACCCCGTACAAGATAACGCTAGAAAGATGATAACTGGTAAGTGGATTTATAAGGTAAAAACTGAGTCACAGTTACAACAGTAAAGTGAGTGTCTAAAACCAGTTTTCAGTGCTATCTTAATATTATATAAATTACGCGTCACGTTGTTTGTCCGCGATGGACTCCGAAACTACTTAACCGATTTTAATCAAATTTGCACACGTTATGTAGTTTGATCCAACTTGAAAGATAGGATAGCTTATATCTCAATTTATTTAACCCGATTATGTGTCATTGACTGTTAGGCGAAACGAAGTTCGCCGGGTCAGCTATCTACCTATATAAATCTGTTAAATTACCCTGAATATTATCTATGTGTACGGTGTTCAGAAAACAAACAGCGAGTATAAGATTGCAACATTAACAAATGCAACAGAGCGATTGCAATACGCAAAATGGTCTATTTCATGTCTTTCGTCCTCCTTTCTCTTTAAATAAATGATTTCATATACCACTTCTATGGCCAATGCGATGCATGAATAAGCAATCAGTTCATATACTCTGTTATTGTGTTCTGATAGTCAGTAAAATACTCTATAATACCATCGATTCCTAAACGTTGGGTTTTATGGAATCGCCACTAGCGTTACTTTTCTATAATACATGGTACGGGATCCTCAAATTTAAGCATCTTAGATATATTTATGAGGATTTCATGTGGAGTGCCTAAAAGCTAATGACCTGGATTATTTCACATTTGTAAAGTTTAATAACTACTGTGCAATCGTTGTTTTTGTAAACTAATACATTAATGTTTGACTGAGTCGATGGCGCACTCGATAGTGATCCTGCCACTGCGCCAAGAGTTGTGGGTTCGATCCCCACCCAGGACAAACATTAGTGTGATGAATACTTGTGTTTGTTCTGTGTCTGGGTGTTAATATATAATATTTGTAATACGACTGCTGAGTCTGATATCCGTAACACAAGTGCTTAAGGTACTTACCTCGGAGTCAGATCAATGTATCTGATGTAGTCGGATATTTATTTATTTATGTAGTTTTGCTCATACAATACTTGATCGCGTAAGGCTTAGGGTTCAATCATAATTGTTACTATCTTTTGTAACAAATGCGTTCCTTTCAATCTTATATTTTGCATGAGGGTAGTTATATATAGATAAAACTTAATTCCGCTTGATGCACCGCATGATTCACATGTCGATGTCTACCAACGTCGCTGTCAGTCAAATTGATGACCTAAATATAGATAGCTACCCGTGGCAGCACTTAGCGGCACTAAGTAAGTAATGCCAGGTGAGATTACGGTTACTGCGGCCATTTATAGAGTTCTGCAGCCATTTTAGATTCGACAGACATGTCGACAGCAGATGGGATTTTGATGAACTGGTCCTGGATATTCCAACCACTATTTATTGGAGATGATAAATAAATAATATTATTTAATGTCACTGTTGTTATACATATTTTCAGTATTTTTGGCTCTGTAAAGTCCAAGTAGAGATGGATGTATCAGAATATTATGATAAATTATTAATTTATAATTTGTAAGTGACTATATAAATAGTAAAGATTATAACTTACAATATAAAAAAAACACAGTACCGGGCTACAATTATAGCGACTTTATATCAGGGCTAAAAACAATATGAATCACATATTGTCACCAATTTAATAAATGTATGAAACTGAGGCGAATTCGACTTGACAGGAAGAATAATGGGAAATTAATAACGGAAGTAATATAAACGATTCACACCAAATATCCGTGTGAAAACTGGTTAACTGAGATGCCCATCGTATAGCAATTAACATATGAGCCGTGGGTGTCCTAAAATTTACGAGTTTACTACGGCCGAAGCGTCCGAGGCCAATAATGCTTTAATTCATCACCGTTCACCTCTGCCATTTTACCAGCCATTAACCGGGCTTACACGGTTTAATTTTCGACTTACCCCCAATTTCCATTGATGGTGCCTAATCACGGCCAACGGACAAGATAATCCCTTAATTTATTGGCCATAACCTAAACTGTCGTCAACGGAATTGCCATTGCGGTACAGATTTATAAACAGGTCGGTGCTAATGAAATGATATTGAATTGCAATAAATAACGGGACGACAATGTTGGGGTGACCACAGTGGCCGCTCACAAAGGCCCTTATTTGGCCCTTATTTAGGCTGAACGGTCATAACAGGGCCACCCTAATGTTAGGGCTACAAAGGTGCAAGCAAGGTGCGCGCGCAGTAAGAAACTTCGTAATTTATAGGGGCATTGCGTTTTTTTTTTTAATGTAAACAGTGGCGAAGACCACACATTCATGCCACACATCTCAGCCGTGATTCGGTTATTCATTCAACTCCTCAGAGAATACGAGTTTCAATATGCATTGTAGAAACATTATGACAGCTATAATGTAACGTAAATCGTTGATACGAATAAAACAGTTTTTTCTGCACGATAGTGGTTTTAAAAACGTTTTTTTCCTGTTTTATTTCCTAGGAATGCATGAGGTAGGTATATATCCTAACCAAAAAAAATATTTTCATTGATCCATTGATGTTTTTGCTGTTATATTTACAAACGTATCTCAGTAGATATGTTATATAACGTTACAATAGTACAGCAGATTGTATAGTATCTACATACCTAGTTATAGCCTAGTCAGACTACTCTATGACGTAGACCTTCATAATGGCTTTTTAATGCATCGGAGATCACGCAGTTTATTGAATCTCAAAGTAACTTTAAGAAAAGTCGTATTCTTAATTAATTACCTGTAGGCACTTCCAGGTATCTCAAGACCAAAAAAATATATAATTGGAGTTCAATGCTACTTAATGATTTCGATTAATAAATCATCTGTTTCTGGGACTTTTCGTATATTAATTATCTTCAAAGGCTTGAAGTGCGCATGCATTAAGTGACACGACAATGTAACTTGTTTGCAAACGGAACGGACAAAACGCCCTTTTTATAAGGGCCTGTAGAAGAAAAGGGTAACAACGTTCAATGTGAAACACTCGAAAATGTTAATTCCAAGAACACTGTCAAACCATCGTCATTTACGAATAGCTGTATCATGCACTTGTTCCACAATACGGACAAATTTAAAAATAACAAACGGCGTACGGCCGAACTGGATTCGTAATTAGAGGAGCGTTTTATGAAATATTCGTGAGTTATTCTCACGAGCTTCCATTTGGTACATGACGCGTCTAAAATTCCTTGTGGACAATGCCGGCCGGAGGAGCGTAGGTAGCGCGGCCTTCCGTCAATATGGCAGACAGCGGGACACTATTGTCACTGGCCCTTTGTGCCCGCTGACGCTGCGAAGCGCTGACCAAAAATCATTAATTTTGTATCACAAAGCAAGAACCCACAAATCGAAGGACTGAAAAAAATTAGGTCCCATTCAGGAGCGGTCAGTGACACAACGGGTCGCGGCGGCCCGATATTTCGATTCGAGTTTTAATTATAGCGGGGCTGAGGGTCGCTACTGCCTCACTGGCGTATGCGCATCAGCCGAGACGGAGCTACAAGTGATGCGTTTTGGGGAAGTCAGTTGGCTAACAGCTTGTTTGTAAATATATTTAGAGATCGATTTGCAGGTGAATCGACTGTTTTATTAACAATGAAGTAATCATTAACTGGTAGGCTATGTTGGAAATACCAGCACGAACTAATATTTTTTTATGTAAAAATCTTGCATATTATCAAAATTTTACATAATAGATTAAATAGATCTGTATTATATTATATAACGGTAAAACGGGTGCATCGAATTAGGTGGTAACCAACAGTACTATCTGGATAGTTATATGAAATGTTAGCTAAAACGTAAAGTTGCATGAATGGCATAAAATAGCACACATCCCAAATGAAAAGTAAGTATAACAAACTTTATCGAATTAGTTTCGCTTTCAGTGGACACGAACTCCTTAGCACTACTAGAATTTTATTTCGCCACAACTGCAAACTTTACTGTATTACATTTCTTGGTATGTAACGATCTTGCAAATGAGCAACTATACTAAAAGCAACAAGTTAATCAATACCAGGAACGCTCTATTTTTCAATAAAGGCAACTGGGCTAATTACTTTATTTCAAACAAAGAAACGTGCGTACAAGGGCCATTGTTTCCGCGTAAGTCACCTATTAAAGGCACGTGGCTTGAGGTCACTTGTGAACTATGAAACGGGAATAGTGAGCTTTTTGTTGTAGCTTTCGACGGAAGGCACGCTACGAAACTTAGGACTAATTCACACTAGTGCATGTGACGGTTGTGATTATGCACACTTCTTACCACAACATACTACTTATGTTAATTGAAATGATCAATCCTTTTTTAATTGATACAGCACTAACATAACATTGATTTAACCCAGCACAGTTTTATTTCTGGCTGTGGTTAAAGGGGTCTGCTGTCCCTTTGAATTTGCCTACCCCATCGGGGATTATAGGCGTGATGTTAAGTAGGTATGTATGTAGCATTAGTATTAATGATCGTATAGAAAACTGCAATTAAACAATTAGATAATATTGCGGAATGTCATTTGAAATAAGTTAAAGTGTTAATCTCAAGTTCTTTCGAAACATAAAACTTTTATTATGCATACACAGGCGAAGTTGAAAATCATGTAAAAAAATAAAGTTAACCAAGTGCATAAAAATTTTGCGACCGTATTTATGTGACTGCTTTATAATGCGTTATTATAAAGTAGCATACTGGGTTCCATCGAGAGCTAAAGGGTGAGTCGACAATGGGTACTTAAATGAATACATTGTGCCCACGTGCCTTGTGAACGTTTGCAAACTTCTTTCCTTCTTTCCATTCTCATCAAGCCAGACAAAGTTTTATTACCCATGCAGGTTGAAGAGTATATGCTGGCATAAGTCTTAATTTGAAAAAATAATATATTTGTCAATAATAAAATAAAATGCACAAAAACACGCTATACAATATCAACTGTGCGTAGCTCTAATGTATCGGAATTTACTTCACTTGAAAAGAACTTCTAGAAATTCAATGCGAAATAACTTAATTAAGAAGTGCAGGAAACAATTGACGAATGTAATTTAAATAAAAAATGCATCACCTCTTATTGCGACAAAGGAGTAAATATGAGGTTACGACCGGCGAAGGTTGAAGTCCTCAACATCGTTAGTGTGAACACGTCTTTAACTAGACCAAACTCCCATCGATTCAAGTTGTTGTTGCTATAAATCATACAGTTTTTTGTGATTAATGTCAACGTTAAAGTATAAAGGTTCATATTTAGTGCAGCGAGCGCACCCGACTGAATGCCGTGACAAAACGGACCGGATTAACCAGAACTATAAAACACGCAACAAAATAAAACTTTCAGCTTACTGTTTACAGATCGCGTCTAATTATTTATTAAAATCCCCACATAAATAATGTTCATCCGACTGGTAAAGAATATTTTTAGGGTTTCGTTGGCGGTTTGTTTCGTAACACTCACCTATCTTTTTGTTATGTCCATGTAATGTTACTGGCTAACTAATAAATCTCTATAGACGTAAAAGGTTAGAACTGTGAAGGTGAAAGAAAATGAATGGTAGTGGAACCTCTTTTGTAATTAAACCTCAAACTTTTTTAACTTTGTGATTTTTTAGGAACACAACTAGAGAGACTATTAGGGTTAGCTTTTGGATACGTTTGTATGATGTTTAGATGTTGCAGAAATACGAATAGCTTCAAGGTAGTTTGCATAAGGTTAAATGGCTGTTGATTTAGTTGCACATTGCCATATCCCGGTCATCAAATAAATAAGTAGACGTTCTGTTCTATATTTTGTTTCAACGCTGGAAACACTAAAAAGGTACTATGTACTTTTATTCTGCCTTTAAGATCTAAAAAAAAAAACAAGAATTCACTTGGAATATGTTTTATATCATGGAGTCTGATAGCTGATTTGGCTACGAGTACAGCGCATTGCTCAGATAGAATAAAAAAATATTTATAGTGAAAAACCTACTATAAACATACAGAACCAACGAAGTTAATACTCCCAAATCCATATATCGCAGTTCTATCACCAAAATATTTAAACAAACCGTTCAACTATCAATAACACACAGCGTAACAAATACGATTAAACCGCCGTAGTCAAGCAGCCTGCACAGATGTTTGGGTCGAATTAAAAAGCGCGCTAAACAAAAAAAACTCTCTTTGTGTTGGCAAAATTCGTTTTATCCCGTAAACCGGAATCCGCGGCCCCTTCGCACGAATAATGCTAATCATAATGGCATTACATTCATTCGGCAGATTTCGTCAAGTATCCCGCCATCGGGCCCGGATTCTCATCATTTTTTTTGTCGTCTCGATGCTTTTCTCATTACAAAACACAAATCTAATCGGAACGGGCGGCCATTTTGTTTGCTAATTTAATGTGATTCCGCGATTTTGTTAATTGACCAAAAATGGGATTAGAAAATTACGGCGGCTCCTTTTAATGTAACGTCTTTAGAGACTTATCAAGATAATTTGGTGTTTGAGCTATTTTTGTACTGTTATGCGTATTCTTTTTTATTAATTAATATAACTTTTGATTGACAATTGTCAATTAAAAGTTATAAAGTTCTTCAGGTTAACAATACCTACATCTAATTCTAAATATTTCTAAAGATGTCATATTATGAGAAGTCGCAAGCCTCATCGAACATGTTGTGTATTATTTGATATTGTTATGGTATCATCTTAGGATCTGGTTCCCTTATGTTAGGGTTACGAAGGACAGATCGGCAGTCGCTTCCATGTAATTACCGGACTCGCTAAATCCTGGATCATGGTCTAAGCGGACCCCGTCTAAGCACGGGACATAAAGCTAGGAAGATGATGACCATCAGATGTAATTATGTTTCGATATTGATTAAGGGCACATGTGTTATTTAGACTGTTAAATATGATTCTTGTATGTTAAATGTCCTCTAAAGTTATAAATCACATGCTTATAGTACACGACATATGATCCTCAAAACAGTACACATTTGGTCACAAATCCCCCGGATAAAGCAACAATATGACCTTAATGGCGGAGTTTTCAAACTGCCGCCATTAGCACAACTGATACAAAATATTTTGACGTTTACCGCCAAATACGTATGGGTCTTTAGGGACCGGGACCATTAAAGCCAGAGGTGCAGTGAAAAGCAGACAGCAACGAAGATCGATTCGATTTATGCGTTTTTTGCGGTAGCACAATAGTGTGCATTTATTGACAGATAATAGATCTGCGACCGGGGGAACAGTTGGCGGGAATCGGTGTAATGTGGTTAGTTATGGTGATCAAAATCACATGTTCACTTCATTCGATGTCATTAAGTCGGTGCGCCATAAATAACTGGAAAATAAAAGATTTCAATTAGAGGCCTGACGCGGCATAAACAAATAAATTATTACATTAGAACTTCTTGTTATTTAGTGAATAAATCGAAAATAACGATTGCTACGCCTAACATAATAATATTAAGCCTTTAAAATTAGGATTACATGTCACACATACCTATTTGAGTTAAGCTCTGTGGAACAATCATCAATCTATATCTAAGTAAGGTGTGATCATGAGTGAGATAAATGAGGTTCCGTTATAACTTACTGTCTCTGAGTCTAGGTTTCAGTCAAAACTTATTACAACTACTCAATTTAATTAATAGGTCCCACAGTTATACCTATACAGGCTTTCCGTCGATACGATAAAATAATGGAAGGGTACCGTAATACAAATGGGTATCAATTAATCGCTCAAACGATGTAATACTTAAAGTGTGTTAATAAAACTATAGAAAAGTTATTAGCGTAGGTGCTATTGTATATGGTGTTAACTTATTTATCATGTTAACGTCTTCTATACTGCGTTGGTACTCGCACTCGCAAAGAAAGATTTTTCGGGATGTGTTTGCGATGATTACATCCGTCGCATCAAAACTTAAAAGGATACCACAAACTTAATAAATTATATTTAAACATGCACGTCTTTAGAATTGACAGATAGTACATACATTCGGTTGAGATTTATAAAAGAGGTAAAAATGTAAATAGACGAGCTATAGGTATTATGATTATTTTTATTACATATTTGTTGTCTCCTTTTGGGTATCACGAGAAGTGGTACCTTTCCGGTCCTTTGGAAGGCTTGCATAAGGGCACGGGCCAAACATGTAGAGGCCCCTTGAGACGTTTTAATATGAGTGTGTGATGGAGTACACATTATGATTATTATGCTTATTATATTATATATTATGGTATATTTTCATTATTTAACTTATAACTAACAAGCTAGTTATTATCGTATGAAGATTCGCTAAACCATTAAATTATTATTGGCAGTTGAAGCTTAATAAAAATATGCCATTTGCTTTTAAAAGACAAGTAACATAATTTCAATGAGAATTAACGTCGAATGGTCGTTGAATAACGATACTCATCAACAGTGGACACAGTTCCGCTGTGATTCATCTGTTTCACAACATCGCACGCGTCGACACGAGAAAATTTTATTTTCACGTCTCTCAGCGTAGCGCAGGATGCCAGCGCAATAAAAAGTAGATTCAACAATTTCAGCGGTTACTCATCCACCATATTAACAAGACCTGTGAATAAGAAGCCCGGTGCAACTGTATGATGTTTTTTGTACCAGTTGCGGGGAGCACGGTAGGTCTAGTTTTGTTGGCATTGACGTAAGAATCGGCTGACGAGTCAGCGTGGTTGTTGTGATTTATAACTTCCTGAGTGCGCCCGCGCGTTAGAGCTGCACTTGATGACGAGATGAAATACACTATAGGGATGTCCGAAATTGTGCTGGAGACATAACGTCCGGATGCTATATGAAGTATCGTGCGTATGTGACAAGCTCGATGGCGCATTTGGTAGTGACCCTGCCCCATGCGCCAAGAGTTGTGGGTTCGATCCCCACTCAGGACAAACATTCTTATGATGAATACTTGTATATACATATGTATTTGTAATACCACTGTTGTTTCTGATATCCGTAACACAAGTGCTTAAGCTACTTACCTCGAAGTCAGATCAATCTATGTGATGTATGTAGTTTGATTTTTATTTATTATTATTTATTATGTAATATTGGGTGGACAAACATTTCGGTGACGGTTTCGATGACTTCGGCTCTGGACAAGAAATTAAATATTGTTTTAGACATGAGCCATAATGGTTAGCTTTAAATGATTTGTCTGGTTTGTCTATGTGTAACGTTATGAAGAATAGATGATATCGACATCATTGTACTAATAAATAAATAGACTCGTTAAATCTTGGAAAATACTCAAAGTGAACTTTGAATAATAATCAAACAATGCCAGTGAGAGGAAGAAGCACATGTTTAAATTTAGTTAAAAGTTATAATGAGCTTATAGTTTCTTTGAAAATATTGCTTGTTAAGAAACTTGAGTATAAATAATCGGAGAAGACAATTTTTTGACCTGTTTTTTTATAGATGTTTCTTAATTCCCTTTTAAAGTAGTTTGTACTACAGAATTGAACAGGTTAAACAACGCTGAACCAAGTGGGCAACTAATAGTTAATGACTCCCATTTTAGGCAAAACAGAGTTAGTACAGTGCATTGTTTCACGAAAATTATTTCAGTCTCATGCACGATCTAAAATTATTCAGAGCTTAGAGGTTTACGTAGTGTTCAGTAGTAACCTAAGACTTGTTAATTAAGAAATAACTAAATAAATAAGAGATACTTAAACAAATGAAACAAAAAATTAGACATTTGCATTTGCCATAAGCATACCATTTTAAATTTATCAAATAAGTATGGATATTAATTATTCGAAAAAACGGAACTTAAATATTTTTGATAATCTTTGTTTAATAAAGGTCCAATTTAAATCGTGAATGCTATTCTCGACTCCTGTTTATAAAATCTATCATAAATAGGTAATTTTATATATTTTCTTATACAAATTGCAATATACATCTAGACCACCGCTGATTTTGAATCAACAACTTTAAAGTTCACTGAACGCAACAGTCTTTATGTGACATACAATTTCGTCAGATAATAAATATTTTGCTAAATAACGCTTCAAGTACGTTTCGTTTTGTCATAAATTCAACAAAATGATATTATTTCATCTCTCAGTCGTGAAAGTTTAATCGCGATTAGTCGAAATGCTATGTGATGTTGACTGTGAGCTGTTTCGCTTTGTTGTCGGATAAACTTTATGGGAAACATGGGTGTACGAGTAGGTACGAGAGCGACATGGCCGCATATTAACTTCGGCCGTATGTACTGACATACCTTTATGCATTTTTATTATGTATTAGAAGCTTTCTAACATACCTAATATACCTACTATATGATTATTATATGATTAATGAAGTATTCTCGATCCAAAGACAGCGTCGGAGTCAAGGTAAGAAGAGCCATGTTCCGGTGGTTCGGACATGTGGAATGAATGGATGACGGAAGATTGACTAAACAGATATACAATGCGAAAGTGGAAGGATGTAGGATGAAGGAGCCGCGGAAGGCCCAGGCTGACCTACCACGACCAGATTGGTCGTGTGATAACAGAAGGTGATGTTAGGAGTCATAAAAAACCGTAGAGCTTGCATGAAAAGGATCATGAATGTTGAAGAAGCAAGTGAGGTGTGATCGTGCCATATGGCGTTCGGTTCTCTCTACCTACCCGCTAGGGAAGTAGCGTGAAAGTTTATATCCAGCTCATGTTCATTGTGTGGTAAATCCTTAACAAACACGTCATAGGTAGTTTGGGACGAGCGATGTGCAAGGTGCAAGCAATTATATTTTATAGAAGCTTTAGATAATACTAGCAGCGCCCCGTGGTTTCATCCACGTAGTTCCCGTTACCGTTACGTAGGAATACGGGGATAAAATATAGGCTATGTTACTCGCTGATAAAGTAGCTTTCCATTGGTGAAATAATTTTTCAAATCGGTCCAGTAGTTTCGAAGCCTATTCAATACAAACAAACAATCAAATCTCTCTTTATAATATTATTATAGACAGACAGATTACGCTTACGGTGATCACTTACTATCAGGCTTGTCAGACAAATTTGTAGTAAGAAATAAGAGCTTTGATCATGTAAAACAGTAAATTATTATTTAATTGACTAACAATGTTACTGATAAAACGGCATTTGCATCAACCTGTTTCAACAATTAGAGCATCAACTGGATCATGAGTCATGACTACATAATTATTTATGTATATCAACAGGAGTTTAAATATTTATACCGGGACGTTTTTGGTATAGCTTTCTATGTTGTATTTGTTTAAGTATTAGTATACATACATATATACATACATAATGTCACGCCTTTTTCCCATGGGGGTAGGCAGAGATCACGTACTTCCATTTGCTACGATCCTGACATACACCTTTCGCTTCTTCTACATTCATAAGTCTTTTCATACACGCTCGTCGGTTAAGGGTGCTGTTTACCTTATTAGTATACCTTTACAAAAAAACATGCTTGCTTTATCCTGCTAATATTATAAACATGAAAGTTTGTGAGGATGTTTGTTACGCTTTCAAGCAATAGCTACTAAATGGATTTTAATGAAACTTTACAATAAACCCGAATAACATATAGGCTATGTTTTATCGATGTAAGACGCAAGCAAATCCGCAGGCAGAAGCTAGTAAACAATATATTATAACATTTGTAAACCTAATTTGATATTAATAACATACTTACATCAAGATTTACTTCATATGCTATGCTGCTTGCAGCGTCTAACAAGAAATGTTTTTTAGACTAAGATCCGAACTAGAAACGATCGTCACCCATTTTGTAAGTGGATGGAAAGTTTTTTATATCAATTTTATTATATTAAAAATATGTCCCGAGTGGGTTGTCTAAAAATTCCTGGCCAGACTATGATTAATTAAAAACATTTAGCAATAATACATTTTTGTATTAATTTGTATTGTAATATTTTTTTTGTACGTAAAACAAGATCCTTATAGTATGAATTTTAGCATTTCATTTGAAATTTTTGACTGTTCACTTTGTATTTTTTTTTTCTTCAGACTGACACCAATTCCCTAGTTCCACACTAAGCTTATAAGCTTGTCCTATGGATACTGGGTAAACGGATAGACATACTTACGTTTTGTAAACATCTATGACTCAAGTACAAATAAATGACCATGTTCATCACATAAAACCTTTGCTCCTAGCGGGATTCGAACCCACGACCCTTGGTTTCGTGGCCAGGGTCTCTGACCACTCGACCAACGGACCAATCAACATTTATTTTCGTGAAATAAGTAACAAGAAAATTTTATGATAAGTAGGTACATATAGCTATCATATTTATACCCAGAAGAACATTAGAAATTTGTACGTTAAACACATGAGTGCAATATTTAAATAAAAGTATTTTTTAAATTTTAAATTAATCTGGCCAGGATTTTTTAGACAACCCACTCGAGATATATTTTCTAATGTATTAAATTTGACATAAAATACTTTTATCCACTATACAGATAGGTGAAGGTTCTTTCTATTGCGGATCCTCTACTATATTTAGACGCAAGGATCTTTCACGTTAAAGTGGCCACTTAGATCGCCGTTTACCAACATTAACGCAAAGTAAATGTAGATGGCGTTAGTTGCATCGAAATGGCGCCCATGCATAGGCTTACATCGAGTTGAGTTTTACACCTGTTGTTTTTTGTCTCTTTGTTACAATATTAATGTTTAGGGGATAATTTGAAGATAAATTCAGCTATATATATGGAAGTGAAATTAAATTATGTAAAGTCGACGCTGTTATTTTACGGATACAAAAATCGAGAGCATTATTTATTAATTCAATTATGATGATAATGATAATCTATAAAGATGTAAAAAATCAACAAGAGTCCGCTATTTGTTTTTTCGATGAATATAATTTAACAAAAACTCCGTAATTTCAGCAATTGTTAGTCATCGTGACATTCCTTTCGCTTTTGCGTTAATGATTCAGAGGCTGATTCAAATAGGGTGATAATATATCATGATGATCTACCAAATATTATTAGCAAGTTATTTACTGTCACATTCCGAATTCTCACTTTATAACTAAATAAATATTTATAAAAGTGAGTTTACTTCGGATTGATGTATACAATTAGTGATGTATATGTTTCTGCATATTTCGCTAAATTAATCGCGATCGGCATTTTCAAACGCGTCAATTGGTATGTCGGCAATGACGAGACAATAAAAAGCCCGTGACTCCGAGGCAAAAGCCGCACTCTCTGAGCGGAAGCTCGCCACTGGAGGGCCCTCGGTTAGATCAGTTAACTCTTTGCGGGACAATCCTGCGTTCCGACGAGAGGGCCAATAAAGCCCAGCGCTTCCGATTGCTTTCAAACCTCGGAATGCGTTTTGGCATTTACAAATCAATTGTGGAGCGTGAACAAAAATCAATGAAATCTCCCCATCGGCGGCGCCGGGGAAACATAAAAGTTGAAATTTGAATAAAAAAAATTGTGAAATTGGTTTATTTTTACTAACAACGAACCTTATTTTGCATAAAGAACAGACCGAGTTTGTTTTTTTAATGCTTTGTTTTCACTAACGGAAATCCCACGCAGCTTTTATACCGACTCAAAATAAGCCTATGAGAACTGACATTAAAGTAAATAAGAAAAGACATTTCACCATTTTGTTTTTTTATTTGTATAATTTACTAAATACTGACTTGCTCTTATAAATATAGTAGAGGTAAGTGATATCTATTTACTCTGGTTTTGTAAGCTGAATAAAGCTGTTATGTAGTTTGTCTATTGAATAAAGTTGTTAAACAAGGCAGCGTTTAGCGGTAAAACTTTTAATAGTAGTTGTGCAATACCTCTGTTAGAACAATAATTAGTCAATCAACATTTCCTGTAACGGAATGTTGTTCGCAGTTTCCTTTCGTGAGCTCAAATACTTTTACGTACCTATATAAACATGTTGATATATAGAGCAATACATTAAATGCTCGAAGCTACCTTTATAATACAGTTTACGTAAACGCCATTCACCCTACATTTCTCTATTTGATAGCAATTTGAATCATTTTATCATATAGGCCGCGATAGAGTAATTCAGTAATTTCAACATAATAATATTTCAATCCACTTTACCAATACATGTATGTATACTACTAACATTGCAATATGATGAATGGACATTTATTGTATTAGGTGAATTAATTTTGTTTGTATTGGTAGCTTAGTTTTATAATTATTATTTTATAAAAAGGAATTACGCTTGATATCTAAGTATAGTAATATTATAAAGCTGAAGAGTTTGTTTGTTTGCTTGAACGCGCTAATTTCAGGAAGGTCTCATTTAAAAATATCCTTTCAGTGTTAGATAGTCTATTTATCGAGGAAGGCTATAAGCTATATAACATTAACGATAAATGCGCGGACACAGCTTGTATCAGATATAGTTATGAGTTTAAAGAGATATCTTTATGAGTTTAACGTTATCTCGAATGAATGCATTGGGATTTCAATGTCAGATTATTTCATATACAAGCTCAAATATATGTTGTGGTTGTCTCTGTAAGGAAATTGATTTGCTTGCAATATTTTCTGTTTTTATGAGTAAAGCAGCCATCGGACTGTTTAAAATATAAATATCAGACTACATCACATACATTGATATGGCTCCGAGGTAAGTAGCTTAAGCACTTGTGTTACGGATATCAGAAACAACACTGGTATTACAAATATATACTTAAATGTTGGATATTAACCCCCTGACACAGAACAAATACAAGTATTCATCACATGAATGTTTGTCCTGGGTGGGGATCGAACCCACAACTCTTGGCGCATAGAGCAGGGTCACTATCAAATGCGCCATCGAGCCAGTCAAAATACTTCATTATTATTGCTAGCAGACAAAGAAATCTATTCAAACTCTGTCTCAAGATAGTACAGTCTTACGTCTAGACGAAATGTAAAAAATATAATCCTCTTCCGAGACAGGGCAGTCTGTGTTGCCTAATGGTTTACTCTTTTATCTTTATTGTCTGCAACGCATTTTTAAATAATAATTGTTAGTTACAATGTTGGTAGTTCACAAAATACAAATTAAATAATATATAACATATTACATTCGAGAACATCTACAACAGAGTGTTGCATTGTTAATACAAAAAAAGTATGTTTGAAGAAAAGGTAATCAAAATATAATATATAATTATATGAATTTATAGTATGCCCTATGATTGTGACAATATTTTTATGGTAGAGAAGATGTCAGTAACCATGATCCAAAAATTGTCTGGTTCTCCTATCTTAAGGTTACGAAGGTCAGAACGGCAGTCGCTTCAATGTAATTACCAGACTCGCTAAATCCTGGATCATGGTCTAAGCGGACCCCGTCTAAGCACGGGACATAACGTTATGAAGATGATGATAAGAGAAGATGTCAGTATGCAAAAACAGCTGCATTTGTGACTAGTAAGTTAAAATTTTAAAACTAACTAAAAATAAAATTTATAAGTACGTTTAGATATTGTCAATTTTACTCTTATCATTTAAAATCATATCGGTTCGATATGAAGATTGCATTAGATTAGACATTGAGTAAATCGTTGAGTCGTCGAATGGAGACTCGTGGATTAGGTTAATGTATTTGCTATATTCAGGTTAAGGCTGCCTACATGATTATGTTAAAGGCTAATCCCAAAGTAGCTTAACAGAGGCTAATTGTCCGAATCATCATCTAACGATGGTCATTAGCGCAGGTAGGTATTGTACCGACCCATCATGTAATCAAGCCTAATCAGTGTCATCATACGGACTTCCGATATTAGTTAATGTAACAATCACACTCACTTAACAAGAAAGTGCATGTTTTAACATGTCGAAAGAATTAAATCTATCAGCTTACCTAAATGACGTCATTAGGTGAGCAATTTGACAAGTACTGAGATAAGGGTTATCGTGCGCTAACGCATGCGTCATAGCAGGTAAGTTCCAACTTCCACAGTACAACAAAGGAATTCACGGGTATCTGTGGTTAGAATAGATATTTAATGAAGAATAAAGAGTCACAGCTGACTATTGTTACTTATCGTGGGAATTATCGATGCTGATAATGATGCAATGTAATGCAATGTCAGATATGCGACGCCAATAGTGTTAACATTCGCGCAATTTATATGATAAGCTATAAAAATATTTCATGATGATAGGTTTGTGGAATTTTATTTTATTAGTAAGTAAATTTTATGCGATTTTTCACAGACATTTTTTTCTGGAAAAACATGAACCGTACAACTTCGTACTTGCATAAAAATAGGTTCTTATTTAAATAGGTGTCCATTGTAACGAGAATATGGATAGACACAATACAAACAAAAAATATCGCTAGAAGTATAAGTAGCTTTTGTAAAGTTTAATGAGCATGTGAGCGCTGATTTATTAAATTTTAACTTTAATATTACAAGTGAAGTCGTTACGATGTAAATCTTAAATTGTTCACACGCTTTTCACCATAGTCTCCATTGAAATTTTATGATTAACGCAAAACAAACAAAGTATGTACGGCCATGTTTATAAAAGCTCGCAAAGCGCGCTCCTGTTCATGCCAATCTCGCCGCGACCAACTTGTTGCCGTTGCGTTGTGAACTTTTGTGCCGCCGAGCGAGAGGCGCGTATCGGACTTCTCGCAGTGGGCGGGGCGTCCGAGTGCGGCGAGCGTGCCGGCCGGTCGGTCAACTCGCTCCTCTGTCAGTCAGTCGCTCACACGTCCTCGGGAGTGGCGTGCGCTTCGTCCAGCTCCGCTCTCGAGCCGTTATGTGTCGTACTTCGAAACAAGTTTGACGGGAAATTCGTAAAGTTTTCCGAGCGCGCCCGGACTAACGTAGCGATGAACGCGATAATAGCGAAACAAACAGTGACGATTTGAATAAAGTGACAGTTTAACAGTGAGTTATTCGAGATGTTATCGATGGGATTATTGGGTGTGTGGTGCGCGGCGTGTTGGATGTGGTCGGGCGCCGGCGGGGCGTCGCTGACGAGCCGGGTGGCGGAGGCCCCGCAGGAGTGCGAGTGGCAGCGCGTCTCGGGCGCCGCCGGCGAGCCCACACGCGTGCAGCTGGCGTGCTCGCTGCGCACGGCGGCCGGCGCCACCGAGTTGCTCGCGGGCCTCAGCAACTCGCAGGCCCAGCGCATCACCGCTCTCGACCTCCACTGCACCGACGTCCTATTCTTCGAGAGCTCTCTCGATGTTGGACGCCGAAAAGAAGAAGGAACCGAACTGCTATCCCGTTTCCACAACCTCAAGGAACTGAGGATAGAATCGTGCAAGATACGATATGTGCCTTCCGCCGTGTTGTCGCCGCTGAGCGGCCTGCGCACCTTGAGCATCCGGACTCATAACACGGATTGGTCTGCAATGTCCATGGAGTTCCACAGAGACACATTTCGAGGACTTACCGATCTAAGAAGTTTGGATTTGGGGGACAACAACATTTGGACCCTACCCTCGGAAATCTTCTGCCCTCTGTACAATTTGAAAGAATTGAACGTTACTCAGAATAGATTGCAAGACATTTCCAATTTGGGATTTTCCGACTGGGGAAATGGACCTACTGCGCCGGGAAAATCGTGTAACACTGTGCTAGAAACGTTGGATATGTCGTACAATGAAATCAGTGAGCTGCCAGATAACGGATTGTCGAGTTTACGCGCGCTTCAGAAACTATTTTTGCAAAACAACAGGATATCGACTGTTGCCGATCGGGCATTCGTCGGATTGAATGATTTGCAAATTCTGAATTTGTCAACTAACGCATTGACTGGATTGCCACCAGAAATGTTTCAATCGTCGCGAGATATCAAACAGATATATTTGAACAATAACTCGCTTAGTGTTCTTGCGCCTGGACTTTTGGAAGGACTGGATCAGTTACAAATATTGGATTTGTCTGTCAATGAACTTACCAGTGAATGGATAAATCGTGACACATTTTCGGGATTAGTGCGTCTCATTGTTTTGAACTTATCCCATAACAGAATAACAAAAATAGATGCACTGTTATTCCAAGACCTAAATAATTTACAGTTTCTTAGCTTAGAATACAATAATGTAGCCCGAATAGCCGATGGAGCGTTTTCTAATTTGAAAAACCTTCACTCGCTCTCATTAGCCCATAATAACATAATTGAAGTGGACAGCAGTCATTTCTCAAACTTATATGTATTGAACCAATTATTCCTCGATGGGAACAGAATTACAAAAGTTGATCTACGCTCTTTCGAAAATATCACAAAGCTACATGATTTGGGCCTTAGTGGTAACCAGTTATCCGAAGTACCGGAAGCCATAAAGACATTAAGATTCTTAACTTCTCTGGACTTAGGTATGAATCGGATCACTAAAGTGACAATTTCACAGTTTGAAGGATTAGATGACTTGTACGGTCTAAGACTGGTCGGCAACAAAATCGAAAAGATCTCAAAGGACACATTTGCCGCTTTGCCGTCTCTACAGATATTGAATTTAGCTTCAAATAACATAGATCAAATAGACGATGGAGCTTTTGCGGGTAACCAGCAATTGAAAGCGATAGGATTAGATGGCAATAAACTTGTTGACTTGAAAGGGATATTTACTAATACCCAGCCACTTGTATGGTTAAACGTTTCAAACAATGAGTTACTGTGGTTTGATTACAGCCACATACCGTCTAACTTAGAATGGCTTGACATGCACGAGAACAAAATTGAGAAGCTTGAAGATACCTATGGCGTAAAAGAATCGTGCAACATTAAAATGCTAGATGTTAGTCACAACAAAATAAGGAGCATTGATGAGTTTTCTTTTCCCAGTAGCATTGAGACTGTGGTTTTGAATAACAATCACATAGAGAAAATAACCCCAGGTACATTTTTGCAGAAATATAACTTGAATAAAGTTATTCTCTACTCAAACAAGTTGAAAACATTAGAGGCAGCGGCGTTTGCGATATCAGCTGTTCCCGAAGAGAAAGATTTGCCTGAATTTTACGTCAGCGAAAATCCATTTGCGTGTGACTGTACAATGGAATGGCTGCAGAGAATTAACCAATTAAGTGACCCCAGGCAGCGCCCGCGAGTAATGGATTTAGAAAGTGTAAGATGCTCTTTAACCCATTCGCGGAGCAAATCGGATGTGCTTATGCTCGAAGTCAAATCATCAGAATTTCTGTGCGAGTACGATTCACATTGTTTCACCCTTTGCCATTGTTGTGACTTTGACGCTTGTGATTGTAAGATGACTTGTCCAGATAGATGCTCGTGTTATCACGATCTCACCTGGAACTCCAACGTGGTCGATTGTTCGCAGGCCGGCTACGATCACGTACCGGACCGAATACCGATGGACGCGACCGAAATATACTTGGACGGTAACGATCTAAAAGAATTAGGAAATCACGTTTTCATCGGCAAAAAACGACTACAAGTCTTGTACCTCAATAACAGCAATATCAATACAATACAAAATAGAACATTTAACGGCATCGATTCATTGAGAGTTCTGCATTTGGAAAACAACAACTTGGAAGTACTCAGGAATACACAGTTCACCAGATTACAGAACTTGAATGAACTTTATCTGGGCAACAATAAAATTAAAGTTATAGAGAATGATACATTTAATTACCTGCCTTCACTGGAATACTTGGACCTTGACAACAACGGTTATGTTGATTACATGCCATGGAGAGTCATTACAGACAACAATCCTCGCACGCGTGTGTCTGTAGATGGGAACAACTGGATATGTGATTGTAAAGACGTTGCTCAGCTGAATCAATGGCTAATAAAAAAATCAAAAGATACCGAGACCATGATGTGCTACTTTGCTCACAGCCAGCCAATGAATAAAACTATTGCGACTGTAGCAAAGGAATGTAAAACAGAAATCACTACCGAAGAAACCGGGACGGAGACTCTAAAGCGATTATTCATCGAATCGAATGACGGAGTCGAAAATTACATTCCATATATCGCGGCGGCATTGATAATAGTAATTATACTTTTATTAATGTGCGCACTGCTTTTCATGTTCAGAGAAGATTTTAAATTGTGGATGCATTCGAAATACGGTATTAGAATATTCAGTTCCACGCCCAAGGACATGAATGATAATAAAAATAAACGTTACGACGCATTCTTTGTGTACAATCCTCGCGACGAAGACTTCGTGAATCGTGCAGTGAGTTCGGACCTCGAGAATTCGGGACATTCATTGTGTTTACAACACAGAGACTTACAACTGATCGATAGACGATCCGGTGATAATTTAGTGAGTGCGGCGGAGAGTTCAAAAAGACTAGTGATAGTGTTATCAATTAACTTTTTACAGCAAGAGTGGTACGCGCCCGAGTCAAAGGCGGCGGTACAAAGTGCTATCAACTCTGTGAACGTTAGACATAGACGCCAGAAGATAATATTCCTCGTAACGACAGACTTGAGTGCCATAAACATAGATCCGGATTTAAAAGTGTTGCTTAAAACGTGTACAGTGATCGTGTGGGGTGAGAGGAACTGTTGGGAGAAGCTAAATTTTCGGTTACCGGATGTGGACGTAACATTGCCGAATCGGACGCTTCATAATGCGAATAGTATGAAAAGTGGTAATAGGGAGGGGTTTGGGCGCCACGGTAACCTGAGGTATACGGCGCCGCCCACGTCTCACGACCCGTGGTATAAGTACGGGATGGCGCCTCCAATCTTGATGATGTCCAGTCCTATGCACTCGACCAGCGCCAGTGCGGAGGTCTCGGCCCGGAGCACGGAGGACGAGACCTGCTCCGTGGCCAGCAGCGAGGGCCGGCCGGACGACCGGCTCCCGCACCACCATAGCTACGTCTCCATAGACAATCACCAGTGCGAGGAGCGGCCCCTTAGGCCTCCTCAACAGATCCCAATGTCAAACACTAGGCCTAATAATATGCGAAAGACTTACTTTGTATAATTATAAAAGTTGTGATGTGTTTATGTAATTTTAAGTGTAGGTAATATATCTTGTACATTATTAACGCATCTTGCATAATGAATGTAAGCTTTTATTATTAGTTGGTGCTCTAAATGCTTAACAGCATAATGTATTGAACTCTTGTTTCTATTTCGAAAATGTATGTACTATGAGTACCTTTTTGTGTTTAAAGTCCATGTAAGTTGAGTTTGATATAATATTCGTTGTACCTGTCTTCAGTCATCTGCATTTACCTATCTATACGTATACTTGTATTCGATAAGATAACAGACATTCCCTGATTTTGTATTTTTGTATACTACGCATGTATGTAACTTGTATCGTAAGTTCCTGATAGAAACTTGAATTAAATAATTACAGGATGAGAAAATGACTACTATGTGATAATATTAGGTACTTACATGTTAAAGAATATAACTATGTAAAGTGAGACGTGTAATCTATTGTTGTAAATTTGTACTATAAACTGTAAAATAATAATGTCGAAGAACTGAAATGTACCCTAGTCAATTGTAAATAGCTAGAACGTAAGAATGTAAGTAAGAACATAATTTTGTGATGTAATTTTTAGCTAGAATTATAAACAAATCGTATTTATTACGCTTCCAATCACAGAGTATGAATAAATTAATTATTTTGTCTACTATATCGACTTTCATTGCTAAGGACTCCATAATCTAATACGGACGAAGATTTTTTACACAACACTTCATTATAAAACCGTATCTATCATCTACACAGGTGATTGAATAGGGTAGAGCGAGTGTCAGAAAGTTTTCTATTGACATAATCAATTTACCGAATCGCTTTGTTCGCTCATCTACGGTCAAATGTATAAATATTTATTTTATCTAAATTGATCGAGTTGGATAAGATCACGCGCGGGCTTCGTACGGTTTTAATTTAAAAAGCGTCCGCGACATTGCGCGCGCGTCGGTTGCCCGCTGCGAAACTATAAATCATGGTCCGCCATCCCGACGATGAATATACAGCATTTTAATTGACTTTTGATTGCACTACTATGTCTCCTCATTGTTAAGTAGCGACACGACTCGACCAATCGATTATGTCGTACCAAACATAATATGATACATGAAGACAGTCTAAATACAACCAATTCATTTACACAAACGCTTATCGGATCTGATAGATTTTACACTCAATACGATATTCTCGACAGCAGTTTGAAGATAAGATAGAAAAAACATATTTTAACACACACTGTGAATATGTAAATTTGTACAAAAAAACCTAGTTTCAATTATTTAAGTAGGCTTTTAAGAATTTTAAGTGGTTCCTTTTGAGACGCCGGGAATGTAAGCTACGTATTTTGACCTTTAAGTAAATAATGTTTTATACTTAATTTCATTGATATTCATGAGTTTGAAGGAGATGAAATCTACATGCTAGTTCAAAATTGAGCATTTACCGAGTTATGTTTGGATATCGACTTATACGTCTCTGTTTCGAAATTTAAGCAACTTAATCAATTCCCAATGTCAAATATAAACAACGCCAACGAAATGTTGATTTCTCTAATCTTATCTAAAAGTAGAAACATTTGTTTCTATAACAAAACTTCTTTTCAATACGCATTCGTGTAGAGCGAACATCTCAATCAAATCACTCATGTAACATTATCCGAGGGCGGCGAAGGTTGTTTCCCGGCTGGATCTAAATCGTGGCCATCAGGGTCCATGTCACAAACACACTAGGCCATCTATTCGCGCCAGCATTCCCCCAACAACAACACTCATCACCTTTTTTCGTGCAATACGATACCTCGATCGTTTATTGCTGGTGGACGATCCGAAACCCGTTCCAAACGTATCCGAGACATGGTCACTTGGCTCGGGTATAACCGAAGAGGTGACAATTGATTATACGCCACGCTGAGACAAAAAGCGGAATCGCTCGATTAGTTATGTCGCCGCGAGGCGTAGGCAGAGTGGAAACAATAGATTGGTTCTGGTTTATGATTCTATAAACGTTTATGTCCCTATAAACGGCCTTTTAGCTTTTGGTGGAGTCGAGATAGTGATGTTATTGATATGAGGACAGGTTTATTATGAAAATGTTGATCTTGGTCGCGACACCGTAGCCTAATATTTTATGTAGTCGCAAACAAATTATAATACAAATACGGAAATAAATAAAAATAATGAGACAGATTGTCCAATCATCTTGTTTATAAGTAGAGTAGGGCAAAATAATAAGGCTGTACTTCAGAATACGAAGCTCAAGCCAAGTTTAGTTTATTTTTACAATTGGCCCGATCGATTTAAATACTAAATGATAGAAACTTAAAGCTATGTCATCAGTGCATCATTAATGATGGCCGTAGAATCATAGTCGTGATTGCCCATAGCTATTGGAAATCATAAATGTTGGTAAGAAGGCCGGCTAATGAAATGTTAACGAAACACAGATAGTTTTGCGTAGGTCGATCCATGTCATAATAAGAACATTCCGTTACGGCTCTATTTGTATAAACAAATCTGTTTTTATTATAGAAAAGTATAATGAATGTTTCCTACTTAAAAGAGAGGTTACATTGATACGGTTTTAACAGTAAAAGTTTTTTCAACATCATTAAAAAGGTTTATGATAATAGTTTTAATTTTTTACGCAATTATTTTACATCTGATTTGTTAAAAAGTTGCAATATAAGAAGTATCAAGTTAAAAATTTGTAAGCATAATTCAATATAACTGAAAAATATATATATGCATGTTATTGAGTGACAGGCCCGTTGGTCGAGTGGTAAGAGACCCTGGCCACGAAACCATGGGTCGCGGGTTCATATCCCGCTAGGAACAAATATTTCGTGTGATGAATATGGATATTTGTATTCGAGGCATGGATGTTTATAAACGTATTTAAGTATGTCTATCCGTTTACCTAGTATCCATAGCACAAGCATATATAAGCTTAGTTTGGGAGTAGGGAATTGGTGTGTCAGTCTGGAGAATTTATTTATTATTTTAAAAGAGTTATCATCTTAAACATATATACACATTATTATGTATCCTGTGTTAGTGATCCGAATTAATAAATGAGAGAAGCATTTAGTAGTCAGATATTATAGTTAAGGCTACGAAATATATTGTTATGAATGCAAAGCCGGAAATATAAATGAAAAAAGATATTATTATTAGTTATTAGTATTCTCACTTACATAAGGTACTTCTTTGTATATAATTATAAGTTGAAATCCCTCATTATGAAAGAAATAAATATTCGTCGTAAACGAATCCTATACTTTTAAACATTCAAAATTATACTTTTAAAATCAATACGAATACCAGCTTGCCTTCAGTCCAGTGACTTGAAATTATAAATTAAAAGTAGCTAACTTTATAGACTTAGGTAAACTTAGATTTAGGTGTACTTAAAATAAGTGAAGGGTAAGGAATTTGCCATGTAATTACTACTTTGATAATTATGCGCTTAAACTTCTAATTACGCGATCGATTTTAGCTTCTATAATACGGGGCTTACGATCGGTACTTACTATCAGATAATTACCAGGCTAAAATAATAACGTATAAATATGGCTTAATATTAATAAAACAAGTTCTTTCTTTTATAGTCCACAAAAGTATTTTTTAACTGTTTTATTGTGGGTATTTTTAAATTTCCAAAGTGACAACAGTTTGACATAAATCCCGTCGTAGAGCCATTTTAACTTATTAAGTTAGTTTATGAAGAAGTGAAAAATCACATTTCACTTCTTCTTTTTCTTTTTGATCCAATTTGCATCTAGTGTTGATATAGTAGTAGTATATGATATAGTATTGATATAAACATAAGCTTCGTTCGATATGTCTTTAGAATCATATTCATAAAGCATTTACTTAGTTAGTTTGTTGCTTACCTGACTTCAATTGACAACATATCGTGACTATTGTATATTTTTAATTCTGTTACCAATCAAACTGCTTTTTACCTTGGCACAACAACAGCGTACAATTAAATATTAATATAAGGCCGGGCTAGTTATGTTTAGGCCGTCCCATGCTCGGGAGCGATGTTCGTAATTATTGGGAATACAGCTGCTTCCGTCGTGGGCGGGGCAGGTTTTTTTAATAAATGTACCACCGTTATTGGGCGAAGGAAGGGAAGACATCGGGAATTACAAATTTAAATTCGCCAAGGGAATAGAGCGTGTTGAGGGCGAGGAATGTCCCGCATATGTTCCTTATCGTAATGAGGTCGTTAGGTTGTTTTTTATCGGGAACCGTTTAGAGGAAACCGCGAGGAATGCCGGCGTCTGGAAACAAACAATCAGTTTTTGTTGAGGAGTTTCGCATGTAAAGCAGCCTTGTGTTGTTGCTGAAAAAGGGGAATACGTCGTGTGAAATAACCTGTATATTTTAGTAAAAGTAAAGACGAGTGATGAGGGCGATTTTGACATATAAAATACATATTTCCATTGTTCTAACGAAATTAGAACGTGACTTTACGTGACGCAATGTCTCATATTTGTATGTCAGGACGAAACACGTCATTCTACAGTGTTGTTGGCAGCTCGACTAATATTTTTGGCCAAAATTCAATCTGTTTACCGTTTGCTATTAAGACATGTTTTTCGAAAGGTTTTACTCAATTTGTCGTATAACTTGTGGTTTTACTTGTAAAAGAACAAGTTACTTGTAGAAGACATACCTATATACGCATCTTATAGGATTTTTAACACCTAGTAAATTCTTTAGGTACTCATCTAATTACTTTTAGTGGTTCTATCTACTTCTGCTTCGTGTAGAATATGTTTGATAAACCTTTTTTTTACAAATAGTTAGTGTATAAGAAAGATTTTTTTATAAAACTAAAATTGAAAAAAAAATCGAGCTTTACGAATATTTTTATAAAAAATTAATCCATTAATTTTATTTGCCCGTTAAACTACCATAGCATTACCTGGGTGGCTTGCGATCTCGGGCGCGATAGGCGATTCAATTTTAATTATTCCCGTAGATCAGGGTTGAGCATCTAACCCCTAATTTCTATTTTTGATATATCTGCCTTCGAAAATCATAAGAAACATCTGTGGGCAATTAGTCATACAAATCCGGGGTTTAAAGAGATTATCTTCCGTATTTTAAGTAGGGTGAAGAATGCGTTCGTGTGGCGTTAGATTTGCGTTGATAAGACGTGGTGGTTCTTACGACGTGCTAAGAGCGGATGGCGCTAGGCAAGAATGTCTGTGTAAACAAAATATCTGTCTGCGAAGAATGAGTCATTGCCCTGTTTAACAAAAAACATTACACTAACATTTTAGGCCCAATATTTTCTTTAATTACTGTTTACATGGCAATAGGTAGTGGAAGCCGTTTTTCTTATAAAAATAGCTAGTTAGACACATATAAAGAATCGCGATCATTACTTGGATCATTTTTTTAAAAGACATTGTTAGTTGTTCTTTATTAAGTGTGATCTATTGATTTTCTTCACATGTTTTTTTTTTATTTTGGTTTAATGTCGAATAAAGTAAACAAATAAATAAATATATAAATATTCAACGACTTCACATACATTGATCTGACTCCGAAGTAAGTAGCTTAAGCACTTCTGTTACGGATATCAGAAACAACAGTGGTATTACAAATATATACTTAAATATTGGATATTAATACCCAGACACAGAGCAAACACAAGTATCCATCACACAAATGTCTGAGTGGGGATCGAACCCACAACTTTTGGCGCATGGGGCAGGGTCACTACCAAATGCGCCATCGAGCTTGTCAAGTCAAGTCTGTTAATTTTTGTTTTCTTTAAGTAGCTATTGATATACATATGTATCTTAAAAGGAATCTTATTTAAAGCGATGTGCTAAAATAGATGTGAGTTTATTTCATCCGTAATAAAAGTACATTACATTATAAACATCTAGGTAGTTGTGTAAAATGCCTGAACATATGCGCGGCGTGCAACTTATAATCGAGTAGTGAATAACATAAATGACTAATCATTTCTCTGAAGTGGGCATTGTGCCTATATTTTACTGTGGTCTAGACAACAGTGAATTACCTATGCCCTTACCTTGCTTACGAGTCAAACGGGCCGATTGTAAACTAATGCTTGTGACTAGTTTTATTACATCACTCGCCGCGATTGCCTATTGCCGATTCCGAAGTGAGACGTCATCCGCGATGACATGACTGCGTGGGCGCTACTTTATAATAACGAGAATTTTAAACCATACTCATTTAGAGCCCGTTGAATTAATGTGCGAGACTGTGGGAAGTCTGGTAATCAGCATCTTTAGCAAAAAGTTATATGCAAAAAGCTTGCCAATCGTATAATTAGGCGTATTATTTTATCAATTGCTTCATTAATCACATGAGTAAGCCGATATCACCGCTATTGTTGTAGATATGCCTACTTGAAAATATTTTTTTTTGTATCGTAGACAGACGAGTTATAGAATGAAATGCCGTTACCTTTCTTGAATTTTCCATTTAACCCAGCTCAATTTTATTTTTGGCTGAATGTGGTTAAAAAGCCGAGTAGCTCCTTTGACTCTGCCTGGGTAGGCAGAGTCAGAGGGGATTACAAACGTCATGTTATAAATGTATGTCATGTATGTACATACCTTTATTAAAGGACATGTGCATTTTACTTTAAGGGTGTTATTAACGTGTTGCTGATCTGTGATCTGAAATATGTAGAGGTAATCGACCTTTGCATTAGGGTAATAGGAAAACCTCGCCCGGAAACGTGGGAGATCAATCTACAGTTGGCAAGTGTGAGAGAAAATTCCTCGTTATACACATTTTGAAGTACTGAAGAATGGTTGTCGATACTTTGAAATATGGACGCTATTAAACGTAACGCATGCATTTGTTTCACAATATGTTATCAGTTGATATCGTCTCCGAATTTGTACGAACAATCTTGACCAAGACTGGTCTCTCGTATTGTAGATAGTTGCTTCATCGAACCAGACATAATGTTATGGGAAAATCAGACATCTGGCTCTTAAAAGTTTAAGTGGCGATCAATATAACCGCCCGTTCACCGCAGCTAGTTTGCTCGCCAAAGCCGACATATGTAGGGGTTTGTTGGGGCTGCACTTGTCAAAAAGCGGGTGATATTGAATATGCTGATTAGTGTATGTGCACACAAGGCAACGACACAATACCTAGTTCGTTAAAATTGACCCCGGAATTGCGAGGGGACAAGGGACGCGTGGAGTGGAGTCTTTGTGTCGTTTTAAAGTTAAAAGTAATCTTTATTGTTTGATAGTAAGAACCATTTTTCGGTGGCTTAATGTAATTTATTTCACAATGAAGTGGTTTTATAATAAGTTTTGTGGTGTGTTTTTGTTTATATATTAATTGATAAACATTGTTTTGTGTTGCGATATATTTAAGTTTCTATTTAATGTTTCACGAGTATATTTTTTCTATAACAGTCAAATAGGTACCTAGCTCATATTTACTCTGCTCATTAAATCGTGGATTATGATCTGAATTATGAGAATAATGTAACATGCTGATTTCATATACATATTTAGTTACACTGCTATTATCATATTCAATGATAGCGTGACACGTTATAACTAACTTGCAAAAATGTTTTTGTTCTATTTAATGTTTTTAGAATTCGATATTTCTGTTGTGATTTCTCTATAATAGGTACGGTTTTGAGTTGATGGATATATGAAAGAATAGCTGCTTTAAAGAGTTAACTTTCTTTTAACTATTTGTCATACAACTAAAATAAGGAGGATGTATTTATTTAGTGCATACCTACTACCTACCTAACCTAAAATAACAATAATCGCATACAAAATAAACTCTAAGGTAAAATTTAAGCCGTTAGTTAACTGTTTTCTTTAAAATTCGTACTTGGTAAGAAAGCAGTATTAGTTGTTTATTCGCAGAGACTCCATAACCTCCACATTCCTTGGGGAGCCGGGACCGATCCCTGCCCGGCTTCGCTCCCTTTGCGACGCCGCCACAATACTCCGGAGTTATTCTAGCTTTTTTATTCATTTCAGTCACGGTCCTTGGATTACGTAATTAGTGGTAGCTTATTGGAACTTTAGGGACGTCCTGTCGCTTTCAAATGTGATTAACTGCCGCGCGGAATAATAAACCAGACAATTTTATATAACTCGCTTTACCTGCCTCATTATATTTAGGGGGCGATAAAAAATCGCCTAATTGCGAACACTTGTTGCGTCGTTAATAAAAAATTCAATTATCACAAGTGGTCACAAGTGCGACTTCTATCATTCGTATTATTATTGTTAGCAACCCCAAACGCGTATTGTTAGTAGACCCTAATAAATAAAATGCACATTTGGCGTGGCAGTCGACACAAAAGATTAAAAAAGCTGCCGGCATAAAAAACATCCGCGGTTATCTATTAGTATCTAGTTAGAGTTACACGTACAGATGTTACAGAAATAATAATCCCCCAGCGAACGTCGCTGACACGAACATGAGAGCTTTCTCTTATAGAAAAAATGTTCTTTTACCTGAATGGTAACGTTTAGACGGTAGAGATTGCTCCCGTTAAATAAACACACGAAAATAGTTAAGTGTCCCCTTTTGAATAACAAATTGTTTTTTGGGATTAATCTTAACGTCGACGATGGCTCTTCACGTCAAGAGATGACTACGTGAAATGTGTTTAAAGTTTTGCCAACTAGTTTTATGTTTCGAATAACTTGAATTCGTGATGTTGAGTAAATATTCAAAATATTCAAACCTAGTGCAATTCAATTCAAGTGCTCTTTTTACATACTACGGATCTGAACTCCGCATCAGAATAAATAATTGTTGATGTAACAGGTATTGTCTCGTATTTGAGTTTTTATGTCTACTTGTCTTCGTTAATTTGACAGGCCCGTTGGTCAACTGGTTTGAGACTCTGGCCACGAATCCAAGGGTCGCGGGTTCGAATCCCGCTAGGAGCAAATGTTTGTTGTGATGAACTTGGACATTTGTACTCGAGTCATGGATGTTTATAAAACGTATTTAAGTATTTATATACCTACATTCACCATAAAACATCGTGATGAAACCTGCAAATTCAAACTACTTTGGATTTGTAACCATGATCCAAAAATTGGCTGGTTCCCCTATCTTAGGATTACGAAGGTCATATCGGCAGTCGCATCAATGTAATTACTAGACTCGCTAAATCCTGGATCATGGTCTAAGCGGACCCCGTCTAAGCACGGGACATAATGCTAGGAAGATGATTCATCTAGTATTCGTAGCACAAGCTTATAAGCTTAGTTTGGAACTAGAGAATTAGGGTTGTTTAACTTTACTATGCATTATGTGTAAGTATAAGGTTAAGCCTCATATTAAAAATATAATAATTCAGAATATCATAATATTAGTATGCTTTATTATCTTTTGAATTTGGGAACGAAGTATTTAGAGGCAATATGAATATATTGTAACACAATGATAATAAATGTTTTATTAATACATAGATTTAGATCTGCCTTTATTAAGCATTTGCATTATTCACGCAAACGTAAACATTTTAGTTGGTTTAGGTATAGATTGAACACTTCGCTCACATTAGTAACACAATACCTATTCTATCGCCGACAGTGGCGGGTACACAAACGCTCTTATTTCACATGAGAAATATCAGCGTCACGTGGCGACGTCGCTAGGAAAACAACGATTCAGTAGCAACAAGTTGGATTTATTTCCTGTTTCGAAACACGCCCATCTGCTATTGCTAACAAATCGCTACGAAAATATCGTGTTACCACGCTTTCATGGCGAGGATGCGAGCTTTGGGTGATTTCGGGTGTCTTTTTTCTGTTTTGGGGATCCGCAGAGAGATCGGTGAGGCACCTGGTTTGATGGTGAGTCTATTTGAGGAGATTTTGCAGTGGTTGATCTAGCGCGCTGGGGTTTCGTTGTCAAATGGAATCCTGTCTAGTTAAGTCATCCGGATATTGATCATGCTGAATAGATCTTCTTCCTAGCGTTATGTCCCGTGTTTAGACGAGGTCCGCTAAGACCATGATCCAGGATTTAGCGAGTCTGGTAATTACATTGAAGCGACTGCAAATCTGACCTTCGTAACCCTAAGATAGGGGAACCAGACAATTTTTGGATCAAGATTACAAATTCAAAGTTGTTTGAATTTGCAGGTTTCATCACGATGTTTTCCTTCACCGTCGAGCTAGTGGTATAAATACGTACATAGATTTGAAAAATCCAGAGGTACTTGCCCGACTTTGAGCCCGCACTCCTCGTTTAAGAGGCGCGTATCCTTACCATTGAGCTACCACCGCTCCTATTGATCATGCTGAATAGAGCTTTATCGATATTCTATCTGTTCTTAGTACATTGGTGCATTGATAGATAATAAATAAATAAATAAATGAAATAAATAAATATAAACGATTCCATAGAAATCTTTGGTTTATTTCCCGTTTCGATATTTGTCCATCTATTGCTAACAAATTGCTATAAAAATATCATGCATTTGTTGCCAAAGGTACCTAATGGTGAATTTTGGATGACTTGGTTTAGGAAAAACTCCTACGCTTTGGGCGGCTGATTGTTGCAGTAGTTTATCTAGTATTTAGGAGAACACTCGTAACTGGATTTCCGCTGCTGACGTCATTACTTTTTTCACCCGAAATTTGATTACAGTGCCCGTGGTTTTATCAGCATGATGTCTCGTATTCTGAGTATCATTTGTACTCATAGTGAGTTAGTAGTTTGGTATCTGGACGTCGGCAAGTTTGAGATGTTTTTTTTATTAGCTTATAGTATTGGTCGCTTTGGTACATATCTAGTAGTATTCTGTATAATATGTACACTGTATTTCATTTACGACGCGATAAAAATTCCCACTTTTTATAGTACTAGTACTAATAAATATTGTAAAAAGCTTGATGACGACTGACCGGGACGTGTGGAAGAGGAAGACATGCTGCGCCGACCCCAGATGACCTGGGAGAAGGCCAAGAGTATGATGAGTGCTAATAACTCAGTTTTATTTTAAATAGCACCTGTGCCTACATAACTTTGACCATAAAAATACATTGTAAGGCACCTCATTCATCAAATACGACAGCAATATTTAACTTGAATACGGCACTTAAAACATGCAAAGGTATCAAGTCACAAGTACCAAATCCTTTTGCAAGATTCCAATTGTTAATATTATCTACGTCAAAAGCTAATATGTGCTGTACTATTTAGACATCAATCCAATGAATTTAGATAAAAGCTGGCCACATGTAATAAAAAAAAGTATCACCAGTGACATATACCTATTCCATTTTTAAACAAGATTGTTATGTAGTTGACGTAAATCTATACGGAACTCTATGTTCACGCTTTAAATCTGCTGCGCTGGAAACCATAGCAGCATTATGAGATATTAAATGTCTGCGGCTAAGGCCAATTAATGTTCTGTATATTGTATTCCACAGAACAGGGCGGGTAGCCCAGTTCCGACCGGAAAGGTCTGATCGCGATTCACAATCGACGTAATTTGAGATCGAGACAACCACCTGTAGCGGGATTCGCTAACAAATCGCTGAGGCAATGAAAGCGAAGTTTAGGGGCGTTTTTGCCATTGCGCATTTGATGGTCCGGGTGATGTGGCAAGACCCCCGTAATAATAGGTTATTGTGTTTAAAGCAGTTCAATGGGGTAGAAACTATTAGTAGAGTTTGGTGGTGGTTCAGCGTATACGAGTAAGGTAAAGCGTGAGTAAAGTGTGAGGGGTGGTGATTCAAATCCGAGTACCTAAACTACTTTGATATTTCAAAAATCTATTCGTATTCGTAACTATAAATGTGATCACAAACATTGCAAAGGGTTCTTTGCAGATACTACAATAGACTATGATTCAATTAATTTGGTTCAAAATGAAGGTGAAGTGACAGTTTCGACAGTTCAATATAATATGGTCATTGGTCATCTTCAAAGCAGACCCGACTCAGAAAAGTGCATTCTGGCATTAGAAATAAAAATAAAACTTAGATACAAAATTGGTTAAGAAATCGAAATTCTAATTAAGATTGCATTGACAGACAATACCCCACTGAGATGCATTAATTAAATTGAGTATTTTGTATTAAAGTAAAAAGTTTTAAAAGCAAATCAATTTTGCATACAATCCAAGCCGACTTCCCTCTGAACAGGTGGACCGTAGGCCTTCATCTACAGGCAGCTGCAGTTTAAAAATCAATTCTCATCTTAAGATTCCGAAATAATGAAAAGAAATGATATTTTTGTTCATTTATAGCTGCTGTGGCCATTCGGGGGCAGATATTCGACAGCTGGTTGAAACAAAAGATGAAACGGTAAGACCGATCCGCAGCGGTGACAAAACAAAAAAGATGCCTGCGACAGATATTCACAAAACGGTCCAAACAATTGATTAATTAACATTTTTATGGTCCATTCCAGGTGCTTAGGTTATTATATCACGCTAATGTTATATGAATAGCAGATATTCATATACTGATGTAATAATACGAGATTTGGCGAGGATTTCTAGGATTTTCCATTAAAACTATCGAATGGGTGCGATTGCTTTAGGTATATATTGAACGATTTTACCTGAACTAAAATCTGGGCTTATTTTATTTATGGAATACTTAATAGAGTTCTTAAGGACCGTGGGTAAATGTACTTTCCATGGTTCATACGACTGTATTAATAAATTACAGTTATGTGAGCAAAATAAATAAATTAATAATGACATATTTTACAGACTAAGGATTCAGGACGCTAAGCTGCGGGCATAAGTTAGTACTTAAAATAAGTATCGTAAGACGATTTTTAAAGATCTCGGTTTAAATCATTTATTCAACTACTCGTAAGACATAAATCATCATAAATAATGAAGTGTGTCCACAATTTGTTTTAATTTCTTTAAAATACCTTTTGCCATTTTAAATGATCATGCTATCTCATGTAAACCTATGGTATTAGGTATTCAAAATGCTTGAAATGTAGGATGTGTGCTTATTTAATTATCGGTGCCGAGGCGTAGAAATAGCGGATGAGCTTTTACGAGAACCTTTCAGGATTCAGCCGAGGAGTTTGTCCGCCTGTATCTCGCGAGAGGGCGGCACGGGATTTATGGACCAAAGGCTTTTGAATTGAGCTTGTTTCGTGGGGAAAAAAAACACTTTTTACTTATTTTCTATGATCAAAATAGGTTAAGATTTTTTAATTGAATTTTATAATAGAACGTCTTCATTATTTTTCCCCTGCTAAAATCTGATAGTCATAAAGGTATTTATACTTTTACAAAGGTTTATTTTTGTGTGAAACTTTAATTATGTACATTTTTAAAATGAGATACCTACCTAATTATTTAAAATTGACCTACGTTTTTTTTAATAACTTAATCGTTACACTCCACGGGTTTTACAGTAAACAACAATAACACATTATGACTGTAAATATATTTAAGCAAAGTAATAATTAAAATTATTTTTAAAAATGAATAAATATTAATAAGTGAGAAAAATGCTTTATCTGTTAAATGGCGGTTGTTGTGGTAATTTTATGCACTGCGGGTTAAAGTAATGAAGCAATTACTGTCGTGTGGAAGACCAGAATAATTCCCCTACAATCACTTTATTTTACCTTTTTTACCTCTAACAACCTCCCCGCAGAAAGGTAATAAAAACCAACACATGCATGTCACCCGTCTACATATTTAATTCTGCGATACAGCGGATTAAAAATAATGAACGAAAATATTAAATAATTCATTCCCATTACCATTTTCGTCGGACGTTGCATTTTTGCTGGGAATCATCTTATCAATAAGCGACAAAAACCGACGAAACAGTGGGATCCGACGTCGGTGTCTTAAAAGGCAATTGCAAATTGATAATTTCAATTAAAATCATGGGCGCTATCAGCGGTGCGGTGATCGTGCCAATTCGCTTGCTTATTACGGATAGTAATTTATATGTGGGATGACATTTAATATCCAGGTGATAAATTTTAAATATAGAGGTGCGCAGGCGCGGCCGCCTCACTGTGCGCCCGCGCCGCGCCGTGCGCCTTGTGGGGGGTTAAGCGAATAATTGTGCAGCGTGCCTTCCCGGCCATATATTACACTTTAATAGCTACCCTTAAAAGAACTTACTTTTAATTACCTAATCTTTAATCTAGACGCTAGGAGGTCCGAACGATGATACATCGTGTGTACGAGCTTTTTATATGCTCTGAAATTGATTGTAACGTCCGATTAATTGTGCAATTGATTGGATGATCGGATTTGCAATCTCATTAAATGGAATATTTATAATTCTATCTAAAGGTAGTCTTTGTAGAGGTGAAGGTAGGATAATATATAACATTTTGATGTAGAGTATGTCTGCAATGGGAATTATATAAAGTAAATGTGACGATTTCTTTTATAATTCACATATGAAAAGCACGAGTTATTTTTATAGTGACCATAGTGAAAAATCAATATCAAATATACAATTTGTATTGACATTCAAATTATTCCCAAAAGGAAATGGGCAGGGGCAATAATGTTTGACGACATCGATTCACGTATCATTATAATCGAATTATTAATTTAGCATAAACCGTTTGGGTGTCCGGCTGCCGCGCTGAGCGATATTTACAATTAATAAATATTTATCATAACTGAATCAGATTACTACGAAGCTCATATAAAATAAACTGTTCTCAATAGAACTGATAGATATTATACGACTTTAAAGGTGAAATTCATTAAAAATCACTCCGGGTGACTATTACAAGTAGGCCCGTCTAATAATAAACAGGATTTGGATGTCAAGTGTCAAAACGATAATGGTTTTTAGTTCCTTAATATTTAAATTTATACTTTTAATTTGTTCTAAGCTAATAAATATTTGGGTATCACTGGGGCAATAAACGTCATCTTTACTAGCGGCGTGTAACATATATTTGCATTTAAATTTATAGGCTTAAGCATAAATAATAAACTGGACTGATTTGGATTTCTGGCGACCTAAGCTTCTTGTTATTCCATGTTGATGCGGAGGCAAGGGACTAAGCTCATCATGGTTCGGTACCATTTTGAATTCCGTGAGCTAAACTGAAGTCATTGCGCCATAACACTCCTGGGTTCGTTCTTCTGGGTCGGGCACACTGGGTTCTTATCGTCGTTTTATCCCTGTTTTGTCGAAATAACCAGGGTTTAACTGGTGTTATGTGAAAAGAGTTCAGATTTGAAGCAGCAATACAGCTTCTGCGATTTTCATTGCCATCTTTGTTTAACTTTTGCAATCCTGCCCAAGTACTAAGAATTTTCCTCTTGACATTTTTTTAAATGTACCGCGAAGTTACGTTCTTTTTAAAATATTGGTTGTCTTAGAAATCGTGCGTCATTGGTGTTACACGTTAATCATGACTTATTGATTCGATATTCTTCACTTAAGGTATTTCACCAATATGAAATATAATTCAACAATACAATTTTCATTGACTTATATGTAATCACAAAGAAAGTACTTCAATGCATCTTTGTGATTCATGTGATAAGAAATTACAAAGAATCATTTCATTGAAGCGGATGTTATTCTGAGTCAGTGTGTGTATCTGATAAAAAATACCCCACAAATACAAAAAAAATACTAGCATAGATAAAAGAGTATCCGATTTGTTTCGTTTATTGGATGCTTTATCTCTGTTTATGTATGTATGTTTATATATTTATGTTGTATTTTGATAGGTATTAATCAATTTATGCAAATGTTTAAGTTAATGATAATTATGGAGCTGTATAGGTTTAAATATCGCATCTTGATTTGTTTTTTTAATAAATAAATAAATAATAATGAATATCAGACTACATAACATACATTGATTTGACTCAGATGTTAGCACTTGTATTACAGATATCAGAATCAACAGTGGTATTACATTATATACTTAAATATTGCTAATTAACACCCAGTCACAGAACAAACGCAAATATTCATCACACGAATGTTTGTCCTGGATGGGGATCGAACCCATAACTCTTGGCGCATGGGGCAGGGTCACTACCAAATGAGCCAGCGAGCTTGTCAACATTTTTAAGTATCTATCAATGCGTTTCTTTATTCTCAGTTCTGTCATGAAATAATCATGTACCTACTCATTTTTGTATTCCTTCTTAGTAAACACGGTCTTTGATATCATTGTAAGCTATACACAGACTCAAATACTACTTAACTTTATGTTTTGTTATGTCTAGAGTACATTATTGTAAAGCGTATGGAATGGAATGTACAATTTGGCATTAAAAATATATTCCACAACAATGAATTACTCGTAGTGGACTTACTGCTATAGGTATTATACGTTGCTGTACTAAGTATTAAAGTATAATAAATATTGTGAAAGATTACAGAATTAATAAGGAAGTGGGGTGAATCGAGTCTATCGCTTCCCGTTGGCTCCAGGTCGCTTGGGCCGGCTAGGGTCCTTAAATTGATCTTACGATGGTCGGCAACACGAGCTTAACTCTTAACTTTACAATGAACAATGTGATTTTTTGCAAAGCATTAAGATATATTTTTGTGATATGACTGCTCGTGTAAAAAGTGATTGCCTGGATTTCACAAAAACAGTTTTGAATTAATTAATAGAATTTATGTCAGGACATACTCTTGAGTCTTTAATCCGCATTTTAATACTTGTGACTAATTGAAAATGTCTCTGTGGGAGTTTGACGTAGCTTTTCTAATGGAGGTAATATTATAATGGCATACCTATATGCGCAACACAGGTATTTTAAAGTGCGGGAAAGTAAAACGATTGAATTATCTATAATAGGTATACTGGTTACTCAGCAAACAATTGAAACTGCATTATTTATTAGGCCCTAATTAACTTATTGAAGAACTAGATGGAATTAAAAAGTAATTGTTCTAATGTAATCATGAGATTTCAAACTCTTAGTTTTAATGTATATGTATGTAATGTATTTAATGGTACGTATTTTCTGTCATCTTTTTTTGTGTACATTCTTGTTTTGTTTATTAACCAAAAATGCAAAAGAAGTTGAAACCTGAAGGACAATGGCATTACAGACACTATACAGTGAAATTAAGGCGGTAGACTGGTACGTGGAAGTATCTAGTAAAATATTGTTTTTAGTAAAATCACTGACATAAATACAACTGATGCAAATTATATGTAACAATCAACTCAAACAAAATATAAAACCTAATATTGCGTCTATGTATTACGAAATCGCTACGTTTAGAAGCAATTTAAAATTTGACGACCGTCATACCCAACGGGGCCGTAAATAAAGCGGGTCACCCACTAAGATCGTGATAAATAACATGTAAAACGTTTATGAGGACGTAAAGCGTTGTTTCCAGTGAGCGTTTTGAAGCGGGCGCTGCGCGCGCGCATCGAGAGATAGCTCGCGCGAACGCGATAAAACGAACCTTGCGACTTCGCGCGGCGATTTGATGGACCGAAACGGAGCGGTCGCGCCGTGCCGCCTTGCTACGACGACTGGATAACTACGACGCTTTGAGTTTTTAACATACCTACTACATAATACAGAAATAACCTCTTTTTGGACATAGTATAACGCTTGAATTAATCGCCTATGAGCTTTTATTCAACCCCCCAAGAATGTATCGTATTTTCTGTCATCTTATATTTTGTGTACTTGTTCTATTTATGAACCAAACATGCACAAGAAGTTGAAACCTGAAGAACAATAGCATTACAGACAATATACAGTGAAATTAAGGTGGTATTTTGGGTTGCATCGAATTCGCCAATGCATTATTTGCGATTCGCTTGGTATTTTACTATGAAGTATATACTCCGCCAAAACTAAGCCCTTCAATGTAGAAATTGATATCCAATCAGTGGTATTATAACTGTAAGTTAAGGATATATACGTTTGTATACTATTTATTTATTATACTGTGCTTTGATAAATGTTTTTTTTGGCCATTAAATTAATTATTTACGTTTACCTAAATAGCCATACAAAATTGGGCACAAAAAGATAGAGTAGTATTTGTATACGATTAGCGTAACTGTCTGTATCTCTGTATTATCGTTACCAATAAGTGTAAAGGAACTGCAACAGTGAACAGACCCTTCGGTGCAGGCAAGCCGCACTCCGCCGTTCCCGCGCTATCGGGCTCAAAGCGCCCGCCATGTTTGCATTTCGATCCGCAAGGAACCTGTGTTTAAGTTGACTGTGGAATTATATCGCAGCGATTAGTGTAATAACTGGTTGGCTCGCGAGCCTTTTTCTTGTTTCAGCGCATGCGCTTTCACTCCAACATCCCTTCGCATTGCATCGAACCGATTGTTCGAATCGAGCGCATTGTTTTCCGCGCCATAAAATTTGCCCACAGTTATTTTATGATTGCTTTTATTTTGATATTGTCTGTATCAGGTTATTTAGCTCTTTTTATCATTGTTGAATTGAAAATTAATATTAGCGTGTGTAATTAATGATGCAGTTAAGAAAAATGTAACCCAATAGACATGAAAGCTGCTTTCATCTTGACAATGATTTATATAATGCAATATCATTAAGGCAAGAATATTGTACGCTGTTTTATTTATGCATGAACTGGAACGTGTAGTGGGCAGACGGCCAGTGTGTGTCCAGCTTTACAGAAAACCGTATGCAGAGTTATGAATGAAATTTAGCAGCGTAAATCGATTGCGGGCCGCGGAAAGTCTGAGCCGTTCCAAAGGCAAGTCGAGGCAGTAATGTAGAGGGGTGTCCTGTTTTGTCTCGAAAGAGGATAAATATTGATTGTGCCGCAAAGAGGCGCTTGTAATTGCGTGTGCGGCCGAACGGAGCTTTTATAAAACTCGTTGGTAACCGCACGGAATGTAAACCAGAATGCTCCGGGACATTAATGTGTATTTATTGAGAGCGGCGAGTAATGTTTTTATCGGTCTCGCCGGCTCCCAACGCGCCGATTCGTCCGGATACGCGACTACGGATTAATGCAACACTTTTTACACCTACTTATATAGATATCATTACTTTCCTCGTGACGTTTTTATAATTGTATATTTTTACCACTTTATTTACCCATAAACGAAGCAATAATCTGTTAACTAGGTATTGTAAAACAAGGGAATCGTCAATTTAAAATGTTTATGGGCGCCGTTGGAGCCGTCAGCGAATCCTTCGCGTTTATTTAGTGTTTTATTTAGAGCGGATGTTAAGTTGGCACTTATGCTTTGTGAGATTGAAATGTGAGCAATTATTAAGTAAAGCACCTGCGTAGTAACGAAGGAACTACCATTAGTGCCCGGGGGATATTAAAGGCTAACAACTGGTCTGGGTCGAGTGAGATGTTGCTGTCTCTTATGTTTGTTGTGGAGATTGGTCATGTGAGATAGTGCATATGAATGAGTTTATTTATTATTAAAAATGTAGTACGCTTATTTGTGTCGTACCTATGTAGTATTTAATACTCCCTATTGATTTTTAACGCCTTATGTTTTGTATTCTTAAGTCAAAGTATTCTATAGTACGATACATACATAATGAGTTATGACAATACTGGCAGGTACCAGTATTCTGTCTGTATGTATGTATTAAGGGTAACTATCATAGTTTTGATAATAGTACTGGTTTCTCACATAATAAATTGTTTTATAGGTAGTTAAATCTTTTACTTGACTGGCCCGTTGGTCGAGTGGCCACGAAACCGAGGGTCGCGGTTGGGACTAGGGAATTGGTGTGTCTGTGTAGAGATTTTAATTATTATTTATTATATATACTTAGTATAAGAGCCGGTTTATACGACTAACCCAATTATTTCAAAACTTGAAGTTATTTAAATATACATATTATATTGGCTTATTAATAAATTACCGATTTGGCGGAACTTTTGCAGTTGCGTCCATTATTAATCATCCATTTGTAAATGCAATGATACTTTTTTAAACACTCGCCTGCAATTTCAACATGTAGTTCTTGATATATTAATGAAAATCAAAATATTTATATTCAGTTTGTGTTGTGATAGATGTATTAGTTTCGGTACTTAGCTCTGTGCTCCGTAATGTATCTAGTTTGTTGTGTTCTGATGGAATGAAGTATGATAATGCACGGAGGAAGTTGTGCAATGAGCGCGATAGTTCGCGATGCACATTGTGCATATCTGTGCAGGCGGTTTTTGAAACTTCTCACGATGGGTCAATTAAGTTTGGAGGGATTATTAAATTATGAGGAATAAATAAAGGTGACTGTTATATTTTAAAGTTAGTTCAGATATTTTTATTGATATTAACATCCAGACACAGAACAGACACAAGTATTCTTCACACGAATGTTTATCCTGGGTGGGGATCGAACCCACAACTCTTGGCGCACGGGGCAGGGTCACTACCAAATGCGCCATCGAGCTTGGCAATATATATATTTTATTATGTACCGGCTCTACAGTTAGTGGATAGATAATCTCAGACGGAGACAATTAAACAAGGAAATACCGAAACCAAATAAAGTCATAATGATTTTTATGTTGGGGCTACATTATCGTGCTATTGCGAAGAGTTTTATTTGAGACAGTCAGTCTACGTTTTGTAGAGCAGGATAGAAAACAAACCTACGTAGTATTAGGATACCGTGTCCGTAGGGTTACAAAACAATCTTGAAATGTCTATTTGCACCCGAAATGTGATAATGACTTCGAAATGTATTTTAAGTCGCTTTAATTTTAGAATTTTCATCTTCAGCACTAACCTGCCTACTGTTCTGGCATTGATTCTCAAGATTTATTTTTGCTTATTTCGTCACTGCTTGTTGGCAATTACACTAGAAAGTCTTAGTGATGCATCACAAAAAGTTCCGCTGCAAATAGAAACTAGGTCATTATAATTTGCTACGTTTGTAAAATGCATCAATGTATAAATCAGAGATATGAGGTCTTCTTAGGTAATACATACTTCCACGCTCGCAATCCCCTAAGGGGTAGGCAGATTCCAAGGAAATAAGGATAACAACCTCCATTAAGCACTATTAGCCAACAATAACATTGAGTTGGATTAGATGGAAAAATTGTGGAAAACTAGTGAAAAGTACCTCATTACACCATAAGGATGATGACTGCATTTTTTTTTTTTTTTTTTTCTCTAACCTTTACTGTCCCACTGCTGGGCAAAGGTCTCCCCCATGACCTTCCAACGCTCCCTTTCCAAGGCCAGAGCCTGCCAGTCCTTTGAATAGTTGGCCAGGTCGTCACACCACCTTTTTCTCGGCCTTCCCCTTCTGCGACAGCCGTCCTCAGGCACCCATTGCGTAACGATTCTGGCCCAACGATCTTCCGGCATCCTGCTCACATGGCCCGCCCACTCCCACTTTAATTTGGCAGACTTTTGACCGACATCTGCGATACCTGTGCTGGCTCGGATAACGGAGTTTTTAATTCTGAAAAACTATAATTCTATTTAGTCCGTCAGTTACATTATACAAAAATAAAAAACACATATTTTTCGCTTTATAAAATTAACAAAAAATCACAAAGATAAAGAGCATCAAAGTTTTGGAGTAGGGGCTTGCGACGTTACTATTTAGTAAAAATTGAACGAAAGCGTGACATTACGCGCAACTTGAATGCGTTGTATCTTCGTCAATGTTTGTTTGAAAAATAAATAAAAAAATACCATATGTTATGTTATGATAAAACATTACAATGTTCAATATTTTTTTATAATCTAACTGACGGACTTAACAGAATTTTTAGTCACTTTGCCTATTAGTCGCCTAATTAGCTTTTATGCTATGCCGGGCAAAGGTAAACATTTGGTACATTTTATTTAAGTTTCAGATCAACATGGGATCCTAAGCTATTAGTCAATGTTGGGTCACAGCATCTCAAATAGTTTACTATAACTGTAAAAATAAGTATTACTCTTTTTATTTATCTATCATGCATAGCATATAGAGAGATAAGGAGAAATGCATGAGTTTATTCTGTGCACTTTCAAAATGCATATAACAATATTGAACGAGTGCATCGGGACTTTGCTTACTTCATAGAAGTGCCAGATTCAACGTTTGTTCTTCACGCGTCTTGTGTAATCAGAATGCAACAGAGTAAAAGAAGTGTGTTTCGTCGAAAACTACTATCTAAGTATCAGGAATGTTCATTACATTTTAATTGGATGTCAACTCCGTCGGAATTTGATTTCATTTGCCGATAAGATTTAGGAAGCAATAAACATTTTATATTGCAAAGATAATAAATAGGAGAAAAATAAATCGAAGATTTTGTAAAACCTATTCAACTTTTAGACACAATCTTTTTAAATAAAATAAAAATGATCTTCATGTTAAATTATTCATGTTCACGTGTCAATGATAATACGAAGACAAACAAAATTACCAGTGAGACAACTTCAGTAAGTAATAATGATACTGATGATGTCTATGTTGGTTTGGGACTTAAAAACAGTGCGCCAACTGTGTTCCTTGCCTAGCCTGTCATAAAATGTGACTAATGGTATATCGGGTTTTGGGTATATGATTGTGTAGGCGGCGAGACTTGTAACTACATTTTCACAATTTTCCAGTTTCATTTTTGGCTGATTGTGGTAACCTAAAGATGCTCGCTGCCCCTTTAACTCTGCCTACCCCTTCGGGGACTGCAGACGTAATGTTATGTAAGTATGTAATAATGATACTTAATTAATTAGGCTTTTAAAAAACTTTGATATATAATAATCTACCTGGCGGGTACTGATTCCTATTGTCCGCTGGAATGTTGACTGGTAAACGGATGAGCAGAGCATAAGAAGCACATTCATGTCTCGACAAATGTTAAGTCTGCCTTTTTTGTGACATATTTTGTTAAAATTAGGTCGTAATCGAGACACAAAGATTACCATGAAGGTAATCTTTGTGTCTCTCAATGAACCACGTATTTCGTATCTTTCAAAATCTCAGGCACATCTTACAAGCAGTGCACTCGACCGATGATTGCCTCAATTAAATCAAATGGTCACAACGACCGTCCATCATTCGACTGGATCGAAATTATTAAAGGATGACAACCTCTGTGGCCATCTAATTGATCCCGAACGAATCTCGGGGAGTCTGGGCCGTGTCGCCCAATCAATTGGGGCCAAGAGCATGTTGATGTCAATTTACATAATGAAATATGTCCCATGCATATGGTTAACTTAGTTCAATGCTTCTGTTGACTTTGTCTTGTATGACTTATGGGTCATCCAGACAGTATGCACCAACAACAGTAATGTAGTCTCAACAGTCTTTTTAAAGGAAATTATTATTGACTCAATGTATAGGTTTGTACTTCATATCGATTGCATTAAAGTTGCGCGTAACATAATACATTCGTACGATTTTTACTAAATAGGGACGTCGCAAGCCCCCACTTTAAAACTTTGATGCTCTTTATCTTTGTGATTTTTTGTTAATTTGTTAAAGCGAAAAATATGTGTCTAGTATTTTTGTATAGTCCAACTGACGGACTAGATTAGATAGAACTATAGTTTTTTAATGCAGTCATCATCCCCATTGGAGAAAGAAAATAATGTTTGGGAAACTACAGCCAACTATGTATGCAATGCTTTTGATGCACGAACCTACTGCCACAATTCTATGCTAAATGCAGAATACCTATATAAGTGCAGTGAATATAATGAAACATTCCTTCATGTCTTATTGTATGCTTTAGGCAGTCTATTGTTCTCTGTTCTCTGGTATGAGCATTAGTTGTTCCTGCGAGTAACGAGTGTGGTTATACAAAGTTGCAATATCTGGAAGGTTGGTTATAAAATTGTAACATGCATGCGGGTGACTCTACCTTAATTAAAGGTGTTTATCCTTACAAAGAAAGGCAAGGTTTGAGGTTTATGATGTTAAAACAATCTCTTAATTTTCCATTGGAATAACAAAAGAACATTTTGTGTTTAAAAAGGTATATCAAATAAACCATTATTTTTTACAGCGGTCAGCCATTGACTGAGCTGTAGGTTAGACCAGATTGACGTAGTTATTTACTTACCTATAATATCGAGTATCATGTTAGCGTTGAATTTGCTAATTCCATTAGAAAACTGAATAGGTTCATATGACAGACCCATTTGATATAATATCCTACTGTATTTTTATAGCTGGTACAAGATTCAATATGTCATCAAGGTGTTAAAATTCTTGTAATTACAATCACAAATGTGAAATGAAGTCTCGCAGAAGCACTGTCTGAATGTATATATCAGGTATAACATGCCTCCTAGGGCCGCATGATAAATAATACGGAAGCGATGATAGATGTCTTGCTTACAATCAACATGCTATTTTGATCTTTAACTGTTCGTAAAAGAGTCGTGTTTACAAGCAGCGCGATTTGGTAACAAGAGATCTAGCTTATTCGCCCTAATGTTTCTGTGGGTAATTGCGCAGGAAGTGATTATTTCACTATTTCGAAGTGTCCCCGACTCGCTGTTTTAAATCCATTACCCGTGGATGTCACACAGCAATTTTCCAGTAGCTGCCTACTCCGAGCCCACACACAGTCGTGTTTAACAGCTAAAAAGATTTAATAACTATTATCAGAAATAGTAGAGGTCGCGTCAGTGAAAATTATGATTAATATCTGTTTAGCTAACGGTACCGTTTGAGCTGGAGATGGGAATCAGATTCGTTCGCTCGTATTAAATCTCGCACGCCCGAGCATTGTGCGAGCTGGATCTATTGAAATGTTTAAAGGGCATCAATTAGCCGATCCGTATCGGTAAAAGTAAGCTCTTTGATGCGTTGATGAGCGGTTGTTTGACTTCATGTCCGAGTTTCTACTTTCTATCAGTCGCGAATCCGTGCGTTTTGCTTTGTTTCTCAGAGTGCCACTTTCATTGTTTTTGCTGTGGCAATAAAAAGATTTGTCACAGACGCTAAATGACGTTTGATTAGTGCGGTAGTTGGTTTTCACTGCGTCTACTTATTGCCTTTTATGTTACTCATCTAGTCTAGTGCAGACAAGTTTCACTTAATATAGAGCGCTCAATTCAGTTCAAATTGTTATTTTAGTCATGTGCATAAATTATAGTGTATGTAGGTATGTGTGCAATTGGGATCTATTGTTATGTACACAGATAGATATTGGGTATAATGACCTCAATCCATGATAATGATAATGATAGCAATGATCTCGTTGAAACAATAGCGATAAACTGCTCTCTAGATTTGGTAGACGTTCTCGTTTCATATATTATGCGTTGTTCGATTTCGTTATCAATGTTTACATGCTCTGCATCAAGATTTTAGGTCAATGGCATTAGAGTCCAATGTTAATCTTAAGCCGCTAGGTTCCTGTTTGCTTAGTCATCAATTAAATCTAGCTACTATCCATTACACAGAGGATGTTTCCGACCCTCCCATTTCTCTAGATCTATCATCATTTAGTTTATACAGTTTTCTCACTAAAAGAAAGTTTATGATATTATCATAGTACGCATCCATCTTCCGCGCAACTGCGTAAGCCGATAAAAACGAACGAGCGCCTACTATCTACGCACACAATCAAGTAGTCGTTTCGCAGGTACATTCTGATGTATTTACAAGTTGGAGTGGTGCGTTTATCATGCCATTAAAAATAAACACGAATTAACAGCATTGCGTTCCCCACTTACATGTTCGGTCGACAGTGCATCCTCGAACACGGCTCGCCAGGAGGGGGCGGTCAGCGGCTAGCATCTCTGACGGGACGGCCCTCCATTTAATAATAGTCTGCTCTGGAAGATTATCTGTAGCAGCGCGTTCGCCTAGAGCGCGGTGAGCTGGTAGCCCTGTCCGCCGTCATTATGCAATTGAAACTTAGTGAATTATTACGCACGATAATAATCTCCATAAATAAATAAATGGGGCGGTCTCTCTGGGCGGCGGGATTATGTTGTGCGGCCCGCTTGGCGACGCTTCCTTGCTGACTTTGTGCAAATAAATAGATTATGCTCTTCATCGGAATGCCTTGCCGTGCTGTGTTTCAATTTCATAATGATTTGTCATATGTATCTTATGAAAGTTATCACCTTGGGCGATTTGATGATAGATAGCGCGATAACGACGACATGTCAGTAAGATTATAGGTATAGAAAACATAAACCTATCTCTTGAATTTGTTTACAGGCCCGTCTGTCGAGTGGTCAGAGACTCTGGCCACGAAACCGAGGGTCGCGGGTTCGAATCCCGCTAGAGGCTAATGTTTCGTGTGATGAACTTAGAGCTTAGTTTAGAACTAGGGGATGGGTGTGTAAGTCTGGAGAATGTATTTATTATTTAAAAGATTATTTGCCCGTTCGGCTTTACACGGGCATGTTAATCAAGACTTTATTTTCTTCTTGACCTGATTATAAAAAACATGCAACAAAATGGACTAGCCAAATAAGTACAACCGTTATTAAGTGATACACTTACATAAATTCGGTAATAATTTTATATATAGATAAACTGCATTCTTTATAGTTAATTTATCATTTTATGCTGCCATTGAATACATTCTTGATGATCGAGTGTTTAATTACCGGTTTATTGAGAAATTTCAGGTTTTTGCAAGTTAAGCTGGTCGAACGATCATCAAGCCCCATTCGGCAAGGCTGGTGATTATGGAAGTTCAGCTTAATTATAGTAAAGACTTGATTTTTTGGGGCCCTTTTCCTGTAGTATGTTAGTGTAATGTTCCAAATTACTCAGTAACAGCCCGGAGTCAGGAAGTTGGCGGTTTAATCACCCCCGTGCCTCGGAAAGCACGTTAAGCCGTTGGTCTTGCGCCTAACCTCTCTCCGGTCATGTCGAATTGGCGTCTCACCGGACTATGAGAGTGAAGGAATAGAGAGTGCACCTGTGTTAGCGCACACACTTGTGCACTATAATATCTCCTGCGCAGATGGCTAATCCTCCTTGAGATTGGCCGCCGTAACCGATATTATACAGTTTTAGGATCGTTATATAAATTTGATTGTTCAAGTGGTCACGAAACTAAACGCCGCGTGTTTGAAATCCACTAGGTGCTATATACACCCAGCTAATGAATAACGGAACTTTTCTATATTACCCCCTTGTAATATGTATGTTTAATTGATTATGATATCAGAATATGTGCTAGTTTAAACAATTTGTGTAGCGTGGCTCGATGGCACATTCGATAGTGACCCTTCCCTATGCGCCAAGAGTTGTGGGTTCGATCCCCACCCAGGACAAACATTCGTATGATGAATACTTGTGTTTGTTCTGTGTCTGTGTGTTAATATTCAATATTTAAGTATATATTTGTAATACCACTGTTGATTCTGATTTCCGTAACACTAGTGCTTGAGCTATTTACCTCGGAGTCAGATCAATGTATGTGATACATACATTCATACATACATAATGTCACGCCTTTTTCCCATGGGGGTAGGCAGATATCACGTACTTCCATTTGCTATGTTTCCATTTGTAATGTATGTGATGTCGTCGGATATTTATTTAAATTTTATTTATTTTTATTATACTCATTTAATTTTACGTACACTAATTTAGTTCCTTGAAACAACATGTGGCTTGTGGTATTGAACAAGTTAATTGTACGGCTTAAAGGCTTTATGTATTGATTGATATTATGATTAGCACAAGTAGGACACGCTTCTGAATGATTCAGTGTATTCTTCGCCTATCTTATCTCTTATAGTAATCATTGTGTTAAATCACAGTCAGTATTTACTGTGTTAAATCAATGAAATGCGTCTAGTGTCTCATCTACAAATAAGTAGTTCGGGTAAAGATGTATTCTCAAAGGGTTTCAGCCGATCAATTATTCCATACAGTTATGTCATTAATTAAGAGGTACAGAAGGCAGGGAGCAAACAAGAGCCACAGACAACTCTGTGGACCTTGTTACAATCATTATGGCTTTGCGTGTCTTTTCAACTTATGAGGATTTCTTTTCTTCACCCCAAAAATAAGAAGAGTGTCCAGTGTAAATAGTGTCAGTTTTCAATATTGGGGTTCTCGCCTCGCGATCTTCTCACCTGGGGTCCCCTTCAGCCGGGAGCCTGTGGCATTTTGGCCATCTTGCCATCATATTGTGCTGTCATTGCCAGGACTGACAATGTGATATTAATTAATAGGCCGTTATCGGTTGAGAGCGGGCAAAATTTGTAGGGAAATTTACTTTGTTGCAATAAGTAAGAATGTCGAATTCTTAATTGTTCATAGAACTGAAGTTAATATTGTATATGAATGTCTACTTTGTGCATTAAATAGGCAGATAATTTTATTATTACAGCTATACGGCGTGCGTATATCTCCCTGTTTTTAGCAGACATGTGTTGATTTGTTTGAACCCCGTTCAAATTAGTGTCCCTTCTGCATTGGATTGGTTCGTGGCAATGTTTCGGGCAATGGGAATTGTGGCTAGCGCAGCGAGCTCTAATTGAATTTATGCAGGATCGGAACGGCCGCGACCAACGCTTTGTCGCTAATTGATCGAGTATTGGAACGGCCCGGGATGGAATTATTAACAAATCTATACTTGTACATGTTTCACGATTCCACCGTGTTACGGGCGGGCCCTAACCTTGTGAATTCGCCTTGAGAAGACCTTAATACATTTACAAAAAAAGTTAAGAATTCCTATGTGTTGGCTGTGTATTAAATATCGGTGAATTTTGAGTTGTAGAAAGTAGAGTTGTACGATGTCATAAAATTATTCATAATCGTCAAAAGGATTATCAAGTATCTATTGCTAGTTTGATAAGGCTGAATACATAAATAATTATTCTCATAGGTTTTTAATGCTTCGACCACCGTTAACATATTCCCGCATAAATAACGCGAAGATATGGTGCGTTAACTTACCCATTACTCAATAAAAGCGAAACAAAAACTGTTTTAATTAACATTTACCGGACAAAATTGACCTACGTGACGCTGCTCCGACAAACAAATAAGCATCGCAGATCAATGGCGTCGTGCAGGCTCCCATAAAAAATTTAAACTTAATTACTAATCACTATAAAGCAAACATTCAATTTACAAGGCGGGTTAATTGCGCTGGCCGCAAGATGCTTTGTAAAAAGTCAACTAAAAAACCGTATCTTAACTTATTTCTTAATTATAGACCAATTCGTGGCGGAGACGCAAGCATCGTGCCAGCGTCTGAGCCAAAGCAATTTCCCACATTTTCGCCCATAACACCGGAGGCTAAAGTTCAAAGTCGCTATTCGTCTTAGTCTATAGCTAAAAATTGCTCGTCTTGCAAATGGTATCTCCAATAATTATATGGCACAGAATAGAGGTTATCAGCCTTTTAATGCCATGTATATCTCCTTTATCCGTAGGTGATCTGCACTAGTTTTATATTCGCAAATCGTGAGATTGTTGGACATAATTTCGCGATATAATAATTTGCGAGATAGTTCACGTATTAGTACTTTATGGCTCTAAGTTCGAACTTGAGAGAGGTTAATAGCAAATATTGGTCGGCTAATGGAGCAAAAAAGTTAAAGATTGCATATACATAGGTAAAAATGAAGCAAACTAGATCATATAAACTAACTATAGGGTAACATAGTCAAGATATTAATGGAAGAAATATTTTTCTTTATATCATCATCAATAAAGGTTAAGAGTTAACCTACTTTTCTTATTGCACCTTCCAAACATTACCCAAACACGACACTACATTTCACCTTGTATTAACCTACCAAGACTGCCCTTGATTTGCGTGACAAATGAGAAGACGGGCGCCCTCAGTCGGAATTAAGCCGAAATAAAGCCGCCTAATGCGAAAAAGCCAGACGTATAAATTTCAGTCTAATCCTGCGATTGTGCGAGAGGTAAACTGGCCGCTATACCGCACGTTCGCCCTGGCCTGCAAATCGTCACGGTTTATTGCGTAATGAGCCTGGGTGACAGTGTAAGGGCTATTTTGAATAAATTAAGCGCAATTACATATGGTCGCTACTGGCTATTGCAGCTGAGGATCTATATCGGAATCGCTCGAGAGTGAATCTGGAATTTTCATTCAGCGAGGCCGCTGCGAGCTTTCATGAACTGTTTTTAAGCGAAAGTTTCTTATGTGTGCCGCGAGTATAATGTAGATCTACTCGATTTGTTTACGGTATGTATGTTTGTATAAGTTTTTAATGTTTTTTTCGTTGGTAGTGGTAGTCTATTTGATGTCTACGATGTGATCGAGTGTTTATTGTTTCTTCTCCTTCTAACAGCTGATCGATTCTTGCACTTATTAGTGTCCTGCCTGGTTCTCAACTATGTTATACCCCATACTTATGTGGTCCTCTTGTAGTAAGTAAAATATACGTGAGCTGGACTTCCGGCACTCTTACCGTGTGAAAGACAGCTGCACTACTATCATACGCCGATTTTCTGTATAAAATAATACGACTATCAATAGTTGTAGTGTAATTATTAAAAGCAATTGGTTAATAATAATTTTGAAAATACACAAATTAAAAGTAAAACTATTTGAAAAAAATACAAGTAAAGAACGAAAATAGGACTATAGATTATAAAAACAATATTGGCGGCATCATTTACTACGGAGATTGCGTTCCATTACACCTAAAGGATGACACTACCCTGGTCGAGTCGGTCTAGTCACCGAAAAATGGCAACTACATGGCTCTACCATACTACAAGTGTAGTAGAATCATGTAAAGGAATGTAATGTAAATGTAAGACATACGAGCGACACGTGGATCGAGGCCCGGCTCCTCTGATGAGTGTTTAGCGATTTGCTACACTTTTACATCTGCGCCACAATTGACAGCGAGCGTGTTTAGTTTTTACTGCGTTTGTGGCGCAAACGGCAAAAACTCGAATGCCGTTATTATTTGCTACGATTTCGGAATGTATATTTACATTTTGTTATCGAATATTTCGATTTGAAAGTGTCTGACTCGATGCGACGGCCTTCTTTTATATTTAAAAGTTAAAGTATGAAATAGCGTTTTTATGCTTTTTAATATTTTAAAGTTAAGTTTGCGACTTAGAAATTGGGTTATGATAATATTTTTCTTTTCATAGTAAGAGAACGTTAGAAAGTAAAAACAAACAATTTATCTGAAGTAAGTAAGTAATCTGTAAGTATTAGTTCTTTAAAAAATAAACGTTAAATAAACACATTTAATAGATTTTGGATTCCTTCAGATTAAACTAATACCATGGTAATACTTATGATTGTGGTCGCGTGATGAAACTTTTTTCTTCCTATCTTTTTTTTTTTTTTTTTTTTTTTACTTGGGGAACTCCCACGAGCCGTCACCCTCCGGACGGGGATCCAGAGGGCGGTGTGTCGGACTCGAACCGACTAAACCCCAAGGTGGCCTCCATCGGCGCAGTTCCGGAGGAGCCGGTATCCCCTGTCGGGACTATACAACAGCTCCTCCGGTAGTGCGCGTGCCGCGCTACGCGGCTCACCTCGCGCGGCGGTGGTCGATGCTGTGCAGCCCACGACAGTCGTCGGATGCACAGCACCGAGCACACGCGCGCGTCGAGACATGCCAGGCCACCCAGCATGTCTCGACTACTCCGCCCAGGATTCAGACGCCGATCGTCCCCGAGACCGGCGTCGTGGGCCCACTCTCGCGCTGTGCCCTCTGCTAAGCCAGAGGGCACGCGGAGAGCGTCTCGCCAGAGGGGGCCGCCTTCCACCCGGCGACCCAAATTGAGGGCAGAGCCCTGTCGTCGCGGAGGGAGAGCATCGAGACGCTCAATCCCTCCGCGACCCACCGCGACGCGACCCAGCGCGCCCCTGTCGGGTTGCCGAGGATAGGGAGGCGAGCAACGAAAACACTCCGCTCCTCCTCTTCCTCGGCAACCCTGGTCCGGCCGCAGGTGGCTTGGCCGTACGGCCATACGGCCGGACCGCCGCAACTGCCCGGATTGCTAGACGTGCAGTCGCGGCTCACCTCGGGGTCCCTCTTCGCTTCAGCCCTGCCATGGCAGGGCCTACTGAGCCCCCCCGGTACGACAAACCGAGGACCCCGGCGGGGGGGTTTCTTCCTATCTTAACTATCATAGACAACTCCACCGAAAATAGTGTACTCGTAAAGGTTTAAGAGCCTCTCTGTTTATTTATGGACAATAATTATTTTATGGAACGAAATATTGTATTACAACAACAGCCGTAATTTGACGCTATGCATAACCGTGATCGTCACCAAAAAGTTACGATCACATGCATTTATAACTTACCAGACCGTGTTGAAACATCGGCGGTTCGTTACACCGCCCACATCGAAAGTTAACTGTACGTCAGAAATCAGAATAGTTAACAAGCGCATTAATTAAGGCTGGTCCCACACAATAAGCACAAAAATCGCATCAACGTTTTAATTTTATTCGAGCGGCATTGTGGCGCGTCGTGTTTATCCGGGATCTGGCCATTTGTCCCGGTGAAATGCCCGTGAGTGACGAACAATGACCGCGCGGTGACATAATGTTGTGCCCTCGACATCGCCTTAACACGGTCTCCTCTGTTGCTGCCTCTGCCGACGAGTAGTCGTAGGGATAGACTCGCGTGGACATCAGTTTGGTGGTTTTACACGGCTAGCTATTTGTTGGAATGTGTTCAAGTCCCCAGCACTGGTGCTAGTTCGCTCGCAAATACTTGCAAGAATGCAATATAAATTAAGTATTTTTATACAAATTACTAATTTTGTGCTTAACTTCACAATATTATTAACCATAATTCAACCAACAATGTGCCAGCTTAATTTCTTTTATTTATTTACAAAACCTACATAAAATACAGAAGAAGACGAGGGTGCCAAGCTAAAAGAGCTAACTGTTATTATTTTTTTTTATAAATAAGGTTTTAAATAAGCTTAAGTACATAACATTGCCTAATGTCGAGATTGTATTTAAAAAAAAAAACCCAAGTGTTTTCATTATGACATAAACTACTAACTTGATGAAAACACATGCCTCTACGATCACATCTTCATTATTGCTCTTGACCATATTAAATCGACCTTAATCATTCCACTCATACCTCACTACACAATTAATTGACGAAGTTATTTTATGTTTCAATAAATACAACAAAAGGGCAAGTCAATTAATCACAGCTGCGCTTGAAGAGTCATCTCGCTCTAGGTCTAGGAGCGTCGCGGGCGCTGGTTAGCACACTCCCTAAAAGGCTCGGCGAATATAATGCATTGTAATTGTCTTCTCATAAGTGCACGCCGTTGTTCAATACCATGTCGACGATTGAGTCACCGATACCCGAGTAATTGACGTTAGTTTTTGCCGGGATATTGTGCTGTTACTGTAGCTCTTGTAATACAAGGAATGCTCTGCGAGACGTCGTGTTTGTTTTGTCCGGGATGTGAGGTTAGGAATTGGATTATTTCTCATGCGGCGTACTTCGACTGTATGACTGGATAATGGTAATGTTGCTACTGAAATAGGTAATATTGCAAGTAAACGCGGTCATTTTTGTGGAAACATGCAGGAGTGTGCATGCATTCTTGTTGTCTTGGTATGTAAAATAAACAAGCATTGATAGCCATTGTCGTGGTAGACGGTTGAATCAGGATTATGCCTGAAATTTAATATTTGTGTGGTGTCAAAATACTTGATGTACAAAGAACATTTGATACAAAAAAATCACTATTCGCTTTATAGAATTGTGTAATAGCCTCAACAGTGCAGTAAATATACGGAAAGATATTTTTGGTTTTATGTACCTAAATTACTTAGTACGTAATAGTATCGTGGTCTATCTTCGTGATCATCAGCATGTTTTTTCACTTACCAAACTCATTAGACTTCTCTTTGGCTTAAGTTGGTCAAACAAGACTCAAATTGATATTTTCGCAGTATGTAATTTTTAACATATTAGGGACACTGTCACTTTCTCATATCCGTAAATAGTTGTCGTTTGCGATACTATGTGTTACGTACAAATAGAGAAGACGTAGTGATAGTGTTCAACAAAGAATGTCTGCCCATTCCCAGACTTTCTCCCTCGGTCACGTCCCAACGTCTAATTTTAAATTTCCTAGCCACGAGGGTCGAGGACTAGTTGCCTCGTGATCTCCACGGTTACACTTTGCGATTCTGCATAATTCATGCTCACAACAATAAGCCAGTAAATAAAGCGGCAAAAAATGTACATGAAAATTATATCGGTTCTTAGAACAGGATGTTAGCTTAGAGGTTTAAAGAGGTAGTTTTATAGGCCCGAGTCGGGCTGTACGGATTTGTATTTTTATGGAAGCGCGTCCTCCGCATGGGAGAATCCATACATTAAGGTTGGTGAGATGTGTTTCGTCCGATTCTGATCTTGTGATGGTAAAATTTAAGTTAAAAATATGTTGAGATTCTCCATAAACGTTTTTTTAAATTTGATATGATATTCCAAATACAAATTATTTCTATATTAATTTGATTACCAATTCTGAAATAGATATTTTTTAATTCAATATAAATATTGTTATAGGGAATCGACCAGGGAATCAATTAATTATAAAAAACTCTTTATTTTATTTTTCATCTATTGTTTTCTTTCTTTCAAAGCTCCAACCTTTTGTATGCCAGCATGTCTACTTTTTTTGACTTCAATATTATCTGAAAAAAAAAAAAATTAAACGTTACATATAAAAATAGATCAACATCACCAAGTTGGGATAGTACTGTTTTTTAGGTACTCATTGAGTAGTAAATGCCATAATAATACTTCATTGTCTAATTCTCAGTTATTATATATATAAAAAAAAATATATAAAAAGTCAATCTAAACTTTTTAAGTGGTCGCACCCCTTCAGAAGGCCACAAACACAAAACAAGAAACGAGCATGATACACTTGGCATGCGAGTGTTGCGTGTCCCGCGTCGATTTACATGTTTTTTCTTGCCTCTAATACTAAGTTGCTACTGTCTTGTTATTTCTATCGTGGTAGTTGCCGTTAATAGACGGTAGTACAGGAGACCACGATAAAGTTTCATAACAACTTTAAAATCGGAATCCACGTTACGTTATACATCATCTTCCTAGCGCTGTCCCGTGCTTAGACGGGGTCCGCTTAGACCATGATCCAGGATTTAGCGAGTCTGGTCCGACCTTCATAATCCTTAGATAGGGGACAATTTTTGGATCATGGTTACAAATCCAAAGTTGTTTAAATTTGCAGATTTCATCACGATGATTTCCCTCACCGCCGAGTTAGTAGTATAAATGAAAATGAAAAAATGAAAATGAAAAAATGCTTTATTACTCTCTGAACAATCTTACTTAGACTATACTTATAATCCGAAAGTAGTATGTTGGTACTTAATATTAAACATGAGTTATTTCATATAGAGTTACATAGAGTTATTTCATGAGTTATTTTCTGTCTAAGAAGTGTTGAATGTAACAGGGGATCCCAAACTAGGCTTAGCCTGTATCTTGGGTAACCAAAAACAATTATCTTGACAGTAAACAAAGCATCAGCAAATACAATACTAAAAACAACATAAAAAGCTAACATTATAGTAAAAGCAATAGAAATAGTGTCAAATTGTTGTGTGTGGAATGTGTGTGTGTGTAGAAATAGTAAGGAAGTAGTAGTATGAGAATGGAATGTTTTAAAATGGTAAGATAGATTCCGAAGCCTGATAATCCAGAGTCTGTAACCACGCAGATAACGTAGCCTTAGCCTGTTTCAATGTAGAAGATTTTATGTCACAGAATTTTAATATACGGTTATATAAAGCTGGGAATGCGTAATTTGAAAATCTTTTTGCAAAACTAGTTGTTACCACTGGAGTTGGAACCCTGAACACACGTCTCTTGAGTAAAATTGAGTAATCTTCACTTTTGAGGATGTTTTCATGTGCAACAAGACACGCTTTAGCAATGTAAAGCTGCCGGACACGAAGAACCTGAGCCTCCAGGTATAAAGCGTCAGTCGAGAATCTAAAAGGTTTCTTGAGCATTATCTTCAGAACTGCCCGTTGAGCTCTTTCTAATAAGATGAAGTGTGTTTTTGCTGCACAGCCCCAAATCCCAATGCAGTAATTTAAAAGAGACTGACAAACAGCCTGGTAAATTGTCTTTAAAATGACGAAGTTACATATATTACGTAGCCTTTTCATGACTCCTATAATCTTTCGAACGCGAGCTGCCAGAGCTGTGATATGTGACTTGAAGTTAAGTTTTTCGTCCAGTATTACGCCCAGATATTTTATATCACTCGTCTGTTGAATGTATTTACACTTGCAACGAGTGTATAATAAGCCGTTGAAATGGTCGCAATCATGAATTCGGATTCCCCCCATCGAAGGCGGACTTGAGGAAGCAGTCTTGTGAAAACAGACAAACTTAGTTTTGCTGGTGTTTAGAGTCAGCAGATTTTGTTGGAGCCATTCATGAATAGTGAACATACCTCGCTCTGCAGACCGAAAAGTTTTCTTCCCAGTTCTTGCCCGAAAACAGTATAGCAGTATCGTCCGCGTAGCAGACGATTTCAGCAGATGGAATGATGAGGGAGTGGATATCATTCATGTACACAATAAAGAGTGTTGGGCCAAGGATACTGCCCTGCGGAACACCGTAGGTGATTTGGTGTACTTTACTGGTGCTCGAGCCCACTCTAACAAGTTGGCCTCTTGACGTTAAGTAACTGCGGAACCAGGCAAGGGCCTCTCCACGTATTCCTATCGATTCCAGCTTACGGAGTAATATCGGGGTGGAAACCGTGTCGAAGGCCTTAGCCAGATCAAGAAAGACGCCAATGCAGTTTTTTCTCTGCTCCAGGGTAGAAGAGATCTGTTCGATCAACAGGGAGACAGCATCTTCAGTCGACCTTCTTCTCCTGAAACCGAATTGTCTCTCACTTAGTAAACCAAGGCTCTCGAGGAAAAATACGAGACGATTGTTGACCAGTTTCTCTAAGACTTTAGAGAAGACGCTAAGAAGTGAGATTGGGCGGTAGTTGGTGGGACAATCCTTGGGGCCATCTTTGTAAATGGGCGTCACCGCAGCAATTTTCCAGACATCAGGAAAGCACCCCGAGCCAAGACTTAGATTATAAATTGATGTAAGGGGCAGGATAATTTTGTCTCTGATTGACTTTACTAAGTGGTTGTTAAACCCATCCAGGCCGGGGGCACTGTCATTTTTAAGATTTCTTATGATTGAGTCCACTTCCCCAGGGTCAGTAGGCGACAGATAAAAAGAGTTTTGGGGAGCAGCACTAACGCAAATCGACGCCGCTAAGGATTGTTCAGACTGACCGCTTTCGTCAAGAATTTTGTTCGCAAGATTTTTGCCCACTGTTGCAAAGAATTCATTAGCGATGCAAAGCGCGTCTGAAGCGTCGTCAGCCAAGGACAACAGTTCCCCTGCTTGATTCGGTTTTTTTTGTCTATTGCAGATTTTTAATATAGACTTCCAGAGGCCTTTCGTTGTGTTTTTGTTAAATTCGATTTCAGACCTTTCGTGCTGGGTCTTAAGTTTCCGTATCAGATCAGTGTAGAAGTTTCTATACCTAGAATAGGATAGCTTAAGAATTTCGTCCGATGGATGCAGCCGGACCAACTTATGTAGATGATCACGATGACGAGCACAGCGAAGTAGGCCCGGAGTCATCCACGGTTCAATTGTAAATTTACTTCTGCTAATGCGCACATTTTGTGTATTTTTGTTGATAATGTCGTTTAGCACTTTCAGGAATATTGCAGATGCTTCGTTAACATCTGTAGAATTTAAGACGCATGACCAGTCAACACCGCTTAAATCTTTAGAGACTTCCTCAAAGTTGGTTCTGTTCCTAAAACGCGCGTTCTTAGGACTGATATTTTTATTTTTAATTTCCAGTCCCACCATTGTTGGACTATGGTCGGTGATATTTGTATCGCAGACTAAACCAAAAGCTGGGAGGTCGGTGTTGACTAATATATGATCCAGGCAAGCATCCAGTCTTGTGGGTAGTGAAATAGCGGGACGAAGATTGTGGCCAGCAGTCATACACAGGTATTCTGAGGGATCGTTATGGAGGCACGCTTTACCTAGGATATCGATGTTTATGTCTCCAGCTACTACGATTGTAGACTTATTTTTTAGATTGGAGAGTATTTGTTCAAGGGAATGCAAAAAGTTTGAGGTGTTACTAAAAGAGGGAGAACGATATATTCCAACTATAGAAATAATTCTTGGAATCACCAACAATAAGCCACATGCTTCTTTGAGGTCGGGTTCCGAGACCCAAACATTCCACTGGTCCCTAACATATGCCACAACTCCACCGTTTTGATTAATATTATGTTTTGAAGAGAAAGTCGAGTAACCAGGGATATTACCAATAATTGACGTGTCATTCAACCAGCATTCGGAGAGTAAAATAACGTCAAATTCCACGCCAAGCCGTTGCAGTAGGACTAGCAATGCGTCAAAGTTTTTTTGTAGGCTTCTAATATTTAATGAAAGGATTTTAAATTGATAAGGAGATAAAATTTTGTTACAGCTTTCAGGTGAAATTAAATTGCAGGAAATATTCAATGAATTGTCAATTTCATTTAGTAGGTCCAGACTACACATCATGCGTGGTTCGGTGTGCGGTATCAGAGTGTGTAATGAGAGTGAGTTTGAAACGATATGGGTTGATCAGTCTTAAAGTAACGACATTAATAACATATTGCACCATGGAAGTCCTTACCCAATCATAGAGCAGGAAGGAATTGCACATAAAAGGAGAACAATCGAAAACACAATTGGACATCAAGCAACGTTTCCTATAGACAGTATCATAGACAATATAATTCAAACGTACTAGGTATACAAAGATAAAATAAAAATATTTTCGTTGACAACAAAAAACATAGTTTAGACACCAGAATATCAGAGCTACGCTCATTAGTACCACCAACAAGTGAGTATAGCGCGCTAGTCAGACACCAAAGGCACCAACGGGAGTACCATCAACAGGATTAATTGAGTTACGCCGTAATTTCTGTAATGTTGATTCAGAGGTAACCCGCAGAATGGAACTGGTGTCTGATCTGCGCATGAAAATGTTACCGTTATGGTCCATACATACTTAAATTTGAGGTCACTACCAGCAGACCGTGCCTTACTGAACAATATCCTGTTCTCTTTAGTGAGGTGTTCATTGATAAAAATCTTCCTTGAGTTACCGGGTACTTCGATCTTATCCGTGGTAAGTCCACGTCTGGACTTGGCGGCACGCAAGATCTGGTTACGCGCCTCACGCCTAGTGAAAGTTATAATAACTGGCCGAGGACGGTGATCCTTACCACTTTTCCCTCCCTTCAGCCCAACCCGTCTGATATCATCCAAGTCTCTTGGATCTAGTTTTACACCTAGTGCTGAAGCTAGGGTGGCCGCTGTGTGAGGAAGGTTCTCATTTGTGTGTTCTGTAACTCCAGTTATTTCGATGTCCTTTAGAAAGCGCTGCTGCTCATCGATAGACAGAACCGTGTGGAACCCTGAAAGTTCAGTCTTCAGTTCCCGTATCTCCGACCTGCAATGTTCTAGTTCAGCAACTCTATCTTCTATCGTGCAGACTCGCCCTTGTAGCTCGTCGCATTTGCCATTCAGGGTGGTTTTCAGGTCAGTCAAATCATTCTTAACCTGAGCTATGTCTGATTTAATACTCGTAATTGAAGAAAGTTGTGCTTGCAGCTCTGATAGCTTAGTAAAAATAGACTTGAGCACCTCGGGACCAGTTGTATCCCCATCCGCCGCTGTTTCCACTGTAGTCCGTGTATGTGGTCTATCTTCTAGTGCGGCAGCAGACAGCCTGGCCGGTGGGTGACTCGTCGAAGGGGCCGCAGAAACATCCAGAAGAGAGTTTTCGTCGCGACATGATATACATTTCCAAGAGCCTCTATTTGAGCCGAGCCTATTAAAGCCTCGCTCTGTAGTTCCGCTGCAATGAAAGTGGAAAGTATTTTCGCACGACGCACAAACCGGCCCCTGGCCAACGGAGTCCTTACAGGTTGCACACTGCGTTGTGAACATTTTTTTTTTTTTTTTTATATGTTTGGTCTTGTCGTAATACGTCCACAAAGTCTCCCCAAAAACGGGGAGTATTTCTGAAGAGGCAGCCCCAAATCTTATTTATACGTGACAACAGAAGTGTAATTTGTCATTTACACCTGTCAGTGTCAAATTTGATTATGACGTTTACAAGTTGTCAGTAGGTAGCTCGTATTTCTGTTGCTATCTTCAGACGGTAGACGGATTGTAACCTCAAAATTAGGATTATTTACATTCACGATTTGTTCACTGTGTTACGCTAAAAGTGATGATTATTATCACAACACTTCAGGGAGACACCACTTTCGATGAGTCAGGGCACTAATTCTATTTATTCTATGGTTATCTTGCGATTTGGAATTAATATGTGAAGAACGGTGGTTAGAGATGTTTACTGTATGAAACCGGAAGAGCGAAAAAACAAAAAATACGTACATCAGTTTGAAAAATCCAGAGGTACGTGCTCAGGTTTGAATCCGCACCCGTCGGTTATGAGGTGCGTGTCCTTACCATTGAGCTACCACCGCTCTTACACGTTACGTTATACATTTCTTAAAAATATTTGAGAGCTTCGAAAAGTTTCGGTTCGTAAATATTGATACAATTACTAAAATTATTGTTCAAATTAAAATATCGCATATCTAAACTAATATAGTGATATTAATATCGGATAGAAATTACTAAATACAAGATATGTATTTTACAAACCATCCTTTTATAACCTGCTCTACTATGAAACTAAATGATGAGACTATTTGAGTGTAATGTTAATCCCGCCTATTTAGTATTAAAAATCTGCATTATTTTAAAAGTCTATATTACTTATATTTTTATACTTATAAAAGCGAAACAATGCTGAGCGAATGCAGTCACAAAACTGTAAGTCATAATTATTTTACATTAAGTAAACATTTTATTATAAAATAGATAACTTCCAAACTGATCTCGAAGAAACTCTTTCTATAGACTGCCATTCGCTAAGTAATGTTGATAGCTGCAAAAGGTTTCTGTCTCCAAACCAAAACTTTAAATTACTAACATTTAATATAAGGAGCATTCAACAAAATTTCGATGCATTTCAAATAACGCTGAAACGCATGAATATTGACTTGGATATAATCGTTTTAACTGAATGTTGGCTAAGCGACCACACAGTAATTCCACATTTACCCGGTTACACTAGTTATCGCACTCTCAAATTTATAAATAAGAGTGGAGGAGTGGTGGCTTACATTAAGGAAAGCTGGGACGTAACAGTTATGGAATCTTCGTGCGAAGATTGTAACTGTCTACAAATCAGCATAGGTCCAGACGCAGTAATACTAGGCATATACCGGTCCCCTTCCTTTACAAATGCTACCACCTTTCTAACTTCACTTGATAAAACCCTAGTCGATGTATGTGGAATAAGAAACATCATACTCACGGGCGATATAAATATTGATATTTGTTCCGAACCACTCATCGAACAATGTGTCGATTACATGTCGCTACTTGCGCAACACCAACTCTTGCCAACAATAACAAAACCCACAAGAGGTGATGCTTGCCTAGACCACTGCTTTGTAAAAAGCCCTAAACATACATTAAGTATGGTCTGTACCACAGACATTACGGATCATAATATCTGTATAGTAGCTACAAGGATCGGAAAATCAAAACCCTGCAGTAAACGTTCTCGGCTTAAAATAGACAATTGCGCCGTATTAAATGAACTCCAATCGGCGGATTGGGATGTGGTTGAGAATTGTAACGAAGCTGACAGCGCGACGAAAATGTTTAACAAAATTATTACCCAGGCTATTAATAATAATACAAGTGAGATAGTTTTTGGACGTTCCAAGCTTATTTTGAAACCCTGGATAACACCAGGACTGATAAGATGCCAAAAGCATAGGGATAAGCTACATCTCAAGGCTAGGGAAGACCCTAATAATGAATCAACCCAACTAATCTATAAAAGATACCGAAATTTTTTAAATAATTTACTACGTAAATTTAAGACACAACACGAAAACCTGGTACTAACAAACAATAAACATAACCCAAAAAAACTTTGGGAATCTATAAAAGATATATGCCACCTAAAGAAGACCCATAACCCAAATAGAGAACTATGCAAAATTAAGACTGACCATATCTCTTCTCTAAATTCTTGTAACGAATTTTTTTCAAGCGTGGGCAAGAGACTTGCTAATGATACTTTAAATAATCTAAACTCCACACAGGAATCGCTAGCTGCTACCGTGAAGATGCCAACCTCTGTGAAAGACTCCTTTTTTATGTCCCCTACAGATGAACGCGAAGTTGGTAATCTCATTGCAGATCTGAAACCTGATAGCTCTCCTGGAATTGATAAGTGCACCTCAGTCCTCATTAAGCAATCGAGAGACTCGATATTAAGACCGTTAACACATATTTTTAACTTAAGCTTATCCACTGGAGTTTTCCCGGAGAGCTGGAAAACAGCGATTGTTACACCTATCCATAAAGGAGGCGATAGAAATGTTCCTTCAAACTACCGACCTATATCGCTACTTTCCATATTCTCGAAGCTCTTAGAGAAAGTCGTAAACAAAAGAATAGTTGCTTACCTTGAGCATTACAACCTACTTCCGCCTGAGCAGTTTGGCTTCAGACGTGGAAAATCAACAGAAGATGCGATGCTGGCACTCAGTGAATCGGTATCTAAAGCACTGGATGAAAATAGAAACAGTTTAGGTATCTTTATTGACCTCGCCAAAGCTTTCGATACAGTATCAATTCCGATACTCCTACAGAAGCTAAACTGCTTAGGTTTCAGGGGGCTGACACAGAAATGGTTCTGTAGTTACTTATCAGATCGTAGACAACGCACGCGAGTGGGGCCTGAAATGAGTGATGAACTTCCAGTGGAATTCGGAGTGCCACAGGGCAGTATTCTTGGCCCTACACTCTTCATCATCTATATGAGCGACCTCCTACATCTGCGTATGGAGGGGGCTGACATAATATGCTACGCAGATGACACAGTTCTGCTTTTTCAGGGTACTTCATGGGAGGAAACTTACAAATCAGCGGAGAAAGGAATGAAAACTGTTATGAGCTGGCTCAAAAGAAACCTGCTCACTTTGAACGTTGAAAAAACAAAGCACATAGCGTTTTTCAAGACCCGCGCCTCACAACCTCCTCTAGTGAGGGCCCTGAGACTTCATAGCTGCGATCAAGGAACACAGAGTCTTTCTTGTCAGTGTCCTCTAATTGCCCGCGCCGATAGAATCAAATATCTGGGGATTATGGTGGACGAGAGCTTGTCATATAGATACCATATAGCCGCGTTGTCAGCCCGCGTGCGTAAAACAGCTTACATAATGAAAGCTCTCAGGCAGGCAGCCACAAGAGACACCCTAATGATGGTCTACAAATCTCTCTGCCAGTCTCAGTTATTATATTGCATCAAAGTATGGGGTGGCAGTGCGAAAACTATTTTATTAGAACTTGAAAAAGCCCAAAGAACTGTCCTGAAGGTCATGCTAGGTAGGCCACTTCGATATAGCACAGACCTTTTATACAAGGAATGCAAGGTTCTGAGAGTCCGTCATCTGTTTATATCTAGAGCGGTTATCGCCACTCACGGGATAACACTTAGATCTGCTGGGTACGAACAATTTAAAAAACATCGCGTGTATAGAGTGCCGGTTCCCTCAGTACGTACTAGTTTTGCCAAACGACATCCTTATTACTTACTGCCACGCATTTACAATACTATATGTCGTAAAGTACAAATCAAAGAGACCACAACATTACAGGCTAAGATAATTATCAATAAATGGTTACTGGAACTGGATTATACCGAAACAGAATACCTTTTTGTATAACGATACAACGATTAAAACGTTAAATTCCCTAATTCTCCCCCTACTATACCTAACATACGCACCCTTAGACACACACACACACACACACACACACACACACACACACACACACACACACACACGAACATATATATACATCCGTACACATACATGCACGCACACACACACACACACACACATTCCAAATACTCTCCTATCTATTACTATTATTTCAACTTTGCTCAATTTTAATGTTATTTTTAATTGTTAACTTTTCTAATAAATAAGTTATAAATGTTATACATAAATTAAGTTAAGCAACTAGCGCCCATAGCGTTATCCGATCACAATGTTATAAATGTCCTTGATAACTGTCTCCTGACTCCTGCGAATCAAGCAGTTTGCTTAGTGCAGTAGTCGCCAACTAATGTATGTTCTGTAATGTGTATATTGGCAAATAAAGATTTATTATTATTATTATTATTATTAAAGTACGTAGTCTATTATCAACATTTTATTTACTAACTAAAATTTATTTACTAATTCAGTGTCGCGCTCTTGTACTAGGTACAGTCCAAGATAATGACAAGTTCTGATGAAAGAATTCATATTACGAGTACTTCTGTCTGAGGAAGTGATAATGAGTTAACGATGATTGTTTTATCTACTCTCCTTCAAAAAAGACATTCGATATATGTTTTAGCATACGACACGTACGGTTTAGAGCAAAACAAGATTTCCTAGAAAGCAACACTTAGCCCTGTGGGAATATTCACACTAAGTAGCGTTTATCACTGCTAAGAAACGTGGGTAATTTTACACTATCTCCGTTCTGTTACTCGTTCCACTTAAGAAATTGATTTAGTTGCTCTATTGCGTAATTAAAGTAGTTTAGCGGTCATCGATAAGATTGCGGTTAACGAAAAAAGTCAAACAGAGTGCCACAAAAACTTTGGGATTGATTGACACTTGCCGCTTTTGTTTATTTATACAGTCAGTTGATTTCTTTTTCGTTTTCAAGAAACACCAACGAACTTAATTTGTTGAAAAGGGGAAAGTTAGAATTGAATAAAGTCGGACATTTTTGATATTTTTAAAGTTATCATAAAGAATCCAACAAAAACGATGTTTGCCCGAGATCGGTAGCAATCCATTAGCTTGCTCGCATCGTACATCAACGGAAATTACAAGGCTCTGCGTCTTATAGGATAGCGAAACAAAAATCATTAAAACCTTTTTGCTCCGCTCGGTTCATATCGCTTCGAGCGCATTCAAGCGTTAATTAAATTAAATCAGAATGATTGCTGACGAAAGCAGAACGAGCGAGGCACGCAGGCACACGAAGCGATTTGTCACAGACGTGGGTCGTGGAGGCTCCCCGTGCCTTACGACGCCGCGTGGCCCCGTTCCCGTCGCGCCGGCTTTGGGACTTCCGCTCGCCATTCACAAATCGATCGGGATCGAATGTCACCCACCGTTCATCACGATATCGATTGAGAATCAAACGCTCGTCCTATCGATTTCACCGAGCGGCCGACGCTACACGCAGCACCACCTCGCCGTAATTCACGTTTTGATTTGTGCCAGAAACGGGACAAATAAAACCCATTCAATTAAACACGTTTGACATTTTTCGAGGGTCCAGCTTTCACGCGCACTGTCGCCTCTTAGAAAAGCAAAATATTTTGATTCACAACACGCCTCAGTCGAGACTCCTGACCGCCATATTTTATATTTACTCATTTATTTGTACAAGGGAACTCGTTCCGTCTAAATGAATAAAATTGATTGCTTATACAAACTGGGCGCCCAAATACTCAGCCATCACAATAAATAAGAGCTTTTGAAGAAGAAAAAAGTATAAAAGTCGGGATGGACCGCGGCGAGCCGGCGCGGGCGCGGGATGAGGCGCGGCCGACCTTGGAGCGCTTCGTAAGACAAGTCGATTTTGTTATTTGTTTATACACAACACTACCTGTTCACGCTGGAGAGGTGTGGTGCGGCGCGCACGCACACACCCCGAGTGCGCGGGCGCAGGCTCGATGTCGAATCGCCCAGGTATTTTACGGCGATTTCTGTAATGAACCTCGATTTATTGTAACCACGGAATGTAGCTCGAAAAATTTACTTTATAGACAAAACACATGAACGCGATTACAATCAATTTTATCGAAACGAGTCACGTATGTAAGCTACGGACACCACTTCGATCCAATTAAAAATAAAAACCGTAACGGAATTTATGTTGTACGTCATGCGATTTAAAACAAATATTTATAGATCAACGTGCGCGTGTTAACGTTTATTGAGATCGTTGGGAAACGTTGACGTAAAAATTTCATAAACTCACAGTATCATATATTTTGGTAATGGGCAAATGTAACCGGATACTATGTTCAATATGAAAGACGCGGAAGCCGCCTCGAAATCCCATAAAAATATTTCACCGCGGGCATCGGTGCTACCTGATAAGGATACGCAGTCATTTGTAGTAGCTTTGTGACCCCGCAGCCCACTCTCCACACAATTTACGTGTAAAATACTGTCAGCTTTATCTACTTAATGTGTTTTAAGACACGTTGGATAGATATGAAACTCCAAAGACTAAAAGGACACTGTTTTTTTTTCATCATCCTCGAGTGGATCGGCCGTATTCGGATAAAATGAACGTTTAAGATCGATGGCCAAAAAACAATGAGCTGTACTCTCAAAATTTGGCAAGTGACGTGTCAAAATAATGGCAAAAAGTTGAAGGATTACAAATGGCCTCGGTTAAGGCGTTCCTTTTTTGTCTCAATAAATATTGTCCAATAGGAGTGCTTCGTGACCTCTGTTTAAAATCACTGTTGCGATTATATCCAGTGATTTAGATGGCCATTACTGGGTCGCCTCCACAGATGGGTTGTCGTTGAATTACAGTCTTCCCGTTTGCTTTGTTGGTTTTGTACCGCCGTTGGCCCGCCAGTAATTATGAGATCATGTTTCATAGTTATCTATTGATTTAGAACTCTCCGAAGTCTCAATTATGAATCATCGATTATCGTTCACATCGGGAGAGTTATGTGATCTGATCCTCTATCATCAACGTTTTCCTACCAACAGTTCGTTCACCTTCGACATTGTGCTTCAACTTTTGATTGACGTTACATTGCCTATGTTGGTTAAACATACAATGGATGGGTTAAGCAATACCTAATTGTTTAGCTTTTTTGCTGCATTTAATCTTCTACCGGTTCCAAGTACAAGTGAGATAAATCTGACGATTAGCTCCTATGATTACGTCATTTCTCTTAAAGACGCGATTATAAATTGTTACTGTGATCATTACCTGTAATATGAAGACATTTATTTGCGCAAAGTATTCACTTATATCACTTGTGTTTGAATGTGCCTTCATTCTTTAGTAAAATTTGTATTTACGATGATTGATTGACAATTGAATGAAGTGAATCAATTATAAAAGCTCTCCTAAATTCAATCACATTCACAGCTTTTTTTAACTTTACTGGTTAAAAATGACAAAGCTATTAATAGATGTTGATCTCTAAAGTTCTTTTAAAACCCAAATATTTAGTAACTTGTATTCGTTTAAAAAAATCTTTCAACCGAAATTTGATACAAATAAGACTATAGAAACGAGAACACGGTAGGTAGCTATTCTGTAAATCTTAACATGCACCACGGCACGATAAACATATCTCTTACAACGAAACAGACATCAACACGAACGCTTCTGGAGAGCATGCGATTTAACGCAATAGGATGAGTAGCTCCAACATCAAATCCAAACATTGAAAATGCGAAAACCACACAAAGAGAAAAGCGTCGGTAGGCCTGCGGCAGAAATTCTTAGCGCACAAACGCGGGGTTCAACGGTAAGTGCTCGATACAAGTGTAGAGTGAGGCGCGTGACCGGTCCGACACGCCGAAGCCGATCATACTCTTGACGTTCTCACGACACATTTTGACATTTCACCGAACAAATATAAAAGCCATTTTGCATCGGAACGCCGGCTGCGCCGAGAATGCGCATCTACGTTTCAACAATGCCATAGAATTTATTACAGATTAAAAATGTATTCTCAACATTTCCAAATAATTCACCATTTACATTGAACGGTTTATTGGCGGTTTATTATTAACGGCGTGGTATTAAACAGCCGTAAGTCGTACTCTTGACGTTTTAACACAGCTACCGCGTTCCCCGTTCACGGATACGTCTATACAGTCCATAGACCAAAAACTCAATCAATGCCCATGAAATTTACAAGGCAGATAAAATTTAATTTAATGTTTTATCGATGGGTGCGCGGGTGTGTGTGTGTGTGTTTGTACATAGTAATTATGCGGCGGATCGGCGCGCGAGCGCAGCGCCGGTGGTCTGCACCCCTCCCCCCTACCCGCCCCGCTCCGCTATAGAAAAGCTGCTCTACACCTGGGATCTCACGGCTGGACACTTAGTGAAGGATAGTACTAGTATTGGTTTTCGACTAGGAATTATTGTACGCCTTTATTGAGTATTGTTTGACATTTATTCACTTTATTGTATCGATTTAAGCCTTATGGTTGTTCAATGGGATAAGAGGTTTATATTATTTTGTTTTGTAAATGTAAATCTTCGTTGGTTGTGTGAGGATGACTGTGCCATAGTTGAACACAAATCCATAATAAATGGCTCGTAAAAGAATATTCCGCGGCTTAATAGAATTTCAGACTTATTTATTTTGACTTATGTAGATTTTTATTTATAATCAAAATCAATCAGAACCAATGATAACATTTTACCTGCTCAATATCTGGATATAATGAACTATAAAAATGGATCAAAGCAATTTAACGGAACGAGGTACTTCTCTACCTGATATAATATGTTTACCCTTTGTTTTCGAGGACAAAACCAATCTACCTCAATTAGTCGATCACGACAGAAAAAGTTGCATTTCGTCAAATCATCGGCTTCAAAATCGTGACGTTCCACATGACGAATGTCCAGTGTTTGTTTTGAGAAAGTGTGAGAATCACTCCGAGCTGATTCCCGATGCTCGGCCGTCTTTTGTCTACTTTTATTTGCCCGTCACTCACATCTCAGTCTTCGGACGCGCTCGACACGACAATGTGCCTCTTTGTGAACACTTTAGCGACCTTTGACAACAGTAAATTTCGTTGTCATGCATAAAACCATGTGTTTATATGGTTTAGCTTTGTTGCACTGCCTGCAACAATTAGGTCCGCCATTTTTATTGTGTTCATTTGTCAGAACAAAGGGGCCGGCACGGATTGTGTTCGAAATAATTATTTTTCACGGTTCAAAAGTTTTTTTTCTACTCAGAACAAACTGACTTTACTTATTTCTTGTATTTATTTAATTGACATTCGATCTAGATATTATTTCTACTTCGATTATATTATCTTCCATCTTAAATTGTTTAAGCAACCGGCGCACAAATTAACTAAATATTGAGATAACATCTCTTAATCTCTGCAAAGAGCAACAAATATTTATTTTTACAATAAACTAAGCTTGTCGGATTGAATGAGAAGTGTTTGCGAAAGTATTATGGACTTCAAAGCTACAAAACAGAATGTTTGTAATAAAAAAGATGTAAAATTCGGAGTGCTGTTTCTTTTATTACTCTTTCGAATGATAACAGTTATCAAATAAACACTGACAATAATACCGATACACAGCTTCTCGGTATTTTATAACCCACAATTTTTAGCTTACGATATATAAAGAGTTAAGTCCTGTATGCTTAATTCATATAATTACAGATAATTAAAATATACACTGAAAGTTTAATTGAGCCACACTTCATTTTATTGCGAAGTAAAACGATAAGATTTATAACTTGTTTATGATTGGCGCTGTTTCCTCAATATTATAAACGGTGTTCCTCCAGCTGTACAACATTATTAAATTGTTTGTTATTATTAAATGCGATTTTGTTAACATATAGTAGAAAGACCCGCGTTATAAATAACAGGATTAAATAGAATCCCGTGCGGGTTAAACAAAAGATTTGTCTACAATTCCTGAATCGGTCGGCTCCTGTGCTTTTTCATGTCTACAAACTGCTCAACTCTTTTCTTTCACTAATTTTGCACGTCCGTCAGAGTTTTTTTAACTTCAAAAGCTTTAAAGGGTTTGCTAAAATTTGCAAACAGCTAATTGGGGGCAATAAAATAAACATGCCCAAGTTATCCTAACGGGTAAACACAAATAACATAACGGTCGGCTTTTACTGTCGGATCAGCCTTTCTTATTGTTCTACCAGTATCCTTTATATTTGCAACTCTTTTAGCGAACCCTCCAGTCCCGTTTCTACTTTCTAGTTTTAACGTCCCGGCTAACGGGTCGCAATAAAAATCGGCACCTTTTAACTGCAAAACGAATTTGTTTGCCCTTAGGAAGTTTTTAAGCGCTTTTTACCATAATTACTTTATGGATGGGCCGTGTATGGCAATTTGCGAAATTGGCAAACCTTTCACGACTGCGGCCTTGAATATTATATGAGCCATAGAAAATATTGGACTGCGTATATTTTTTATCTCTTTTAAATTTTTTTACAAAGCTGATAGTGTTATTGCGCAGATTGTAGTGCCGGTTTAGAGGCCTAACCCATTATGTGGAAAACATAAATGGCAAGCGTCCTTGCGTTGGTATTTGCGAATGCTTTGTTACACATTTGCATACTGATGTTTTAAACCTTTTAAATTGTAGTGCTATGCGAATCATAAAACTATTGCAATTTTAATTTTAAAGCACACATACGAGTAGGTGTAAACAGGGTTACATTTAGCTTTGATGTTGTTTATGATGCGATAATTTAACATTCTTTCCAGCAAATAGATTCCCTTTTACGGCAATTGTGGATTGCCGGGATTGAATGACAAATATTAGATAATAAGAACGGATTTTATTAGTTTTCTTCTATAAAAAAATCTCATAGCTAGTCTAGCTAGTCTTTGAGCTCATAAAGAACCAATTGTAACGTCCGCAATGCAATTTAAATTCATCTGTTCAGAATAAAAACACGTATCCAACTATCAGCCGTATTACACTGACTTAAGTGCAAGAATGTGTATGTCCTATTGAAGTCCATGCAGCTACAAATGTTACAATGTATTAAGTTAGTACTTGCTGGTATTTTTCAGTAACCCTATATCGTTTGCAATGGAAGATGTGCGATTGTAAGTGTTTGAATGTGGAGTCGTAGGGCCGCGGCGTTTCTGATCTCCCGATAAGGGCCGATGGACTCATGCAGCTTTGTAAAAGATTCATTGCGAATTGACAACGTCTCCTGAGGCGCGAGCGCAGCTACGGCCGCGGCTGGTGGTACCAGATCTTGGGAACGAATCGGGATTGGTTGGGAAAAATTTTAGAGGGAATATGTGTGTAAATAGTTTAGCAAGACATTTGACAAATTATTAAATAGCTAATGAGTTTATTAATAGCGTTTTTGCCTGAAGACAAAGTTCGCGTGTAATTCAATCTGTATGAAGGAAGATCTTTATGTTTCCGAGTAAAGTGGCGTAGCGGAGAACTGTTTAAATATGTAATACAATGATGTAGTAAAAGTTAAGCTTCTGTTTCAGCATGCAGCACATTGTTCTGTCATATTAATAGAAAATATACATAAAGTTGTTCTGAAATGATGTTTATGCCATCATATATCGTATTGACATAATTTTTGCTTATCATCCGAATAAAAAACATTGTCAATTATTCACCATAGTCGCAAGATCAATTGCTATACTTATTGAAATGTTAATGAAAAGTCTGGGATATATTCAATAATAGCTACAGTAGTAGTAGTACATCGATGAAACAAAGCCTTATATGTTATTTGGTTGTATGAGCTATATTATTCTAAAGTTTCATTAAAATCCATTTAGTAATTTTTGCGTGAAAGAGTAACAAATAAACATTAAAAGGATAATATATATTTATTATAGTATACACTCTTACAATATAATCAGAAGAAAAATATTACATAATACCGTATAATCGCCGTGTATATTACAGCAATTGCTGTATTATCTCCATTGATATGTTGCCGTTTGTCAAGAGACAGAATGTCCCGTCCCGAGTCCCGCACTTGGCGACACTATTCGCGCCCTACGCGATGAGCCGCAAAACAAGCGCAGATCCCCAGATTAGATCCCCATCTCACCATTCTTCTTGTTCCAACACCAAGGTGACGCAGGGTTCAATGCTATATTTCTATGTACACATTATGTTTACTTTGTCCACGCATTCTTTACTCTCATCTATATGTATTCTCATAACATTTAACATGATGGCCCATAAGTTAGGGCGAATGGGACTTCGAGTCGTATTATCATACCAATGTTTTCCAAATGTTTTCGGTCCCAGTTTGTCTTTCATGTTGATTTTGGATGCTTCATTAAGTTTATACTGCGGCTTTGTTTACGGTAGATCAAGATTTGTCTGTTGTAAACGTATACCTGTTATTGGCTGAATTTTGTGATCTCAATTATGTGTGTAGGTTGCTTGAAATAGCTCATCGAATAAAATCTAAATTCAAATAAATTAATTGGCTGCCCAAACATTAAAGTTGCCTACTTTGCTATTCATACACAGTTAATTTAAAACAAATATATCTTTTTGACTAAATTGACTCGATTTGGTTTCTTTAAGACCGATTCGAGTCCTCCTCTTCGGAACTCATCATTTCATCAATTAAGTCATCGATAAAATCTTGTGTACGCTTCAAGATTAATACATCACTTGCAATTTAATCGTTAACCAGAGTTCCGTTTAAGATTCGGAACCAACATTTCCTTGCAGTAAGCGATATTTCAATTCAATAAAAGAGATTACCGATAACGTCAAGTTAAAAATGATTTCGAAATTAAATTGCAACCATTACTTACTCAAAGCTTTTACAAGCTAAAACAATGTTAAGCTCTTCATATTTAACGTGTCTCTTATAAACGTGTGGACATGTACGTACACTATAGCACTACACAAACTAAGTCCAGTTTGAGAATATTTTAATATCTATTAAGTCTGAAGATACTTTAGTTTTAAGAAAAAGTTAATTTCGCAGTAACAAATTGCACAAATGTAAAGCACAAAAAAAGCAAAAAAAAAAAATTATAAATTAGGACCACCGGAACCAGATGATGATTGATTGAATGTATTATTAGGTAAAAAAAAAATATATTTTATATCATCAAATAACTAATGTAAAAATTGGTTCCTCGTACGCACAATAGCACATTGGCGAGTGTTAGTGTGTTCCCATAAGCGATTCCTCAAAGAGTACCTCAGGGCCGGTTGTTATTCTGTCCAGCGGGCTAACGCATCCGATTCCTATAGTACAATGACTAATTTCCGTGTGTTCCTCGCATACATTAGCATTTCAAGTTGGGTCATGTTGAATGGTACCAGTCGTGGGGTGCAATTACGCAAACGATATAATAGCATAGTGTCAGACCGCCTGTCTCTGCTTACGGTGGCGGTAAGAAAAGAAATGTCCAGGGCTGCAGACATCCTGGAGATTATCGTGTCCGCATCGCTTTGTGGCCAGTGATGTTTGCTGGTCCTTTTGTCGATTTAAATTTGAATGGAATTTCGTTTGCAGTAATGCGGGATGACTTGAATAATTTCGTCTTTTAAAAATCGACCAGCAGCCTCAGTTACGTGGATTTTTTCTTTTGTTCAACAAACTTAAAATGACGAAGATACAGCGTGCTAAAGTACCGCGTGACGTCACTAGGTGTGTAAAACTTTACCGTTCAAGTGACGTAAAGCGCTAAATTCCAGATCTTTGAAGCGCTCTATCTTTGTCATTTTTCGAGTATCAGATAAAGCAAAACATAAGTATTCAATATTTTTTGATATTCTAATTTACAGACTGAAAAGGATATTTTTTGTTATATTTAACCATAAGTTTTATCCTAAATAAAGCATATACATATTAGATAGGTATAAAGAAGGAATATTTTACTGTCTGAGTAATGAATATGACTCGATTGTACAACAATAACGCCAAGAAAGAATAACGACGCCCTAACTATAGTCTAGTCAGTTTTTGCATGGCACGCATCCGCCCAGATAAAGCTAAAATTATTGCCAGTCTTGTTGCCACATGAGTCAGAAAGAATTAAGGTTTAAACCTAATAAGGCGAACCAGTTTTGGCGAAACAGATCTGAAAACCTCTCATTATAATAATTTTGGCCGGGCTCTGTAAACATAAGCTGCAGTACTGTAGTTATTTTATGATTTTTATGATGATACCTTGGTAAGCTTCATGGGCTTTTAAATATGTTGTTAAGAAACAAGAACTGTTTCGAAGATTGAATTAATTCGTACGATAAAAGCAATTACGTAGGTGGAGATAATCCACGTATCCTGTGGATAATAGCATGGATATGGATAAATTTCATTTGTACATTATATAGAATACTTTGTATTTGTATTGTGAATGACGTGGTATTATGATTTTTTGGATAAAAGTTACTGAATAACAGTGTTGTGCTGATATCGATGCTTCACACATTTGACCATTATATTATATGATATTGCGATGCTATAGTTAAATAATGCTTTCGCTATTTTCACACAAAAAGTGAACCTATTAGTAACAAATGTCTAAAAATCAACATTTGTGTTTTTATCTGGACGTGACTAATTATCTTAGTAGAATGGTAATAAATGGTGGAAGGTATTTCTTCTGTGATATTACAATTTGTGATAAAATTGGTAATATTTTGTGTACCTACTATCCAGGTGAAATAATAATTAGCGCCATTTTTACCTCATGCCACTAGAACATTTTAACCAAACTGCATGCGGAAGAGTGTAAAAAAAAAATAGAATCCCTACCCAACACAAAAGGTGACAGCAACAAAACAGATTTAAAACGCGATAAATTTAATAAAAAAAATCTCGGCACCAAAAAGAGTGGGAGCTCTGTGAATGCGTCAAGTATTCACAATCCGTGCTCCGGAGCATTAGGTATGGAGACCTCGCCCCGGCGGAAACAAAACGCATTTCTTTATTTTAATACACAGTGTCGGCTCGGGCTGTCCTTGTCCCGGCTCGGAGCCGATATGTATGCAACGCAGCTAGGGACACGCTGTTTGATATGGTTATTACGTCCTTTGTGGAAAGGATAAAGAGCCGGTGAGAGCGTCTCTAGGATCCGTTGTGAGATTTGTCTTCGTGATACGCTAAAATTTAGAAAAAAGCCTCTTCGTGCGTTCGCGACGGCGGCCTCCTTGGAAATGGAAATGCTATACAAAATCGAAACCTGTTCGTGCCTTAAGAAATATTAAATTCGGTGTGACTAGACCAGTCGCTATACATCTTGGATGTCATCCATTCGGCTGGTGATTCATCTTGTATGACATGTTTCAGTAGCAGTCTAACAATGACCAGTTCATACATTTCACATGATTTCCAGTTTTAGCCCTATTGAGACTTTTTAGTATTGAGACATTGAGAAACTACGTTGTTTATAAATAGGAGAAACAGACTGTCGGTTGAATACGAAGTATCACTTAATATTTTGGTCATCAGTAATTTCATTTTGTATTTTCATTAATATAATAATGTATTAATTTACATGAATATATTTATCTTTCATTAAAGCGGTCAGTAAGTGATTTCATGAGTTTTACTTAGTATATTACTACCATTAATTGATGTGATGTCAGTGGTATACGAACCTAATAACATAACTCTGGAAAAAATAAGAACATGCTAAGCAGGCTAGAATTATGGCAATCTAAGTCAAATAATAATAACTTAGGTAGCCATCATATGCCGGGCCTATTGGTTATGTTAAGCATAACGGGAATCTAGTAGAATAACAAAATGTTTTAACTTAAATATTACTAATGAGGTTCTTAAATTGCTAGCAGTCTTAAATCATTTTTAATTTTTAACATTCTACGTAACTGAGAAGACAACATAGTTTCACAGAATTGAAATATAAAACAATATCATAACTCGTTATCGTTTCATCTCAGTGCAAGGGGTTGGCCGGTCCCAGACGTGGTTGTCTTGTTTCCCATAATTGGTGTCCGCTAATCTCGGTGGCATCAGCCCATAAACCTAATGGGAGTCTATGAGCAGCTCATTATTTCCGACTTGGTAATATTTAAACGTCACACAGGTAAGCGTCAGCGCTGGCGCGGCTACGTGCGAGGCATGAGAACCATACAGAACGACCCCGCACATAATTCCAGTGTTCTCGTCCTTTGTGCCCAACTTCATTGTTATTAAAGTAATCACGGCCGCCCTCCATCATGCTCCAATCGAAACATTATGGGATATAAACAAAAGAAAGCAAGAATTCAATGAAAAGCCATTATGTCGCCGTGAAGGGCACTACAGCGGGCCTGTTGTCTCAATATTTTTCTTGGTCGCTCGAGTAGTCGCGTCACTCGCGCGCTCAAAAACGCCGCGTGGAATTTTGAAGGGCCCTCGATAATGGTCGATATTTACGACCTTTAGATAATGTTATTTAAACGGGGACTGGATTATTGAATATAAAATAAACAGTAATGTCATGTGGCTTTCTTCGGTTTGGACGTTATTGTTTGTTATACATTTTAATGTTATCTGCATTAATGTACTTCTGGTGCAGTAAAAAGCGGTGTTAAATTTTGTTGTATCTTTTGTGTGTATAGAATGTATGTGAGTTTATGCTATAATAATTAATTTTATACATACAGATAAGATATAAATAAGGATAACAGTTGAAATAGATTACTAATGTATATCATACACGTAATTCAAAAAATATTGTAAACTTTGTACTTAGGTGTGTTTCATTATATTAATGCATGCAAAATACGCAATTACAAATTCAATAAAGAAACTAGTATCCCAATTTATTACTAAGTAGCAATAGCAAAGCTCCTAGATCATACTAGTGAAGATTAATTATAGGGTTTTCATAAAGTCTACTTTTTATTGCTATACTTAGTTAATCCTGCGAGCGCTCTTTGTTTCCCCGTCTACATTGCCGCAAAGCTTATTAAATAAAGTCTAGAGGATTTAGATATATGTCGCAGTATTGTGGATAGCCGTGATCTGACAGTCGGGTAATGCGCAGGCGGTGTGTTTGAGTCCCCATTACGACGTCATCGGATTATGTTCAGTCGGCGCGCGTTGATAAACCACGGAATGCGTTGAAAAAGTAAATACTGCTTCATGCCTCACTGGAGCGCTTCGCTGCTGCTTGCGGTAATATGATAGAGACGTCATTATAATGAGCTTATTATGTCATTTTTTACTTTCACGAAAATAGATTTTGGGGACTGTTACAAACTGTCTAGTCATCCCGTTTGTTTAAATGCTTAACCCGGTCAGATATCGAATTTTATAGCGCGGTGGCAAGCGCTATTAAGTATTCTACTTCGTCTAACAATGAACCTTATTGCATTGTTATAAGAATCAAAATATTTATACATTTTATTTCTGTAGAAACTTTACCTCACTTATCCTGTTGTTGAACTGTTTTATTTTAACTTATTAAAAAGAACATTAAAAAAATTAAAAATAGAATTAAAATTTATAAATTGTAACTATAATAAAGCCGAACGATGTATTTTTAGTGGATCGTAGTAAAATAAAGTCGAATCTATATTTACATATACATATATAAGCTTAACAACATATTTTTAGAATATTCTTAATATATATTTTTTTAAACAATATGGATCTCAAAGATATATGAAAGATATTGTACTCACACATTTTAATAGATTCTAACTTCTATCAACATTACAGCAATGAATAATCCTTAGAAAATACTTTTTATTTAAAAAGACTTGTGTAAGCCCACGTAATCCGTTGAATTCGGGAAAGCAAGTCGTTTAGTTATCCAACTCCTAAAAATAAAGTCCCATAATGAATCGTATTAACGAATGACACGGCTTTACGCTTTGGGATTCTAAAAGAATGGTTATGTTTGGAAACAGTTTATTGAGCTCGACAAAAATGCCACCGGAGGCCGAAGAATTCTTTGGTGGTGGCGATTGTGGTCGTAAATTGGTAGAGAAATGTCAGATCCTATCGTTTGTAGACAATTCAGCTGCTTTAATAGGATGCTAGATAATAATAAAGTATTCAAAACAAAATCGCTCTCGGTAACGGAGTAGCTTTTATTTATTGGAGTTCCGTGTTAAATTGGCAAAAGGACATGAGTGTCTTTTCAATGAGACTATGGTGTCTAGTATATCTGTATGTCACAGCTATATCTCTATGAAACTTTAGATGCCATCGCTTTTAAATTGCTAAGCATGTTTAAAAAAAATCTTATAATAATGTGCCGATTTTTTTATGGTCAGTTAAGAATAAACCGACTGATAAATTATAAAGTCACCAATTTGCGGATGTCATACGATATTTTACTTAGGAAACAGGCAATTAAATTTTACAATCATCCGGATTGTAATTTATTCGATTGTTATTTTTTATTTGACTGTTGAAAAATCAGCCCTTTTACAAGATTAGAACATTCTGACTGGCAAAAATCTCACTCTAACTTTCTTCATTAATGAAGTCGTCAAAATTAACGACAAAATTGTCTTAATCACTTATTTCCCCTTCTGTTGAAGCGTGGCTTATTATTTAGTTTCCAAATTTAACGAGATAAGACAAAGAGACAGCAAATATTTGTGTGCCATTCAAATATTTACGGCGGCAGTTAATAGCTTTCTGAGTCATCCTTCATTGCGAAAATGTTCTAGGGTTTTGCAGTGTGCAGATATCGTGCTACAAATGGTACATAATTTTCAAAGTACTCGAAATGTGGTCGACTACGAAATTCGTAGACGTTTAACTACTTTTCTGGCCATTATGGCAGCATTTTTGTATATATTTTTGTTACAAAATATTTTCTAGTTTTTAGTGGCTTTTGAATTGAGTATTTAATATAGTATTTGTTCAAGACATAATACACAACGAAATTTAATTATAAAACAGTAAAAATATGAATATGTAAATCGACATTGCTACGTAGTGTCGTTATAAAATGTATTGTCATTATTAAATCATCATCTTGCGTATGGTTTACCTACTAGTTTTTTTTGTATTGTTTCCAATTGATAAAAAATTCGGTGGTACCGTATTTACACCCGAATAGTTTACAGTGCAAACAGCTTGCTTGATAATACTAAGACAACTTGAAAGCTTAAACAGGCCGCATTTATCTGATAGACTATTTTCGAATTGTTGAGGGTTTTTTAATGATTCACACTTCCCCAGTAAAAGCTAGTAAACTGCATACTACAAGTGGTCTCGCCTTTGTCCCGTCCGTCTCCCATTTCCAGGATTGACACCCACTATAGTTATTGTTTACGAGTAACGCGACAACCCTTTGTTCTACGATGTAGAACAATGATGTTTTAACTGGTAACTGTTTTGTCCCATGCGAATTGTCTCATCGTTGCGAATTCGTATCGAGGAGCGTGAATGGCGGCCAATAAAAGAGTTGGGCCGTTGTTTTATTGTTGATTTATTGACTTGCCTTGGTGTTGGCGATATTTGGAGATACGCAGTCAACGTTATGAAATGGATTGTGGTTTGTTACCAGTTTCGATTGAATAATTTAGCCAGCGGTTATAAATTTTAGATAAATTTACAAACATAATTAAAAGCAGATATCGCACAACAGCTCACTATGTTGACTGTGTAATGCAGATTGATGTACCAACTACACGTTTCAAAGCTTATCTCGAGTAGATCGAGTCAACGTAGTAAAAATTTATCTTCATATTACATTTATCTTACATTTGTATTAAAAAATGTGTAATATAAGCAGAATTTTTTTTATTAAATTACAACAATTACGGTAGTTATCCAATAGTATAAACGTACTTGACTGGCTTCAGTCAATATTCTTATTTTGCCTCTACGAAACCCTTTACTCACAACCGTTCGCACTTGGCAGTTTTTTCTCGCATTACCGTGATGACATAATTGGCAAGCCTTTGAGGTGATTTAGAAGGGACATTCCATTTCGCAAAATAACCAAACAAAATTACTTTAACCAGTTCCGAACCGTTACTTTGAAAGCATTGGATTTTTGGAAGTTATAAAATAACCCCTTTTCCCAAACAAAAATGTAACAAAGTTTATTTTACAACTACCTATAAATTATCACGAGATTATTAGTTTCGTTATTTACGACTTAGGTAGGACAGGCGATAAACTTTTTTTTTTACAAACGAACATGTTTAAGGAACCGTTGAGGTCTTTTTGATGATTTGATGACTTTAATTTTCTTATTAAATTGTAGATAAACTGGCATATTATCAAGATAAGGTGATTGACGACCATGAATGTTTATTCATGGTAACATAGATTATGATGACGTATTTAGTTTGCTGGTCAAAGAGTGGACGACTAATGGTTCGGCCAAATACAATAAAGTACCACGGATTACAGAAAATCTATGTAAAGTAGGACAACTAGTAGAGAATTTAACCGTATTATTATTTATTAATGTTTCGCTAACCGAAATATATTTTTCCAAATTAACAATGTGCTAATTTAAAACAAATGTTTTGAAGTTATAAGTGTATGTCAAACATACATACATACATACATATCATCACACCGATCCCCGAAGAGGTAGGCAGAGTCTACATACATATCATCACACCGATCCCCGAAGAGGTAGGCAGAGTCCAAGCAAGGATCAAGCTCCACAAACCAAATTTAACCGAAAATAAAGTCTAGTTAGTTTAGGTGGAAAATTGTGTCATAATGAAAAGGTTTATTAAAATTTTCACAATTAAACTTCACTAACCATCATCTGAATAATTCTACTAATATTATAAACGCGAAAGTTTGTGAGGATATTTGTTACTCTTTCACGCTAAAATTACTGAATAGATTTTAATGATATGTACAATAATATAGCTTATACATATAGGCTATGTTTTATCGATGTAACACGGGAGCATAGCCACGGGCAGAAGCTAGTTTACAATATATCATGAAAGCTAACTATGTTTAATACTGATAATCTTCATAAATACAAGCTAACAAAAGCACTAGCAAACTTTGTAACACTCCGTAGATTAGCCCCTAGGTGTTAATTCATAAATTATGTTCAGTAGTTAATAAGGTAGCTTTATGGCCCAGTTAAAAGGTATTTTGATATTAATAAAATAACAGATTTGATTTACTACATAGCGGATAGCGGTTTAACAATACTAGCATCTTAGACCGGTAGTCGATGGTTGAAGAGTGATTAAATTAAATTCTCCAGACTGACACACCAATTCCCTAGTTCCAAACTAAGCTTATGCTTGTGCTATGGATACTAGGTGAACGGATAGACCTACTTTAACACTTTTATAAACATCCATGACTCGAGTACAAATATTCATGTTCATCACACGCAATTTTTGCCCCTAGCGGGATTCGAACCCGCGACCCTTGGTTTCGTGGCCAGGGTCTCTGACCACTCGACCAACGGGCCAGCCAAATAATTATGAATTATTCGAGCTTTGGATAGATACTTAGATGCTGATTACTTAAGCAAAAACAAATTTTATGGTTTAGGCAGTCTGTATTTATGTTTATCACAATAGTCTTTCAACGACTTATCCAACTTTGATGGATGATATATCAAACTATAGCAAATTTTTATCGGTTTCATAAAACTTAGGTACTTTTAACTCCCCTGGAGTATTTAGACTAATTGTTTGTGGGAATCCTGGCTAGCTTTCTAGTATCTTCCGTTTTTTGCAAGTACAATCTTACAAGAATCGTTCAACGTAAAGATACAGTACGGTTTTCATTAAATTCATCTTCAAATATTAAGAATTATGTATGAAGTAGTAATAAATGTAATGAGTATAAACGCAAAGTTTGTGAACATATATAGTGTTCTAATGGACTCTTTCACACAAAAATAGGAAATTATTTATGTGAATTTCTGATACTATGGCTTGTACAGACAACAGCACATCAGACTATTCACTTCGGACTTTGTACCGCACTTATGTCAAGGGCATAAGCTCTAATATTAAGCTCTAAAATTATTATAAAGTTAATAAATACCAGTAAATTAGCACATGAGAACATTTTTTTTTTATATTAAATGGAAACCACTTTCTCTAAGTGTATCAACAAAGACGTATGACAATGTGTCAGCTATAAATAGTACAAAACTAGCCAGAAGAGTTAGGATAGAGTTTTTCACGGGCAACATCATGTGCCGTCTAATGCACAAAGCTTGTTCGCCCCGGACGCGTACACGTGTAAATATTTGTACTGGAATATATTACAAGCTATTGTTTCATCACAATGTGCCTTATAGTACCGATGCGTATGTCTATCAGCATCGATAGCTGTTTTGTGTGAGCAAGTCTACTTTCTATTGGGCGGAAGAAAATATTTTGCCCGCGGGTCTGCTTGCGTGAAATTTGTTTTGTTACAAAGACTATCATGTTTATACTGTATTAAAAGTAGCTTATGTAAGATGTTTTAAGTACTTGTTATCGATGGAAAATTACATAAATCCCCAAAGTTTCAGACCTCAGGGCACAAATATCGGTGTGACGATGAATAAGACAGACATAGTGTTTTTTACGTCAGTAATATTATTAGTAAAGATCGTTTAGTGTTGACATGCCGCCTATTTCGTCAAATTATTTTTGGAAGGTAAAAAATCTCTTTAGTAATAGCCAGTCTAATAGCAGAGTTTTCAACTGTGATTTAGGACTACATTACTTGCATGCATAGGTAGTATGTAGAATGTCGAATATTTGTGTCTCTTTTCAAAACCCTCGCATTAATCACAGACTATAAATCAACTCTATAGAGAAATAATTCATGTAAATTGTTTTGCTAATTAGATTACAGAAAGATTCTCTTTAAACCAACTGTTTTCAAGTTGGAAATTTTCATTGTTCTAACAGTTTCTAGTTATATTAAAAAGCAATCTCGAATGAAAAAATAATGTCGTTAACTTTTACATGCGATTGGAATATAAACCTTATATTGCACAATATAAAGCGGAAATTTATATAACTTATAAAGATCTCTAGAATGTTACCACAGTTTCGCCTCTGGCTACTAAATGCTACTATAGACATCACCATAATGCTTTTTGTGTCTCACTACAATGTCTACAACGCCTCACCTCTATTGAATAATAACCTTTAAAATTGTAGAGCTAAGGTGAAAAATGGGTTTCGGCTTATTACTAAAACTACCTTCAATTTGTTAGGGCGAGTTTGCACAGGACGCGAAGTGCAACGTCGGGACAAACATTAGGCTTTGTGCTTATGGAAAGGGTAAATATTATCCCTTTACTTCGGAGAAAAATGCGTTTCGGTTCCGACCCGATGTGTACTGTTTTAGTTATTGATATTTGGAGTAGATGGCGCACAATGCGCGGGGCTTTTGTTAAAAACGGTTATATAATGTGTTGTTTAAACTCGCTTCTATAGTACAGGAGGCGACGATACATTTGGAAGAAGTTTTATGAAACGGTGAAATAAAGGTCATTTTTATGTGTACAAAATATCAATTAAAATGTGTTGAATTCATTTATAATCAACATTTTACAATTTAGTAATGAACAAAGTTTTGTTACGATATCTTATTGCATTGTTATTGATTTAGAATTGCGGTAAATACTTTATGAGGCGCATCTAAATTTACCTAATGGAACACGAACATCAAATGTACATCTACGTATTATCCGTAATTGGTATAGATAAGAAAGTAGCTGTTGATACAATTCATTACTGCGCTGTCATATGATATACGCTCATTCTGTCAATTACTACAAGGGCGTTACCTCCATTACCGTCGTTTTTATTGCTCACAATCAACTCGCTACTGGTAAACTACGAAATATGTCATCAGTTAAATACAAATAGTCACCACTTTATCGTGTTAACTCTTTTGCGTCATCATCACAAATTAACTGATGCCACCTGTACTATTATATATATATACATATAATGTGTTGTTTAAACCCAATACGTTTTGATATGTGCCGCCAGGAGCTGTGCCGACGATAAATTGATCTGGCATTAATTAACACGGCAATAAAGGGCCTTGTTTGTTAACGGTAGCCGGGTACATGTTTTTACAATTTGGACTTTCTGTGTTAATGGCTGAAAGCTATGCCGCCTCTAAATGGAATCCTAAATTACTTAGTTTGATGAAGTATGGCCATTCGAATGTGTAGGTGCATTCAGGCCGCTTCCTCATCGGGGAGTGCGATAGTTGTGGAGTAACGTTAAGATATGGGAAAGTTGGAAATGAAACCTTGGGTTGTCGTTACAAGGATCATAGTTGAAGAGCTGGTGATCAGGAACGGGCGTCATGTTAAATTTATTTTGAAACATGTTTTTTTAAATCAGGACATTATGATTCCGTAGAATATATTGTGTTTATCGTTCCTAAATGAATAGTGAAAGCAAATCGATCTAAAATCATCAACCTGCATTTATGCTCCATACGAAATCTTACGGAATAAACTAATACTAATTGCATTTCTTCTATAAAACGGGGATAATGAGATTTTGATGTATTATATTAAAAAATCGTAGGTCAAAGCATTGACGTTAGCTTTGTCGTTGAATAATGAATTGAAGTGTCAGTCTAAATAGTTTCCTTACCTACTTACCAACCTAATTTATGGACGTTGCTGTTCTTAAAATAATTGTTAAATTTGTAGAAAATAAACGTTATTTATATTGATACTGTTTTTATTTCACATTTCAACTGAATGATACATTTAAATATAGGCATTGCAGTAGCAGTAGTTACATGTATAGTGCACACGAAGGTACTTTAATCCTCTGTAAAACCACCAAATACTTTAAATTTCTTATTAAAAAAATCTATCACGTAAAATGGATTTACATACATTATTCTACGTTTTGTAGGTATCTTGTTTTTACGAAGTGGCGCTTTAAGTAATAAAATATTTGAAAGTGCTGGACAAAGTCGATTTTTATTGTAACGCGGCGGCGGCGCGCGGACGGTGGCGCGGCCGTCACTGCGCTTACGCACATCTTGCATGTGCGCGCTAAATGGTTGAATTGTTTCCTAATATAGGGTCACTATGACTCACGGGAAGAAAGGCAGGAAAAATGTGAGCAAGAGAATAATTCTGAGGTAATTTATCTTGAAAATAGACTCAGTGAGGTTTCTTAAATATTCCTTGAACATAAAACGAAATAAAGTATATTTTTTATTTTTAGATTCATTAAAATGTATTATTAAATAAAAGGATAATTATGATGTTTTAGGGACAAAATTTGTAGTTTGCTCTATAAACAGTTGTCAATCAGTAAATTTTGATGCAATTAATCTCTGGAACATTGGATGTATTGTGATGGATGATGAACTAAAGCGGCATCAGTTACTGGCTTTTGTTAGTTTGAAGTAAAAGCTGGTTTCTGCTAAGAGCTAAATAAAAAAATATATGTGTTGACGGCTCTATTGAAAATGGGTATGATAAAATAATTGAAATAACTAATCGCAGGAAATTATTACGCATATAAAAGTATCCACATAAACATTGTCATACATTTCACCAATCTAGAAAAGGTTGGCCGTAATATTTTTCCAACTTTACAAAGACATCATTGCTTCTATGGAAATGCCAAAAATCACCAAAAAATACATTAAATACTCCTAATCGCCAGTTGAGTCACCGTCACCCTACACTTGAGGGCAAAGCAATATCTCAGCCATAAACTGTGTTCACACAACGGTAGGGATATAAAACGAGCATCTATTCACACTGGCCTCCTAAAATATTTATCCTTTATGAATTCCGATTATACCATATAATCATTGTGACGACGGCGGCCGATACAACTTGATGATGGGCTGCGGACAAAAGAATCATGCTATTTATTGGTTTCGAAGTGTCAGCCGCATCATATGAATGTAGTAGAAACATTTAATGCGTCTTTGCGAAATAGGTAAAAACATAAAATATAAATTCGGAGTCAGCGTGGGATGTGAGGAGATGGTCGTCTATCTTTTTGATATACGATTTTGTTTTTCACACATAATATAGCAGGTGGTGCTGATTATTCTCCCTAATCTGGTAATCTACTTTTATATAATATCATCGATAATAAAGTGGGATCGTAAATGTATGAGATATACAGAAAAGTTTTTAATAATAATATCATACTTGTGTATTAGTCGTACAGTAGGACTTCAAGCTTGTAGCTGTTGGTGACAAGTCCAGCCTTATAGGCAGTTTCAAGAAGTAAGTTGCAAGATTTTATAACAAGTTTAGTATTGCAACCTTAGTTTAAGCTATTAATGAGTTTCGGAAACTGGATAAAATAATCTATATAATGCGTTACCAATGCGATAAATCTGTATACACAAATCAATATATTACATGGAATGGAGTGAGGAATAAAATGTACAGTTAATGTGAATGTAAAAATAAATTTTATGTTCTAACTAATTAAGTTTATGTATCAGCCCAACATTCGCTTTTATGGTAAGCTCACGGGCTAGCTCCTAAATCTAAGTTAAATTGCTTTTTTAGCTCTGATTTGCGTCACAACGTCATTGCGTTACCAAAATATATGAAGCTAAACAACATTAACGCAGCATTAACAGCATTCTTAATCGGCTATCAAATTTCCTGAGGTGTTAAACACCCATTATAAAGGTAACATGATAAATAACGCGCGACAACTTATCGGGACATTTGCATAGAGACGTTCCAAAAGTCATCTTTAACCCGTGCTACATAAAAAACTTTTTCCCGATCATGAAATTGATAAGTGTAATAAAATTTTAAAGTTACGCCACAAAACCGATATTAAAGGAAACACCTCATTAAATATTGGGAATGAAGTTGTAAATCTGCCGACATAAATAATGTTTTGCGTTAATGTCGCTGCGAGGTCGTATCGGTGAACCGTTTATTGTTATTCTAGATTGCTGTATTCATTCGCATGTGACATTCCACACAAGTTAATAGTGAGGGCTTCTGTTTACCACTATCAAGTATAGTGGAACTTATACCTACAGTGAAACAAAAACAAGCTGTGTCTCTTTTTAATAAATTAATATACTAGAGACCGCCAGCGTAAATATTGTAGAATACAAATGAGCATTAAAATAAATAATCATAAATAAATATCAGACTACATCACATATAGGTACATTGATCTGAATCTGAGGCAAGTAGCTTAAGCACGTGTGTTACGGATATCAGAATCAACAGTGGTATTACAAATACATGCTTAAATATTATATACTAGCTGTGCCAGCGGTGTCACCCGCGTTTATGGTTAATATTATAAAGACTATTTCCGTCATACATGATTTCTATGTAACTTTAACCATTAAGGCTGCACACGCGACGGTAGATTAAAAAATGGAGTAACTTCTCCCGTTTTCCCAACATTTTCCTTCACTACTCTGCTCCTATTGATTGTAGCGTGATGAAAAGTATACTACAACTGCCAGGAGTATGAAGAATAATTGTACCAAGTTTCGTTAAAATCCGTCGAGTAGTTTTTGTTTCTATAAGGAACATACAGACAGACAGACAGACAGACAAAAATTTTACTGATTGCATTTTTGGCATCAGTATCGATCACTAATCACCCCCTGATAGTTATTTTGCAAATATATTTCATGTACAGAATTGACCTCTCTACAGATTTATTATAAGTATAGATTGACACCCAAGCACAGAAAAAACAAAAGTATTCATTATAAGAATGTTTGTCCTGGGTGAGGATCGATCCCACAACTATTGGCGCATGGGGCAGGGTCACTACCGAATGAGCCATCGAGCCAGTCAAATACAAAAAAGAAAGAAATACAAAACTTTCCATCTTACCTAACCTTATTTTATTTTTTGGCTGAATATGGTTAAAGGGTCTAGTCGCCCTTTTGACTCAGCCTAACTCTCAGGAGATTGCGAGCGTGATATGTATGTATGTGTATAATACAAAATATGTTTTTCAAGTTCAATCAGTATTGAATGAGAAAGAGTCCAAATAAACGCCACCGTTTCGTAATTTTCGTATAGACTAAATTAAATTAAGGACTTCATCGGGTTTTTCGTAAAACAATAACAATATTTATACATTATCGAATAATAAAGAAGAAGTAACCATACCTAACATTGTTAAGGAAAACAACTTTTGGTCCTATTTATCTTTAAGACTGTAAAGAAAGAAAATAACAAGCTATGTAGTTGTTGTAAGTTAAATTGTAAGCGCTTCGACTTCTCATTGAACCGTTGAAGTCTTTTCTTTGGGGGTTATATCTACCGCAAGCATTTTTCCTCGTCCGTCCAATATTATTTCGCCAAGTGAAATATGATATCTTACGAATGAAGCATTTAAGTATTATAATGAAATTCCATGTTGATTTAAAAATGAAAACACGTTTCTATCGAGCATCAAACGCTCAAGTCACGGTAATTCCAAATTCCATCTAAAATGAACTGTCACCGAAGTAGACACATGTAAATGTGTTCATACAATGGTTTCTATTTCCGGCCTCGCTCGCTAAACAGTCGATTAAAAACGTTCTCATTTCAGAATGGCAGTAGGGTTGGGGATTGGGCACTTCATTAGCCGGTAACCGGTAGCGGTACGTAAAATGCTACTGATCCTTGCTTTAGTAGACATATACACTTTTTACTATAATATTAGGTATACAATATATATTATACTTTATTTTGTTTTGTTTTTCTCTCTCATTTATTCTTTCACTTAAGACTAGAGCTACAATACTATAGAAATAAATAGATGCTGTGATATTGTTTAGTTTCGTTCAAATATTTACAGCTATGTTGTACATTGCTGGCAGACTTAAGAACCTACATATAATGTCAAATTGGATATCCTCTATATTTTTCATTCAGAATGCTCATGCGTTTACCAAACCGTAGTGGTTTACGCGGAACAAAGCGTTACTTGTTCCTATGCGTAATAAATAGGCTAGCAGCTTAGTAAATTGTTTACCGGTTATAGAATATTGGTACCGGTTAAATGCCGGGTCTAGATGCAAATAAACCACCAATCTGTCGCGCCATACGTTAGGGCTGCGACTTTGAAGACGAATTTACAAATGGCGACGGCGCCGAGCGCTGACACGCGCGCTGCGCAGACGCATTGTCGCAGCTGCGTCGTTAGCGGCTAGATATAATAAGATATCGGTTTCGAAATCCTCTCCGGGTGCCACGGCAATGTCTAGGAGCGATATAACTTGTAGTCTTATTAGTGTTTAAACTTCAAAGGCAGTTTCTACTTGGTGTAGAGGGTGTTAATTAAATTAAAACGATATCGTGAGCTAGATGGTTAAATTCTGATATTTATAATGACAATAAAATAAATGAAACCAGATGATTGCTATGAATATATCTCCTCCTAAGGAATAGGTCTACTTACGGTCTAATTTACTTGCCCGAAGCTTGTGAAAGTTTTGCAAGAGTGCTCCCTGATAATATTGAGTTCATCAATGGAAAATTGTACTCGGCCTTTTTAAATTAATTTAACGTATTAGCTAGGTACATATGTTAATAATATATATTATAGGAAGTCTGACCAGATCATTGACTCTTCAGTTCATGCTACTTCTATATCTAAGTATGTATGTATTATGAAAGCAAGCTTAATTCGACGACGACCTACTATTTAACTTCACATCAGAACCTCATGCTGAGATGAGTCATTTTTCAAACGTCAAAAGCCTACTCTGATTTGCATTATTGTAAGGAAAAGCCTTTGTTACGGTGCTGTGACGTAACAGAAAGCTTTAGATGGCACAAGGAAATGGATTAGCTGTCAATGGAAGACAGTAAACCACACTAGTCCAGACTTCTGTCAGTCCAAGCGTTTATTATGGGTTCAGCTTACGGTGCGTCGAGTTAAATTGACAGTTAGTCGGCTGATGGCGGCTTTTATAAGGATCTATAACCTGTTAACTTCCGCCTGCGTGCTATTTGGTCAGCCTAGTCTTAATGGCATGTCCACTGAACATTTGTGCGTGAAACGAAAAGTTTTCACTACAAATGTCTTTTAACCAACAATGAAGATGGAGGAAGTTTCCAAAACAACCTGATATTTTTTTGGTTAGACTGATCAATAGTTAGGTAGTTCAGTATGAAGCGATCCTATATCTATACAACTGCAATTAAAATTATATTTACAACATTTAAAAACACCCTGTTTTGTGTGTTGCTGGATATTCTTGCACTACTTCTTCCGTAATGATAGCACAAATAATGGTCTAGTCTAAAATAAGTTTAAGACTATATCATTGATTTTGATCTGTAGGTAAGTTCGTTTCACAAACTGTTTGACCAGATGATGATTATTGTTTTGCAATTACATACTCAAAGCAACCATAATTCATCTTAGAACATACAATGATGCATATATTGCAAATAGGTGGTGTCATAATCCCTCAAGACTTGTGAAATTATCTGTGTTTAACAAATAATTTATCTATTAACATCAAAGCTTCCACATACCACGCTGGTATTTTGCAATGTCATGATATATCGATAGGTGTGCTGGGTCGCCGTTTGCAACTGTCTTAGCTATTAAATATTTAAGCACACGAGTGTTTCGTAATCTTTTGTACTGGACACCCGGGTCACTGCTGTGACTTGCATGACAAGACTACACAAGCGATAAAGCTTGTAGTTTTATTAACGTTTAAACTTCAAACGAATACCGATCCTGGTGTCTAAGCTTGAATTAATGAAGTATTTGGAATTTTATAAGGATAACGGAACTGTAAAGAAGTAGCGTTTTAAATTCTTAAGTTCATGGAGATTTTTCTTTTCCTGTAATTTCTAGCGATGCTATAATAAGCATTGTACAATTTTGAAATAACTGAACCAATAAACAAAATAGCTTTTCTGATTGGATAGACAGAATTTTTTTTTCTTTGGTTTGTGATTTAAAAAAATCAACATTAGCAATTTCTAACTTGTGTTGTGTTCATTGTTAATTAGTTGCTATTTCATATCTTGAACTTATAATGCCAATCATTGAGAGCATTGATCTCTTTCTAAACCATCAATTTGAACGTGCAGTTCGAAGCGAAATGCATGAACACACTATCACTTATCCCACACTTTTATGGTTAATTGAAAATTATTAAACTGGTCCAGCAAATTGGTACGGACGTTTGCAGACCATTTTTGGATGCATATATATTTCGCCCTTCATTGGTTTTGACAGTTGAAAGATAAACGACTCCTCTATAGTACCAGATTGAGCGGAGCCTATTAAATAATCGGAGTGGATGGAATACTTTGGATAACGGTATTTGCTGGCTTTCATTTACAGTATCTATCATTTATCTATCTCTCGTAGTGGTTGGATGAGATTTTAGATAGTGGACATAACAATTAAAATATTTGCGAATGATTTTTCTTGGTTCATAATCAGGTGTTGACGGAAATAGTAAGATAACTTAAACGCTAGGTTTTCTTATTGAAGGCTTTTTAAATGCCAGAGAAAAAATGGTCTATTTAATTGTCATGTCTATTAAAAAAAACAAGATCGTCTTAGAAGCAAAAGTATTTAGCTAGTCATGCACACGATTCAAGATTCATTGAGTCTAACTATTACATTATAGGGACTGCCGTCGGATATTTGTAACTGAGGGGAATCAGATGAATTGGATCACAGGTAACATTCCAAATTTATTACATTGTCCTATACATTTAAATAACTATAAAGGTGACTATGTTTTTACGATGTTTAGCTTTGACGAGCTAGTGGTATATATCCGTGACTGCCTCGTTGGTTTAGTGGTAGCATGCGCCACCTAAGGACCAAGAGGTCCCGGGTTTCAATCCCGGGTCGGACCAAAAATTTGTGACTAATTATTTCAATATTGAAATTACTCAGTAACAGTCCGGAGTCAGGAAGTTGGCGGTTTAATCACCCTCGTGCACGGAAAGCACGTTAAGCGCCTGACCTCTCACTGGTCATGTTGAATTGCCGTCCCACCGGACTATGAGAGTGAAGGAATAGAGAGTGCACCTGTCTTTACGCAGATGGCTACTATTCGTTGAGATTGGTTGCCGTGACCGATATCAGTTAGGAGGACATTATTATTATTATATATGCGTAATTAGATATTAAAAATCTAGAGGCACGTGGTCTTTGAACCCACACTTCCCAGGTGTGAGGTGCGTGTCCTTGCTCATTGAGTTACAGCTCTTCCCATCGCGTATTACGGTCCCATACGATGTCCACAACTGGGGCGACTGGTTTGAAACAACATGACGCGTTCTTTGTCTGCATTCAACGTAATGGGAGCAAGTTGGCCTCATTATTAACATACTACCAGACGAATACAACGTTAATTAACCAGTGGTTATGGTAACTACTTCCATAAACTACCTTTGAAAACAATTTGGAACTGTAGCAAGGTAAGACAGCATTAAATTGTTTACTATACCAGTTACAGCGCGTGGCTTCACACGTGTAGTCTTTCTGTTGTCGTTAATCTGAATCGCGCCTTAGAGATAGTATAATTTTTTATGATAAAGTTTTTATGGCGTTTAATACTATAAAGGTTTGAACTATATTCGTATGTATTTTCCTCAAAACAGCCAGTCCAATCCAGCGGTTTAGCTGTGACGTGATGAACAGACGCAGTTATTTTCATATTAATGTTTTTTTTTAGTATGTATACCTTGTAAGTATTATAAATGAACATGTATATTTGAGTACGTAAGCAGTTAAAATGCATTTATTCTCTTTAAATGCACAGGTAATTAATTCCATATTAAAACAACATAGACTTGAAGCATCCTTTATTTATGTTTGAAGCTGCTATGCACCTGACGATGCAAGTGGCGAGTCACGAACAATATGTAATATTTATTTTTATCAAGGATTCATACATCTTTATAAAGAGGTCTATTTTAAACACTTATATCGGACTGGCGTGTTGAATAGGAAATTAATATATTAACATATACAAGGTTGTACGGGAACTATCAGAGCATTTAATTGTTGATAAAAATGGTTGTGGTTTCGAAGGTTTTTGAATTTGAAAATGGAGTAATGAAGATTCTAACAATGATTTGTAATTATGAGTAATTTTGTTGCTCAATGGACTCTCCACTTCGGGGAATGGTGGGGTGATATTATAGTTACAAATTGAATTATATGCATTTATCGAAATAACCCGCTTTGGTGGTCGTCTTTACCTTAAAGCAGGGAACTGCGTGCTTGTGATACGATTATAACTTTGTAAGAAAATTTGACCACATATTGATACCTATATACAGCAGTGAACTTGTGATCTCCGATCGTTCATATGCAATATCAACAACACTTGAATCAGGCTATCGTCATGCCGTTACTATAGACTGCAGCCGAAAAAGCACAAAACGAGCCTTTTCTGTTTAAGACGTCACGACCTTCCACCACAATTTTCTCAGGAACTACTAAAGTTGTCGAGCGTTTGGCGTAGCCATAATGCTGTACTAAGCTATCCTAACAGCATCTAGACTGGTGTTTCTCAAAGTAAACAGTATTGACCCCTCGTGAGGAATAGAGATAGAAAGTTGTTAATAAAATAGTGATCCTGGTGAGGAAAGAAGACTTGAAACCGCTTAGTGGGAGATGTTATAACGTTAAAGAGAGTTGTATTGTGTTTTTCTGTCTAATATTATATACAAAAGAAATGGTCTGACTATTGAGTTTGATTGTGTTAAATTAACGTAAACGTTCCAAACATAAACGTTCACGAGCACATTTGTACTCGAGTCATGGATGTTTAAAAACCTATTTAAGTAATCGTTCACCTAGTATCCAAAGCTCAACCTTTTAAGCTAAGTTTGGAACTAGGGATTTGGTTTCTCAGTCTGAAGAATTTATTTTAGTTATTTATATTGTAGTGCACATAATATGGCGAAAATGTTGAAAGAGTTAAAGCTACAAATTAATTTGTGTTGTTTGTTGATAATCATGACTGCGTCGACCATTTGTTGGTACACAGAAAACTTTGAGAGTCTATGTTCTAGACCGAGAGTTGACAGTGAAGTACTATTTTTATCGCCTCAGACTAGATGCGAAGGTGCAGGCTCCAGTATTTTGCAATCAATTTGTTTGCTCTATAATTTGTGTCGCGTTATTGAAGACCCGTAATGAACTAGGCACTATTATAAAGTCATTATTACGATCCGTCCGCGTTAATACTGAACAGATGGCAGCTACTTTTTCAATGTTAAATATAAAAAAAAGTATTCGTTTTTGAATTGGCTTATTCAAAAACATACTTTTATAAATGAGAAGTAAGTATTTCTTTTCTTTAAATGTCGAGTTTAAGGCGTAATTTTTCATTCTGTTTTACTTAAATGCGTAGAGTAGTTTTTTTACAAACTTAGCTATAAAATTGATATGTTATTGTGAGCTTAATTAAAATATTTTGTATAGATCTATCACTAATATTCAAGTCATATTTTAATTAGACACATTAATTATGTCATCGAGTATCTTTTTTGGTGTGTTGCTAATATTTTAGCAGGTACATGTAGGTAACATATGAAATTAATTAACGTAAAAAATGTGTCATAGAAAACATATTGCTTGCCGAGAAATATGTTGTAACGCGTGCTCCATGAAGTTTAATTTAAAAAGTTGACGGGAGAAGTAATGGTTGCGTAACCTTTAAAAAATTCGACATTATTAAGAGTAAAGTGGCCGCGTTCTACGCTCATTAATTACATAGTCATTTATGCATGTAGAGTGAACTTGGGCCGCGTCGTCGCTGCTCTTTAATGAATTTTTAACAAAAACTTAATTAAAAATCGTATCTCGTGTTCGAAGGAAATGAACTCATTCTTTGGACCCGTTGACTGACGGGCGGACTGACGGCCAGTTATTATGAGGGGCGACCATTGTAGCGTGACCTCCTGCGGACCTTACCGTTCGCCGCGAAATTACGACCGCGGGCGATCTGAACCAGCCGCCAAAGGTCAACGTTGACTGGCGCACTTGTGTGTTTTCGAAATTTCGAAGTTGACGAAACACGCCGTAAATGTTTATTACCTAATTATTAATTATATTGTCTCATGTTATGTTAATTCAAACGATAGTTAGCGTTTTTCTTAATAAACGTTTTCTTAATAAACGACAGAGTTTTTATGGTTTCTCGTTGAAAAATCACTCATATTTTGACATTCATCAATATGCAAATCTCTGACGGCGCATCGTAAAAACGCGATGGCTATCAACTAATCATCTTTTATAAATACAGCTTAAGACGAAGATGAACGCAAAGCGTTTCATTATTTAATTCCTTCATGCCACTCCCTGCATAGAACAACGCCGAAATAATCCTTCAAATTTAAAGAAAAGTGAATCAATTTTTTTTAAATCACGCACGCGCTACGGAGTTGCGGCATTTTTCCACGTACAGGGCGGTTGTAGTAGTAGCAAAAAGCGTAAAAAGCCCACATGTAGGTATGAAGATGCTGGCTTCAACAAAACCAACACGGGGCGGCCACAAATTGGCGGTTCAGAGAGACGGGCACGTCGTGACTGCGCCGGCGCGCCGCGGGCCTGCCTCGCGCGTATGGTCCTGAGCGGAGCGGGCAGCGGAAGTCGAATATCGATACAAAATTTTGTACTACTAACCTCATTGACAAGTAAGGATATATAAAAATATTCTTTAACAAATGGGGTCTAGTGGGGTCACAGTGCCCCACTTCAGAACTTTGAAGAACTCGATATAATAAGCAAAAATACGTGTTCAGTATTTTTTGATAATTTTACTGACAGACTAAATATAATCTACTATTATACCCAGGAAAATTTTCTTTCGAATTCGCTTTTCACGATAGTTTCTATTAAAGATATTGCCAGGTTAAAATTAAAGTCAAAGTCAACATATGAGGCGCTTTAGGCTTGAGTGAAGGGTTTTCCGAAAACAATGAGTTGAATCTGGTCCTGATACCAAAATGTCTTTACACCCAACTTGCAGTCAGAGAGGTGGGAAAGAAGATTAATCTTCTATTTCTGATTACTTATATTCAGTAATAGGGATAGATTAAGCACTCGGAATACACAAAGTGCAATGTGCAATACACACCATTTTTTATTAAAAATGACTTCAAGGCATCTGAAAAAGCAAAAGCTGCATGTATGTTTACTTTATCTACTAGCGACCCGCCCCGGCTTCGCACGGTGAGGATAAAACAATATGAAATTATACATTTAAACCTTCCTCTTGAATCACTCTATCCATTGATGAAAACCGCATCAACATCTCTTGCGCAGTTCAAGAGATCTAAGTGAACAGACAGAAGCGGCGACTTTGTTTTATACTATGTAAAGATTAAGATACGTACAGAAAACGAAAATCAATATATAAAAAATAAATAAAAGGAAATTATAGAAATGTATAGGTAGAATAAATTAATTTATAAGAAATTTATAAGAAAAATAAGAATGTCACATAGTAGCCGAAAGGTTCGTTCATTCGTGTTCCCAACTAGACTTTTGTAATAAAAATGTTACCGTGTACTAAATTACTAAAGTACATTATTAACATTAAGGATAAATCCTTAATCGACACACTACCAGAGACTAGATAAGAATCATTTAGGTCTTACGCGTAAATCAGTGCGAGATACACCCATTTCGTGGCACTAAGCCTGCACCCTTAGGAGTCCAGTACGATTATTTGCTCAGTAATGGTAGAAATCCATTAAACGAGCTTCTTTTACTGATTGAAGTACAACTACAAAGACAGCCTAGAATGCATTTTTGAATTGCATCCATCCAATTTGCCGACGCGAAATTGCGAAGGTATAAAATATTTTTTGCAAAAAAAGTAATTCACAACTTTGATATTTACTGCTAAGGGAAATCTATGGAGTCCAAGTAATAAGTTGGGTGTAATCTCGAGAATTCTCGCACGTTATACAGGTTTTAGTTTTACTACAGTTGTAAATATAAATGCTATAAAATTATCGAAGATCGCCCTTGACAAGCCGCGTCCTTGAACTGAGCTTGCCTTTTATTAGTTAATATATAAAATCGAACACGATGTTGAAGTGTTTTAAATGTTATTCGAGAAATGTAGTTGTATATCTTGTAATAATATATGTGATTAGTATCTATTAAAATAAAGTGAATACCTGTTTTGTATTGTCGTGTCTAAGTTGTCACTCGAATATTAGGTTCCGCTGGAATACTAGCTTTCTGCGGGTTTAACTTGACGCAGCAGCGTAGTGCTATCAAAGAGACTACTTTTTTCTTTGAGTTATTAATATTTTTTGTTTTTCTGTTCGTTATAAGGTAAATATTTGTTTTTTTGTCATCTTTTGCATATGCGATCTATCAATGTTTCTTTCTTTTTTTATTGATTTTACCGCACTCTTAAAAATAACAAACATACATACAATCACGCTCGTAATCCTCGTATATGGCAGAGTTCAAGGAGCGATATACCCATTAATCCATTCGAGTAAAAATAAAATTGACTTAAATTAGACGGATATTTCTGAAAAAAATAAATTGAATAAATTACAACATATAGAACAATGTACGACTTACAAAATCCACAATTTCAATTGCTCGCCTGTTCCCATTGTTCGCTCCTTGTATTTGCCAACACACAAACCACAAGCTCGCGTTCATAGCTCGCGCTTTAAAATAAACGCTCGCATCTAACTTTCCTTCTTACACGAGGCTTAACTTAAATCTGGTGGACGGCAGAAGTTAATAAATAAAAATAGAGTCCCTCTTGTATGTCACATCGCAAAAGCGTGTATTGTGTCGTACGTGGGTATTGGAAGTTTCGTCGGACTGTCAATACGGGCTGTAAACAAAGAACTTAGGACCACTTGGGCTGCTTCAGTTTACGAAGCGAACAGCTTAGAAAACTACGACGGATGTTAATTGAGGACTATTTCGTTTGGTGGCCAGTATTGTGTACGTGATGAGGTTATAGTTGGGAGAATAACAGACAATTTTATTGAGACTCGTGATATAATTGACAGAACTATTAGAAGAAAATAAAATAAGCGGTGACTGCTTACCATCAGATTGCTGCGAGCTTATTATAGCACGTATCTAGTATAAAGAAAATAAAAGCAGATTCAAAATTGACACCTGGAATATTAAAGTACAGTGTCGTAATAGTCTTTTTCTTACATCACTTCACCGTCTCCAAAAAGTAGTGGTCTGAGTTTTAAATATTTAAAGACAAGTAATAACTATATTAAATCAACATTAGAATATAGATAATAATAGACATTAAGAAACATTTATTCCAAATCCACGCAAAGACAACACAGAAACCGAGACCCAATTATAACTTAGACGACAGTTAATTAAGGAAAGACAAGAATCAAATACTAAAAATCCCCACAGACTTTAGACAGTTACATTAAACTTACATAATTCATCCATACAAAATTAATTTAGCAAAAGTTAGTTTCTAAGAAACCAAATTTAGTATCCTATTTTCAGACAGACAGGCGCTCTTCCTCAAAATTTATTAGAACATGTTTCACAGGTAGCAGACATATTTACAGCGCCTGCCACGGCATGGTGGGGCTTGCCTAGCCTGTCTTTAAGGGAAATTATTAACGTACTTTACCGAGACTTATAATTACAAGGTAGACTTCAACATTTATGTACTAGGCTGAGTAGTTTGAGTACAAAGATGATTTGCGGCTTTTTGAAAGTAGAATATATTTTACGCTCTGGCTACATCGGTAATACGTACTCTAGTCATATTATTATTTAACGTCAGAATAAATATGACACTAGTAAATTATTTAACATGATTTGTAATGAATATAAATGTGTAACGATGTTGTATATTTGTAGTTGTGTGGAGTTATATTTTTTTTTTATATCTTAGTTTGGAAGTGTTGATTTTCTCTGGTAAATTTAATTCTACACGAGTAAATTGAATAAATAGTATTATAAAGCTTTATAATTTTATATTTACGTAGGCAGCGTCGCGGTCTTAACGAATTTCCTGTTAAAATCGATCCCGAAGTTTAGAAATTAGCTAGAGAAAAGAGACAAGTATACATTTTAATAATTAACATTATAATGGATCAGGAGTTTTTTTTATAAAACCGCCGCGCTTAGAACTTCCCACGTCTTATTGGACGCGATCCTTGTTGTTGCGCAATTTCCACTTAACTCAAAGGCGCCTGAATTACGGTTATGACGCAGATTTTTGTCAAGCAACCCATGTCTAATTTATTGAGAACTATTTTGCGCTGACAATGATCATCACATAAAGGTGTCAGTCATATCCAACTGCCTCTTTACGACGGGAAGGCTAACCTCAGTAACTAGCATTACAGTGAAATTTATCGCCAATGAAAATATACTAGACAACGGTGCATAGTTTAGTGCGTTGTTAGGTCTGTCGACAAAAACTTTCTATTTCGCAAGTCGTTATTGTAATGATTTATGAATAGCTCCAGTGTTTAGCTTTACGCGGCTGTAAAGAAATGGTGAAAGGACGCGCGGAGAACTTAGTGCTTGGAACATATTTCACGTGGTGTTCAAAGGCTGGGTGTATTTGTATTGAAATAGGCTGCATAGTCTAATGGTTAGATGCCATGACCACAAAAGGCAGCAGGTTCGAATTCCATCGTTGAGGTGGCTGCTTACTTTTTTCTAGAATATTATATTAAATTATGAAAAAGCGCTTTTTTAAGTCAGTAACTTTCAATGACTTTAGACAAACATAAAAACGTATGAACAAGAAAAGCTTGTTATAGGTAAGTGTAATTAGCATAAAGCATAATCACACCGATATGCATATAAAAACATCGGACGAAAGAATTTATTAATTATGCTCTGCGTGTTTTAACCAAACCAACATCGCTATAATAGTCCTATCTATTTTGTCTACCCATTACACGTCCAAAGGAATTCAGTTTCGCTCAACTTGTATCAATCAAATTCCTATTTGGACATTGAAAAGTTACATTTTTAGGTCCGACGTCCAAATTAAACTTTAATACCGATGGAAAAAAATACACGCCGGCAAAACAAGAGAACAGCCGGTGCCAGTTAGCCAATTACGAAATAATTTACTAGCTGCCATCATTAAGTCTGTCAACAATGTCGCCTCCCCGCTCTTAAAGGTACCCACCATCCGGACGCCAGTGAGGCAAAAACGTCATAGTGAGAATGTTGGCGGTCGCCTCATTTACATGCGGCGAACATAAATTCTCGTTTGTAAGACACTGGCACTTTTATTGTGCGACTCTTTGTAGCAAAAAATGTTGTTATAGCGATAGACCATAACGTAACCTCTGATCGCCTCTATACAAATATTAATTCGCCCCGTGTTCGCTAAGCTAATCGTTTTTTGCCGGTGTGCGGTCGGACCACGACAGAATCGCTTTGTTCGGTATTCACGTTTTTCTTTGGGTTTTGGTCGTCTTTGAAGTTTTGAACAGGTGGATTTGATTGATTCGTTCGATTTGATTCGAATATTTGTTGCATACCTGTTAACGTTTATCTCTTTTTACGCAGATATGATTTGGTGGATAAGGGGTTCTGTTAGTTTTATCAACATCATATGGATCTTTAATTGTACATGAAATATTCCGCACCCGCTGCTGCAATATACTCTTTGAAAATTTATAAAATATAATTTAAGCCGACATTAACTTAGTGTCTCAGGATGAAATTGTCGCTACAGCTACCTATGAAAAATTACATAGGTTTCAGTTGATATGTGATTAGGTAAGTTTATCTGTACATCGATTTAGAAGTCTCGTTGGTCAATAAGAAAATAAAAACTTTCCATTTTTAAACACCAAAATAAAACATGATAAACATTCGATCGAGCGCTGGAATAATTTAAAAAAGCCGAGTTGGACATCGAAGTCCAGGAGTACGCGACCGCAGCCGAGACAAACGGGTCGAGTTGTGGCTGCCTGACCGCAAAACGCGTTGCGGAGACGTCACCATGGACGAATGGAAATATTTAATTTGATTTAACTCGGGTATGAGAATTACACAATACAGGACGAAGAATATAAGAAAATGTGGCTTAGGACACGTTGGTGACAAGTTCAATTTTAGAACTATTTATCATTCACATAAACCATGTCGCTGAGTTGGCTGGCTGCATATGGCTTTACGGATCCCGTTGGTCAAACAGAAAACAAAAATATTCCATTTTTTAAACACCAAAACAAAACACAATAAACATTCGATCGAACGTTGGAATAATTTGAAAAAGCCGAGTTGGACATCGAAGTCCAGGAGTACGCGGCGTACCGCAGTCGAGACAAAACGGGCGAGTTGCGGAAACTGCCTGACCGCAGAACGCGTTGCGGAGACGTTACATGGACGAACTTTACGATAGGCTTGACGGTTCCAGCTAAGCAGAAAGTGATTTTTGCAAGCGTAAATTACGCTTGCTTTTGCTGGTTAGACGACAGAAACAGAAACTTGGCATGTTTTAGACGACCAATTCACGTGATTAAAATAACGTTTTACTCTTCAAAATAACTTGGGTTTAAAGGAAATTATGCCTGTGTCATACTAGCAGGTAAGTATCGTAGTAAGCATATGCATGCATACAAAAATAAAGAATCTTTTAAAGAATTCTGGAAACCAAATGGCGAATTAGACTTATTTCTAGCATGCCATTGCACAACGTGGATATGTGATTAGTAATCATATATGCACGTTGTGCAAAGGCTTTGTGAAATACAGACTAATCAGTGACTTTGCGGATAAATTTTGTGAAACTCAGATTCTTTGACAAAAACAAGTCAAAAAGATAAATATTTCTGGCGATATATAGTGATACTAAATCAAATGCATAAATTCCGGCAAAACATTTGAAATTCGTTAAATCAATCGCCAACACGAAACAGCTATTGGAAATAATAAATAACCGATACACGTTACACCGCAGAAGTGGGTCGAAATCGGACATCCACAATTTCACGATTGTGCATCTCTCACAATGCGCATTTTACGATAGATCATTAAAAGGGTTTTAAAATTGATTTACTGCTGCTCCAAAGTGATTGCTGCATCAAATTTTGTGCCGCACGGCTAAATTGTAAACGTTCAATGAACACCCATTCATTTGTTAATTTTGTTCGCTGCCATAACATTTACAGCTGCTGTAAATATTACGATCATAAAACGTCCAGAATGCGCTTAATATTCAACTGCCAAGTGTTCGGTTCCCAGGAGATTTGAACTCCAACAGAACAAACAGATTATTATTTTACCGTAAATCACAATAATGAAGAGCGCACTATATTTTTGAAATTCTGTAATACGGAAAGAGAAAACGGAAATGTAAGATTACTCATGATTCTTATGACTGTCGATCACAAATCTCTTAAAAGAAGCTGCAACCTGCCAGAAGGGTGAGAGATTAGTGATTTATAGCTAATTCTCTTCAAATTTTTATTTTAGTAGTTTCAAAAGGAATAGGATTTTGCCTTTTAAGGAATACGAACAACGACATCGACCTCATCAAGTCGAGTCATTTAAAAGCTATGAGAAATATTTTCTTTAAATGGCCAATAATATTTTGTATTATTTTCTAGAAAAAATGCTTTCACGACTAGTCATAAAGAGTAAGCCATTTCATACAACTTCAATCATTTCCAGCAGGTGTCGAGTAATAAAATATTGCAAATACACTTCTGCTGACGAACAAGTTTTCATTCCCAATGCAATTCGAAATCGAAATAAACTACGAAATCCGATAAATCAGAGCAAGATAGGATACCTCGCCGTAGACTTGTTACATCAAACGAGAGAGATGGAAGATAATGTCGTTGTTCGCGAACAAGATGGTGTCTGTCTTCGTGATTGTTCGAATCGCGCGCAGCTTTATGAGCGCATAAATACTGGTCGATCTGTCGTGCCGTGTCCACGCAGGGCGTGCGAATGTGTATCTTTACAGAACGTTCGTGTGATAAGGTTGTCGACGCTTGCTTTTATGATCGTCTTCATTTAGTAAATTGAGATAATATCGATAAGTTTTATCGAAGAGTTGGGAGCTTGAGCTTCTTATTGAAATTCCTTACTGCAGTCAAATATCAGGAAGTTACCACATGACTTATAGAAGTGATCAAGCATCTTAATCATTCCGATGATTTCTTTTCGCTTTCATCCATTACATACAATAGGATTTGATAATTTTGAAACCATAAATGTAAGATATTTATGTTAAAAAATGTATATGTACATAAATATAAATCTTTTACATTTTGATGAGAAGTAGCAAAATTAAGAAGTTCAGTGTGAACATAACTTGAGACAGATGTATAGATAAAACGCTCATAGTCCAGTGGTATAATGGAGATTGTTTTTATCATTGGAGGAGAAAGAAAAATCTGGAAATTTTCCTAAAATATTTTTACGCTGTTATCAAAACTCACAATTCATTGTAAATGTATGACTTAATGTGATTAGTTGATACAAATACAATTTAGAATACAAACTAAATGCTTATGTTTGCACCATAATACGTCGTGCGAACAATGAGAAGATTTTGTTGCAAACCGATTTAAAGTGTGTTTAAAATGTCAAACCTTGTAGCATGTCATTGGTTGTACGTAGGAGTGTATTGTATTTAGATCCTTAAACGTTGCGAAATAATAATTTAACAGAATTCGTGGACACTTTTACTGTATGTTTATGGTACTTGGACATTTTGAATTGGCTCATGTTTGTGCTAAATTGCCTTTTTTGCAAAATGGATATATCGTGATGTTCATAGCGGCCCAAATTTTTTAAATGGTATGCACAACATTTTAATCGAAATTGGCTAAGGTATTGGTAAAAATTTCAGAGTTAAAATTGTGGATTTGTCATCGGCATGTCTAGTGTTTAAATAGCAGGAAAAACCCTTTAGAGGACTTCAAAATAAGCTAATATTAGCTATATCGAAATACAGACACAAACCATATACGTCAATGTAAATAACAGCATTGAAACTTTTAAATATTAGTACAATATTTTTAAAGGCACATTTTCCTCATTGTTACCAACTTCCTCTAGCCATAAATCAGCAACAGACATTCGAACCGTTAGCGATTTTAAATCAGATACTATGTAAGCAAATAAATTACTTAATAAAGGTCCACGGGCACTAACACTGCACTAGGATCATTATAGCTCACAAAAATGTTTATAACGCGTGGGTGTGTGGGCAAACAGAAAAGCCGGTTTGACGCATAATAGGCGATAAATAAGATCGGCCTGCATACATGGGACCCGCTAAAATGCTCGGTTTACATAAGACGACCATCACTCATACGGTAATAGTGTATTAATGTAAATTAAACTCATTAGCTACTTGATTCCATTTTGGTTTTGTAAACGTCTGGAAGCGGCTAGTGAATAATATGTCATGATGGTAAATGAATGTAACAACTTCATCTCGGTTGTAATTATGCGGTGAGGTGCCTTGTACGTTTATTCATAGAGCAAGTAATTGATTCACATTAAAATTAAATTATGAAGACGTACGAATATTGCAACAGTTTATATTGACGTTTTTTGACGTTGTACAAAGCGCATCGAGAAAACCGGTAGGAGCAACGATGAGACGTGCATTGAACGATCTATATCTATGAATATTATAAAGAGGAGTGATTTGTTCGAAGAAATTTCCCTATTAGAAAATATGGAAGTTTCTTGGTTATAAGATCTTTAGTCAGCCAGTTAGATTGTCAAAATATATTACGAACACATCTTTTGTTCACGCAGATAAGGTCACGAGGAAATAAAAAGTAAAGTCACATATTGTGTATAAATAAATATGTAACTAATCTTAGGTTTAGCTTTATAAACCGGTCATTATAAGGTGAAGGCCGTTCATTACCCTTGAATTCTATGACTAATTACTAATGTCGTTTTATGGTTTATCACATTGTAGAAAGCAGTTTAAAAAAGTTTTGGTATTTTCTTTGTAAATAGTTACATACAATAACATACAAAATTCAGGATTCTTAGTGACTATAGACTATAACTTACCTATAGAACTCTATCACTTTGCCCATAATATTACTATTTAAATTTTATATATGTCAGTCTTAAATACATAACTTAACCAAAATGATTGCCATTCAACTAGTGAATAACCAGAAAACCACTATTTAAAAGAGAGTTAACAAATATTTTATATCTAATACTACGTTGGAATTCTTATATCAGACCGCTTCTCCTCCAAAGCCAGCCATTAATAAGAATGAATTACTATATACGGGTGTTATCTGAGATGTGCCAATTATGCCGTTTCTAGTTGTTAGGAAGATAACCCCGACTAGTCATTAGTAGAAAAATCTCTTGTTTGTATAACATCATAATATCATTAGTTTTATAGCCGTTGTATTCATAAAACTCATACATTCTGGTTTTAAGTGCATCATTATAGATGTAAGTCATGTACCGGATAAGATAATACGAATTTACGTTTTTCCTTTTTCTTTCGGAGTCCAAATGGCTTTCTCTTTAATTGACTGCGGTACTTAAAAACTATTTGAAGTTTTTGTTATCCTGATCGTAAAATAAATGGACTCACCGGCCCTAACCAAAAACTATGTACTACTAGTATGTAGTAATGTTTATTCAAAGAATCGATTTCTTAAATTGTACTTTATTTTCAAACTGCTAATGATGCTTTGGAAGAAACAAATGCGACATTTCTTTGTATCACGTGTGTTTTCGTTTTTGCTCGTCGTCAAATGTTATACAATTCCAGTAAGTGTTGCTTTCACACGGACTTTTAAATAAGTAATTTGCAAGGTAAAAATAAGACTTAAGTTCATTTCGCTCTTATGATAATAATTTCGCGTTTCGAGTGTTAAAACTGGGGTCTTAAAAATTATGTAATGCTACGGTTTGCTCTGGTTTTTGGCTGCAATTGGTGTTATTTGTAAATATAAAAGGTTTTGAGATGAATGAGGAGACGAGGATATTGGTAAATTTCCATTTTATGAATGTTTCATTTTAGTTCGCGGGATAATTTTCTGCAATTACAATTGTAGTACATGGTGGCCTGTGGGTGCAGTGCAGAGCTACATACGTTACATAATAAAAGTCGTCGCCGTCACCGTGTGCTGGCGTATTGTAGAGACTCTTTGGATTGTAACTGTTTGAATTTTTATCATTTCACCGTTAATAACAAATAAATTCTCCAAACTGGCACACCAATTCCTTATTTCCAAAGTAATTCTGTAAGCTTGTGCTATGGATATAAGGTGAACAGATAGACATACTTAGATACGCTTATAAACATCCAATTTTCCATGTTCATCAAACGAAACATTTGGCCCTAGCGGGAATCCGCACCTTTTGGTTTCGTGACCAGGGTCTCTGACCACTCGACCAACGCGCCAGCTTAAATAAGGTTGATGCAGGTTGCTTTACCCCTCCCCCCCGCTGGGGTCTTCGGTTTGGCGTACCGGGGGGGCTTAGTAGGCCCTGGTGCAGGACAGGGCCGAAGCTAAGAGAGACCCCGAGATGAGCTGTGACTGCTCGGCATTTCCCACCGAGCAGTTGCGGCACCGGCCGCAGCCCCCTGCGGCCGGACTAGGATTGCCGAGGAAGAGGAGGAGCTGAGTGTGTCGTTGCTCGCCTCCCTATCCTCGGCAACCCGACAGGGGCGCACTGCGCTGCGTTGTGGTGGGTCGCGGAGGGATCTCCTCTCCCTCCGTGATGACAGGGCTCTGCCCTCAATTTAGGTCGCCGGGCGGAAGGCGGCCCCCTCTGACGAGACGCTCTCCGCGTGCCCTCTGGCTTAGCAGAGGGCACAGCGCGAGAGTGGGCCCATGACGCCGGTCACGGGGACGATCGGCGTCTGAATCCTGGGCGGAGTAGTTGAGACATGCTGGGTGGCCTGGCATGTCTCGACGCGCGCGCGTGCTCGGTGCTGTGCATCCGACGACTGATGGCGTGGGCTGCACAGCATCGACCACCGCCGCGCGAGGTGAGCCGCGCAGCGCGGCATGCGCACTACCGGAGGAGCTGTCGTATAGTCCCGACAGTGGGGATACCGGCTCCTCCGGAACTGCGTCGCGGGAGGCCACGTTGGGGTTTTAGTCGGTTCGAGTCCGACACACCGCCCTCTGCTTCCCCGAGCAGAGGGTGACGGCTCGTGGGAGTTTCCCCAACTAAAAAAAAAAAAAAAAAAAAAAAAGGTTGCTTTACCCTAGCGCTCTCCGCCGCCGTTGGGCAGGACCTCTCGCTGCCATCCGTGGTGTCAGCCATGGTGGCGAGCGAGAGCTCCTGGGAGGCGGTGCTCTCCTTCTGCGGCATCGTTATGTCGCAGAAGGAGAGCGCCGAACGTCAGCGCGAGCTCGACAATCCCGCCCGACGCAGAAGGCGAGGCCGCCGTGGCGATGGTGTCTAGCCCGGCGGCGCCCTACAGGGGGGGCTCCGAATACTCCTGTGGTATCCCTGCCTGTCGTAGGAGGCGACTAAAAGGGTCTTTGGGGCTGTGGAGTGTTTGCGGGGGGGCCTGCATTCACTTCGTTAAGCAGCCCCAGAGAAGATGACGACACGTGGATCCTCGTCCGGTAAATAGGATGGGGTGACACTGTGGTCTGTGCCGTCATAAGCACCGCGAGGTGTTCTAGGGGCAAGGTTGCCTCTCCCTCGAGATGGGCCGCATGGATCGGCAGCGGCGTAGACGTAGATTTCGCGTAGAGTCTCGAGTTGGGAGCCCGGAATCTGCGCCAACGCCCGAAGAATGACCACCGTGAGGTTTAGTCGGTAGTAGAGTGCTTTCCCCGCCTTTGAGCCCGACACATCCCTCGTAGGCCGAACCTAGGTTTACTTGGACGGTGCGTAAATCCATTCCTCACATAAAAAAAAAAAAAAGGTTGCTTTACCCCACAAAAATATTCTGAAATGTAAAAAAAAATAAATTGTTTTATTTCGATAAAATAATTGCACAAATTAAGAGCGCAAACTTTCATTGCAAGCATTTGCGTGCCATAGCTTTCAAATGATGACAATGTACCCAATGCACCACCTCCCATTCAATAAAAAGCAATTTTGAATAATGAGACGCACGCCATTAATACATCACCGACGGACACAACACAGGCCGGACAATACGGACGAAATTACATGCGGTTAATACACGAACGCGCAAATAAATATTATGGACTGACATTTGGACCGATTTTTTGTCGTTTTGTGAGTAAAGACAAAGGCCATATCCTCCCACGACGGATCGGCTCGAAGGGACCGAAAATTATGGAGCGTGTTCCCTTTCCGAGGCATTCCCGTACTAATGATTTCGAAGGATGCCCTCCCCTTGAATGTAAAACGACCCCGCCCCCAATGAATTGAAACACAGCCGAGGAATTTTTATTTATTTATTAATTGTCGTTTTTTAACGGTTGGTGGCCGGCCAAAATTTTGTTTCACCGTTTTGTGGGCGAGATTAGATGGGATATGAGTTATTGCATCACAAAAAGTTGCGCTCCAACGGAAGGTTGTTTAGTTAAACTGCACTGATTAAAGTTTTAAATTAGATAGACCCTGTTTAAAATTGCAAATTAATTTAATATTTAAAAGTTTTCTCGGAGTATTTCATAATGGTTGATTAGTTCAAAAAAGGGCTTCTCCGTTTTAGGAATAAATCTGGATTTAATAATTAGTTTTATAGATCTTTCCGCCCACTGATTGTTTTGTGTTTGATTTTGGTATGCGACGTAGGTTTTATGACCTTAACATTCGTTGTGTTAGATACATACCATCACGTCCACAATCGCCGAAGGGGTTGGCAGAGTCCAAAAGCGATAGGCTCTTTAGACCACATTAAGCCATAAATAAAATTGAGGAAAATAATAAAATAAAGTAAATAATGTTAATAGAATTTTACACCAATCAATCGAAAACTGTCAAGTATCTATAAAATGCACAAAGTCTAAAGAATATGAAAAAAAAAATGTCATCGGTAGGAAAACATGAAATATTTCTTGCCTGTGTTACAACTCAAAGCCGACCAATGGTCCGATAATAACATTAAGCAGTCCATCGCTTGTTTACATAGCAAGACGGATGCTAATATCTTCATCATACGGTCCCATCCGTCAATACGTTATACGGAGGCGAAGAGTTATCAATGACTTTTAATATAGCAATAAAACAGTCGGACAGAAGCCTAAATATTGAGTATAGGGTAGTACTGAGTATACTACCTACTGACTATTGAGTATACGGCAGTCGTGACTGCTGAGCAAGGAACTTCCGCTATGAAGTCATTCACAGCACCTCTGCTAATCCTCTCACGTACTGGGCTATGTGAATCACTAGGCTATTCGTTCGCCGTACTTCATATTAAGTCGCCGCCCAGTCATTTGTTTATGTGAATTAATTACTTAATTCCAGGACTAGTCGAGTTAGATTTGGATTTTAGTTTGCGTGACGTCGGTGGGTAATTAATATTTTTGACTGAACTATTAATTCGTTACAAACGTTATGCCATTGTTTTACATCTGCAGAATACAAGCAGGATTGCTTAAGTTGAAAATATTAAAATTTTGTCTTAAAATTTTTGGAACTACACATATGTAAACTGAAGTTTAAGTAGAAATGAACATAAGTAAGTAAACAAGTTGTCTTTCAAGTATTTATTCCACTGGTCGGATTATGAAATGACATTAAAGTAAATGCATTTAGCCAATGAAAACTTACCCTTATATCGATATAGTAACTGACTAAAATTCTAAAGTGCATGCCGAGATTTATCACCCGTCATAGAATAAATAACTTTAAAAATATGTGTTTTATTTATTTTGTATTTTGTCCAATATTTGTCAGAAAACTCGGAAAAATTTTCAAGATTAAAAACTGTTCAAAAAGCTTTTGATGTAGGTAGACAATGTCGCGACCGGCTTTAACAATCTAAAGGTATCTGTTGTACCAGACATGTCTATTCAATGTGTACAAGGAATTCTGAGGTCATTTTGAGAATGAAACCTCAATCCGAGCCGTGGTTTAGAACGCATCAAATTAAAGAAACGTGTTATCCGAGATGTAAGTATCCTGACCTCTTGTTCCTAACCATCAGATTTTTCCCAACATGATACATGCAACACCAGACGTTGTGTGTGTCCATCTTATCAGATCAAAGGTCTCCTCGCTTCGATTTGATATTACACAATATACGAAATTCACGCCACGATTTACGAATGTGAAAGCCGATCGCTACGCAACGCCCAATAACCTTTCATAATCCCACATCTTTGTGACTAAAGTACTGCGTAAGAATAAATCATAATGGCGGTCTGACACAACCTTAAACAATACTGCTGAATGTGGTACAGAATTGGCCGGTAATTATTTTGATACTGCGTTTCTTACATCAATTAATCATGTGATTTCGCGTGTACCGACCGGCTGTATTAAGCCAGTGTAATCGCGGCGAGCGGTGTAAATGTGTTGAAGTGATTAATACATGCCGAATCAAATTTGATTATCTGAAAAAGCTTTATGCGGCGATCGGGCGGGCGTTGCGTAAAATACAATAAATTTCAAAAACGCAGCGGTAACCGTATCGGCGATGTGTTCAATAAAATCGTAGTGGCCGTTTGTGTGTTCGTGAAACATTGCGTTGCACGCTCGTAACGATGGTAAATTACGTCATTATCATTCATTTGTTTTATCGAATATTAAACTTTCTGTGGTACCTTTTTAATTGAAAATTAATCAAAATTTAATATAAGTTTTGTATAACTATTGTACATATAAAATTTTATCTAATTTCCGTTTAGTTTCAGTAAAATCCCATTCGTAATCCAAAAGTAAGTCTGAAAAATTACTATTTTTTAAAATCGTAAATAAACCCTCTTACCTATCCTGAATTTTTAGGTGCTTTACTATTTCGAAATATGTAATGTTGAATTTCGTAGATTCGCATTGTTTTCATAACAATACCAGTCGTTATAAATTTAATCAATTCGAGTGTCTACTTTAATAAAAGCAAACCATCAAATCCGTTTCTCGCAAGCGGACCCGCGGGCGAGCGCTACCCGTTAATAAACATGTTGCGAGAAGACAGAATTTATTAACTTTTGACCGTGAGGGGATTCTTCAAAATCCTCAGACCTCCGCACAATGGCTATTAATAAAGACAAGTACACAAAGCTGTATCTCGTACGGTTGAAAGTGAAATGTTGTGAATAGCTGGCAATACTTCGTGTAGGATCACGCTTCAACGGTTATGTTCAAGCTGTTCGATCAAGCATGTGTCCTTTATTAAGTTTCGGCAGAAAAAATGTTTCCCAATAGTCTGCGTAATAATAATGTTCGTATAGTCAATAGGATTACCTTGAGAAACGTCTTATTGAGCAACTTAGCCAAGGAGGAACAAGGGCTATCAATGCGAATATGTTCGTTCTCCCTCTTAATGTCTCATCATCCATCAAGATGATAAACCAAGAGCTTGTGAGCAATGTTTTGAGGATTGATGTCATCTGTTTATTATATTAGCCAACTCTTAAGATCATCATTATTATATACATACATACATAACATCACGTCCATAACCCCCGAAGGCAGGGTAGGCAGAGTCAAAGGGACACCAGGCCTCTTTAACCACATTCAGCCAAAAATTAAACTGGGCTGAGTTAGATGGAACATTATGAAAAAGTAGTGACAAAAGTTTTTATATATGTTGTTACATAATTGTGTACTTTACTTAAGATGCTCAAGAAGTGAATTTTTCCAATAACAATTTCAATTTAGGACTCAGGTGTGATCCATTTGAATAAACTCTTTGTTTGTCGTCATCCTTTCATAATACTGATAGTTATTGAACCTGTAATCGACTCTTTGTAGACGCTTCTATAAGAAGAAGATCTACCTTAATATTCAAGGTAATGTGGATAAATATAATCTAGTTTCAAATTGCCAATCTTGACTAATAGGTATTTAGACGTGGGATGGGACGACGTTTTTATTAAAAACATTTCCTTATTAGGTCGAAGCAATTTCACCAAGGTTTTATTTTTATGTCAAGAGATTAATTTACGTAGCGATTAGACCGCCCATGCCCAGAGTTGTCTTCAGGCGTTTCTAATAAAAACGGCAGTGCCGTAATAAAGCTATTATTGACTTGATTAATTTAAAACACCGCTCCGCAAGGAGCAATAAACATATTATTTGTTAATTACACATGGAACATTCCTAGGTAATAGACTAGAAGAATTAAGCCGAATGATCGTTTGTCTCCTTCACTCTTATGACGTCTGAGGAGGACAGGAAGAGTTTGTTTGCGTGATTCGTTTGGTTTGTAATTGGCATGATAATGACCAGAATAGAATGGTACAGTGTTGGATAGTCTTTATAAGTGCTCAAAGGTTCTAAATAATCTGGACGAGTGGTACAATCATGAACTTTAATATGAAGCTTATTTCACTGAAACATGTCTCTCTTTTAGTTTAGTAATCATTTGCAACGAATAAAATATTTATTTTATTTAAAACATTTAGATATTACGACAGCATACTTATTATTATAATTTCAAGCTAATTAATTATGCCATAACTCATATGGTTTTCTGTCTTGGCTAGATAATTTTTTGTTGGATTTCCAATAATCTTGACGACTTTATTGTTCTTTTGCTAAATAATGACTTGCGTCTTATGTAGGTATTACAAAATTATAATAAATTTATTAAAAAGTTTGCATTCTTACTATATTATTTGTGTGTTTTGGTCATAAACCCCGTTTTCGACCTCAGATGAGACCTTAATTTTCAAGCTCACGTGCACTTACACAGTCGAAATACGTCACGGCGCATAATTTGGTCGGAAACCCAAGAAAAAAGCTAATAATTATATCGGAGCGGGAGGTATAATAGTGGCTCATTATTATCATTTAGTGTTGCGCGGGCGCAGGCATGCCCGAACTCGGCTAATGAGCACACTATGCTTCAAACGTTAGAATGAATGGATGTGGTATTGTAACTGTAACTAGTGATATCTCGTATTTTATTTTGAATTACTGATTTGCTACGGAAACTGAAATTTTAACGTAGAATTTTGTAATAAACTTCCTTCCCAAAAAAGAGTATGAAAATCGCAAAAACCTGCTTGAGAATTGTAGCAGGATTTAGAAATATAAAACATCTTTAATTTGGTTGTTATATGTATAAACTAGAAAACATTTTGGAAGGTTCTATCAATGAACATATAAATCTAATTATCATAAAATGCATGTGTATAATATATTTTGTGGCAGTTATACATATTAAGCACGGTTCCGACTATCTAAATATTACTTAATCGTATATCCAACACGCAACAATAATCTCGACAAATAAACCACAAAAATAAGTATGAACTAATTCTTATATCCCTTAAGAATCCTCATCTCAGAGCATTGCGTTAGTGCAAGCTGCTTAATGTGTCTAATTTCACAAAATCCATTGAAAACGGCTTCCGACGAAGAAACCGTTTTCCACTCCGGCGCACAGATAAAAAGGGCGCATCCACTAAATTGTAATCGTATTTCTAACGACCCAGCTAAACAACTAATAACAAATAATTCACTCACCGAAATGCACCACAAAGATTCCGGTTTTAGGGTGTCAGTAGGTGATAGAAAAACCTTTTCTTTGCAGAAGCGGACGAATAGTCATATTTTATGTTACAGATAAAAAAAATAGTCTTATATACATAGATATGTATAGAATAATAAAATATGTCAGGGATGGTAACATGTAACACATATATTACCTACTACTATTGCTGCCTTTAAAAATACAAGATTGGGTATTATTGGAAGTTTATGGCCCTTTCTATTTAGCGTAGTATGTAGTAGTATGTTTTTATACAGACTATTGTTTATGATTAAGCCACATATAAACAATATTATGTCGTTCATTTAAAATAAATTAGGTGTAGAGTTCTGATCTCCTTTCTAAAGAGATCTAAAGTACGTCACTTAAATAGAAATTATTAATCTTATAAAAATAAGAGCACCAATTGTATTTATTTTTAAAAGATTTTTTGTAATATGCGTATGTACAAAAATCTCCTTTTAAATAATTTATTTGTACAAAAAAAAATACAATATGCGGCTCCCCTTGCAAATATTATTATCAATAGATTTTTATTTTTATTTAACTAGTAACCGTGTTTTCCTACGGAACTCAAGTTCATTATCTCGACATGTTCCGCTCATTTTTATCCAGAAAATGAAACGACATACGTGAGTCGTCATATTTCTTGTAACTTATTATAATCAGTGTCAGGTAAAATATAACATACTGTCTATTGTGTTTCGTTTTTTTTCGGAAATACAAACACTTTTTGAACCACCGCTACCTGGACTCGAGTGCGGATTTTCGGGATTTCGGTTTTTAGAAAAAAACTTTGATGCTCACCGCAAACATTGTTTTTGTTCGACTTCAAACACGAACATTCGTTCAGAAGTTGCAAACATAGTTGTCACGATATAACAATATAAACTTTATCCAAAATACTTTAAAATTAATCAAAATATTATATTTGTTGGTTTTAGGTAGAATATTCATAGTTATATTCATACATAAATGATAGTTGTAAGTAATTTTTGTTTTAAATTTTTACCCATTCTGTAAATTTTAACCTATGTACTTGCTTGGTTCATTCCAGTATATTTGAAGCATATGAACTAAAATGTTACTAAATAACGATTTATCAAATGCACCTATCCAATTTAGCAACATACATATTAAAGTTTTGTTGATTTTTTAAAACCAATAAAACAGAATTCGTGCTTAATGATCACACTGATCATTGATTGGTAATCAACTATCATTACTACCAAATAAAAGTTCTGTTCATTAGCCGTTGCTTGTTTAAGAGGTAATAAAATTTTAAAATATAAATATATACAAATGTTTGCGACCCCTTACTGCACGCAGCGGGGGCTAAAAAAAGTTAAATTTAATATTGCGGATTCTCCCCGTATGGTGTGCCCAATAACAAAACATTTTTTTAAATTCTCGTTCCATTACGGTTTTTGGTTTTGGCGATTGCGTGTTACTTTTAGTTGATCGGGCAGTGTACGTCGTTCTATTTCGAAAACATTGACTATAAATCTTGTTTAAGGGTGGGCGGTGCAACCGACGTCATATGGCGTTTGGCGATCGTTACGAATTTCTCTTTGTTTTTCTGATCGCTATAAAAGTTTATTTTTTGCACCTTAAACTTGTTTGCTTTTAATTTTAATTGTAGGTTTAGTCAACGCCGGTGAAATGACGACATTTTATGTTGCGTCAAACTGAATAACAGATGGCTTGGGGACTGTAATATATTATGAAGTGATAGTATATAATTTTGAACATAAATTTATGTTAACCGGTTGTTAATACCCGAAGCAATTTTGAGATTAGTTCGAAGGTAGAAGACACAGTGACGTCAAGGTGATCAAAGAATAAAAAGTATTATGTATATGTATATCAACTTTTCTACGTAAGTTGATATAGCTACGTAGGTAGATACTAAAAGATATTACGAATTTTAATTATTAAATATCGATTTATCACCACAAGTAAAAACGGCTGGATCACGAGCTTAATTTATCACCTAAGTCATTAAGATTGGCTTAAGTTTTTTGACCGACCAAAGTCGCAGAAAGACTTCGTCCGTCCGAATGACTCGGGAACTCACAAATGATCTGATGACGAATAAAAAAGCAGATTAGCGGTTTTATATCGTTTTAAATAATCATTCGACGTCTCCTTACGCGAATCTTTGCATAAAGTCGCCGAAATCACATTTAAATACGAAACCCGTCGTCCGCAAAACGAGATAAGTGTACTGAGAACGGGTCAAATTATGACAACTCCAATTGAAGGAAACGAGATAGGACGATTCGAAAACAAATAAATTGGCAGCGTTTACTCGAAAAACTCCTTTTAAGTGCATAATATGCAAAAACAAATGACTGTGGCGGGTGGACACGAGTGGCGAGTCCACAATATAATTGCAGTGGTACAAGTTAATGGAATAATTATAATTATACGGACGCAAAGAGGCCGCGGCCACCCGCTGGTGCGACGGGTCCCCAATTGTTAGGCCCAAAAAAGCAATTAAAAACCGACCAGTAAGAAATTGCTTTGGATTGTGAGGAAAACCTCGCGCCGCACTGTGTGTTGGTTAGTCGGTTTTTGGACATCTGCATTTTTATGGATAGGTAACATCGCATTTAATAGGATAATGTTTGCGAAATTTTTTGAATGAGTTGTGTAATGCTTTCGAACGTAAGTTACACTTACATCACAAAAAATGTTCCGTTAAGTATTTTGCATAAAAAATTAAATAATGATACAATTTATAAAATGACTACTTTGATGCAAAGTAGTTTTGAGAATTGACCGTGATCTATTAAGTTTGACGTTACTTATTACGATAAACTTCTAATAGGTAATATCATATTTGACAGCTTACTTTTCACTCTTTTCAATTATCAAAATATTTTGCTTTCATAATATTATACAGTATAATTAATTATTGAATAAAAAAAGCACTTTAAAATAAGTTTTATTATTAAATTAATTAAATATGAGACAGAAATATGATATGGACCAGTTATGTTTAATGCTTAGTAGACAGGATCCGCTTAGACCATGATTCAGGATTTAGCAAGTCTGGTAATTACGTTGAAGCGACTGCCGATCTGACCTTCGTAACCCTAAGAAAGGACAATTTTTGGATCATAGTTATACATCCATAGCTAGTGGTATAAATACGTACATAGATTTGAAAAATCGAAAGGTACGTGCCCGGATTGGAACCTGCACCCCTTGGTTAAGAGGCACGTGTCATTACCATTGAGCTCTATTAGCGATACTCATTGTATCGCTAATAACTCCATATCATACTTTGATTTACTTTTTACAATTGCTGAAATGTTGTTAAAATACCAATGATGAGAGCACACTACGAATCTGTTCCAAAATTTGACAAACATCCCACTGTGCTGTAGTTGCGACGACTCCCGTTTTTATTTGTCAATTGTCATTCGCTGGCAACAAATGCAAATGTAGTGGGAAATTGAAATTGCGTTTCGACGATTTGGTACGCAAAAAATCTATTAAACTTGGGCCGGAATTGAGACCATGACGTCTGGATTAGCCGGTGATATCGGCGTAATCTGCGATTGTGAAGTTCAATCTACTTTTTGTCTGTATCATAGGGTTCCCATTACATTACATCCGTTACATTTGTTATTCGTTCTTAGAAACGTTGGCTATTTTGGACGAATCTTCTATGACAGTTCGTGGAATGTTTATTCTAAATTAATAATTTGGGTGCTTTAATTTTCATTTATTATTAATTAAATCACTCGCTCTTGGGTATGACTAGCATTGTTGCTCTTATGAAAGCTTAATGCTATTATAAACTTATGACGTCATAAATTGTCGTACCCAACTGAATGACTAGAATTCGAATGATTTTAAAGCAACTAAAAAGCAGCTTTTCTTGATTTAATCGTATAGATTGAATTGATTGGTGTTTTTAACGTGTATCTTAGGACTACTAATACATAAATAAATAAATAAATATCACACTACATCACATACATTGATCTGACTCCAAGGTAAGTAGCTTAAGCACTTGTGTTACGGATATCAGAATCAACAGTGGTATTACAAATATATACTTAAATATTGGATATCAACACCCAGACACAGAACAAACACAAGTATTCATCATACGAATGTTTGTCCTGGGTGGGGATCGAGCTCACAACTCTTGGCGGATAGGGTAGGGTCATTACCGAATGAGCCATTGATAAAGTCAATAAATAAAGTTAACAATATGTAAAAACTTGCCAGAGTTGCCAGCAAGCTTCGATTCCTTCCTTAACTAATTCTCACATAATGATTCTCATTCCAAGTACTTAGTTTTGGTATTGAATTCCACCGCCGCCTCGTGTTAGATTGTATGTGAAATTGAGCTGTCGGCCGTATGTATATTAACAAATGGCTCACTATGAATATTAATAAACTATGAAATATATCTCGTTTCACTTGTAAGAACTCGCTGGTTTGCTCGCAATTAATATTAAAATACTTTTTCATATATCATACTTGTTCTGAGAAAACACATAGGATTTTTTATACTGCATAGATACCATCAGATCTTTTGTTTTCTCATAGTTTTTCGTAACGAAAAAATCTTGTAGTATATCAGAATTTTGAATAAACTTGCCCAGTAGGTATTAATTTCTTGTTTTACGTGAGCTATAAAAAATCTTAAATATGTTTATTAAGGTTTACATTTTATAAAATATAATCAATAAGGGATAAAAACGAATGCAGAACTGTTTATACAATAAAGAATTCACTAATGTCCCTAAACATTAGGGCAATCAAAAAATATCCCGTTCCTAAAAATACAGAGACGCACAGACGACCATCACGACCGTTCTATAGATGTGTGCGTTTATTAAGAAAATGGATTCGATGCCAGCGTAGCTCAGTGATTAATAGTTTCATTTGTTGGGGATATTATTTAAAGGGAAAAACAAACAATGCTGATGAAAGCCCGCGATGCAAATTTAGAAACAATCTTTCTTCACTTTTAAGATGTGATATTTTGATGGCTCTCCTAGGCGAGGCAATTTATTATGTGTAGGTACTGGTAGAACTTCAGTTATTTTAGGATTTGGTCTGAGTTCTTTTTTATACTCGTAAATAAGAGCGGTCGTTTGGCCATAATGATGTGTGTGTCTTCTTATTCAAAGGGGGGATGTTTACTGTTTTGAGTTAATATTTCTGCCTATCGTATATGAATCGAGTTTAGTCAGTCAAACTAAACTAAAGTCTGTTATATTATCTACGTTTTTTTGGTATTTGTCTTGTTATTTTTGTCAATTAATCGACGTCATAGGTACTTAACTATTAGATTGTGTTCTGATGATTCAGCCATGACGTGTAGCATGGCCTTCCCTACCATCCGTAAGCCTTAGCATACTTAATGCCAAGGCGAGATCAAATGTAATCGATAATTAGCTTAGCAACATTTATAGCTCAATAAGCTTGATGTTTGCTGCTTAGTATAGTACCTTTTCCGCGAAAGTAAAGGATTCGATCTGAGTCCTGTCTTAGGCCGATTGTAATGATGATATGATCTGACTGACTGGATGGCGCATTCTGTAATGACCCGGTCTTACGCGCCGAAAGTTGTGGGTTCTATCTCCGTCCAGGACAAATATTCGTGTGACGAATACTTATCTTTGTTCTGTGTCACGGTGTTAATATTTAGAATTCAAGCAGGTTTGTTATATCACTGTTAAAATTTATATCCGTAACACAAGTGCTTAAGCTACTTAGCTCGGATTTAAATCAATGTATGTGATTTTGTCTAATATTATTTATTTATATCATAAGTATACGTACATATGTATTCAAGCCTTCAATTTGAGTATAAAACCTTCCCGATAACTGCATATTCTGGGATCCAAGAAATTTGTGTGCTACTCTGAATAATTATACCAAGTGTATTAAAACGTTAGACACTCTAACCGCAGTAAACGATGACGAATGATTAATTAGTTCCATCGCCAGAACCGATTGAAGGCATCGCGTATCATAGTTTTTTTGCCTGTATCAAATTGCCATCTTCCGCTTTGCTAATTAAGGAAGTTGTACGTTATTAATAACTTTATTGTACTCTTTACTGGTTTTTAAGGTGTTGATAGTCATTATTTCCTAATAAGCTGTTTATAATACAGATATTGAGAGGCGTGTTATTTTTTTAAGAATCATAGGTGTATTATCGTAGCGATAGCAGATTTGTGACGTGATTATATGTTTATGAGTAAGATCATATGTGGTCTCAGACTAGCAATAAAGCTTACAGATAATTAAATATGAAAGTAAAAAAAAATATATTGATTGAAATACATAAATGACAATTATCAGCTAAGAGTATTTACGAGTATGTCGGATGCCTTCTGATTCGACATGGTAACAACACACATAACATAACATCATCGCCCATAATCCCCGAAGGGGTAGGCAGAGTTAAAGGGGTAGCAGGCCCCTTAACCACATTCAGCCCAAATTAAAACTGGGCTGGGTTAGATGAAAGATTGTGAATAAGTAGTAACTAGCTTGTCGCCTACACAATCACATACCTCGAATCCGATATACCATTAGTCGCCTTTTACGACATGCTAGGCAAGAAACACAGTTTTCACATACTTTTTAGTACCAGACCAACATAGGACAATCGATATGGTAAGGTAATCGGGATGGACTTCAGCTTATCGTAGAAGATGGAGCTTGTATCCAGTACTGTTATGTTATATGAATGTACCAACTGTGTTTTTTGGCAAGCATGTTGCAAGAGGCGACATATGTGTACCGAGTATTAGTCTTGTAATTATGTGTAGGCAACGACGTGATTATTTATTAGACTAGCCACTTGTTTCTACTTTTTCAAAATTACTCAGTGTTATTTAAGGGCAAATATTATTCAAGGAGCTTAAAGCGGTGGTAGCTCAATGGTAAGGACAAGCGCCTCATAACTGGGGGTGTGGGTTTAAACCCGAGCACATACCTATGGATTTTTCAAATCTATGTACTTATTTATTCCGCTAGCTCGGCGGTGAGGGAAAACATCGTGATCAAACTTGCAAATTGAAATCACTGTGGATTTGTAACTTTGATCCGCTATTTTTCTGGTTCTCTTATCTTAGGGTAACGAAGGTCAGATCGGCAGTCGCTTCAATGTAATTACCAGACTCGGTTGATCCTGGATCATGGTCTAAGCGGACCCCGTCTAAGCACGAGACATAACGCTAGGAAGATGATTATTCAAGGAGCTCGATGATCCTTGGACTCTGACTATCCAGGGATTGCAGGTGATATATGGATGTACATAAAAAGTCTTTAAGAGATTGACCGCAATCTCACCAGACAAAGCGATGACGTGTTAAAAATTTTCTTTCCACGAGACAAAGGGGGGACCTCCTTTCAAAAAGCAGATTTGCACTTATACTGTACATTTGGCAATCCCTTTGAATGATTAATTATCGAATGACGAATGATGTTTCACGATGACTGGCTAATTTTCAACTGATTGGCTGGTCATTACTGGCGTAGTGATAATACTAGCTATAAAGTGAAGGAAGCTGCCAAAGAATTACACATTTTTGACGACCTATTTGTGTACTGTTGATTGGCACTTAAACCAAAAGTTAAATGTATTGATCAATACCTATAATTTCGTTTCGATGTAGTAAGTGTAGGCGGCATTTGAAACCTATATGGCTTAATAGGATAGAATAGAATAGAATAAATGTTTATTTGGCACATTACAAAATTTGCTTACAAACTAAAACTATAACTATACTAAACTATATGTAGCCAAATAGGCCTCCGCTCAGCTATTGTCAAGTCACAGTGTGCCACGACTCTGGTTTTCTGCGGACACCTTTTCTGAAGATGTCGTCTGGTACATGGTAAACAGTAGGCTAATGTCTTTGCTATCCTCAAAATTATAAATCCTCTAATTTAGTAGAGTACCTAATAGGTATTTGTTTTGCATAGATACATACATAATGCCGTTTTCCCATAGGGGTAGGCAGAGATCACGTACTTTCATTTGCTACGATCCTGACATATACCTTTCGCTTCTTCTACATTTATAAGTATTTGTTTGTCCTAGTTATTTGTTTGTTCAGTAGTACTGAAACTTGTTTAAATGTAAAATATTGATCACATACATATGTAATGGTTTAATAGAATAAACTCCTTAATTCAAGCTCACACAGAAATTCTATAAAAAACAAGATGGAGGTTTCGAATTTAATGTACCTACTTAGTTCAAGAATACTTATGTATTAGGAAATTGTCCTTGCATTTTTCGTATAAATGTATATTTCTTTAACAATAGTATGTATTAAAAGCTATGTCAATATAGCGTGCCGGGCTCCGGCGCAGTACACTCGTGGTTGGTAGTCGCGGCACGTGTATAAGTAGATTTACATGTTCCCAGCACGTGAGCTTATTTAGAATTTTACTTGGCCCTCAGATTGCTCTCTTAAGACAAACTTTCGGTAACGAAATGCGGGTCTGATGTATGGATGTCGTGTATTTAATTAGCTTAAGAATATTATGCGTAGTACGTTTTATATGAGAAACTGTATACTATGAAGATGCTTATTGTGGCTTGAATCTAGAATTTTCGATTGCTTGTCTTATCTTACTAATATTATAATCTGATGGATGGATGGATGTGTGAATGTTTGTTACTCTTCCACGAAAAAGTACTGCATGGATTTTAATAAAACTTAGCAATGGTAGAACTTATAGATATTTAGATTAGAATAACACATGAGCTATGTTTCATCAATGTACTACGCGAGCAAAGCGGCGGGCAGAAACAAGTGAGGTATAATAATACTTTGAGGAATGGAGCTTAAGCTCTTTATAAAGAATTGCTACTGATTATCCTGTCTGAAACAACTAAGGAAAACTCACAGCAAACATGTTATTTTTGCGTCTAGTCTAGGTAATACAACATAGTATGACAACTATGTTTGAAAGTCTACTGTACTACTACTCGTTCCCGCTACGCATAGGTGTTTGATATAGTACTTGCATGGACAGTTTTGAAAATCCAGAGGTACGTGTTTTCTTATTATTGTAATTTGATGGTAATTTTAATACATGGATTTTTTTCAGAAATAAATAGCTAAGGGTTTCTAATTAAATCGTTGACCGCATTTTGAACTATTACCGCCCTTCCTGGAAGCCTACGTCAATTTCTCACTTATAATGAAAACGTAGAAGGAAGTACCCACATTCTGTGTCACTTTTTACTTAATAATGCAATTAAAGCTTTTTATTTTTTGCTACTACGTGACTGCAGATTACTCATCAATCTGTTTAACATCAGCGTCTTGTAAAAAGTTTACGAGAGATTCACGTTTACTATCAAGGAAAAGTGGAACGATTGGACACTAAATAGTTTCTCGACTTTTATTTTCCAGAAAAATGGTAGCAAATCGGTAATTGGTCTCCGTGCGTAATAAATACACAATTTAAGAGAATAAGTGAAAGTACATTTGAGTTTTTACTGGCTATTCGGCAGTTGTATCAATGGATGGCGGCCAATTTAATTTATCGGTACAGTATGCGGAAGAAATTGGTTTTTTTACATTTCATCACAGCATCTATTGCTCTAATTTTTGGATCTAGTACAGTACTATTAGTTTCGGCTTATGTGGTCGCCTATGCATATATATGTATTGTTATAAATAGTAATGTAATATTAAACATGAAATATATTGCAATAATATGATCGTGTTTCGTATGTTTTCTCAAGACACGCAATATGAATAACAAAGATTTAACATTAAATGACAAATCTAAATAAAATCCTTAGTTATTAATTATTTTCAGTAAAGTCTGTAGGTACATTGTCTAGATGGCTTATCCATAGCACTTTTTTAAGCTAGAGATTTGGTCTGGTAGTCTTAGTAACTTGTTCACACTATAAGTACACTGAACAAGTTACTAAGAAAATTCACTCCTTAACCCTTAACCAGAGTAGCTAAATTATTTCATATTACTGGAATGTTGGGTCCAAATGGACCCTTAATTAAATCATAGTTTGATTTGTTAAATGTTGCTCGAGGTACCAGTAGAAAGTATGTTGTCGCACCTGCCTCGGACCTAATTGGCCTCTTATAGTATGCTCATTATGTAAGTAGGCATGTTTGGTATGAAACTGCTTTGTTAGAAAAAACCGCTACCGCAATGCTTTGATGTTGAATTGTAATACAATTTGATAACAAGCTGCAATTATATGTTTTGATTTGATTAACATTTTTGTTGTTTTCTGATTTCTTTAGGTTTTGGCTCAAGGTGAAACCAGCGTGGAGTGTGGAGGTTGCTCAAGTACTGATAATGACGATTTTTGTCTTTCTTTTTTTGTGAATTCGGTGGAGACCGGACTATATGCAACATTAAAAGCATGAATATTTCTAAAATAGATTAGGGTATATCAAAACCATATAATGTGAAGGCGACAAGCAAACAAGCCACTTGTCACAACTTTTTCACAATTTTCCATCTAATCCACCCCAGTTTTTTTGCTTAAGGGGCCTGCTGTCCCTTTGACTCTGCCTACCTCTTCGGGAATTATGGGCGTGATGTTATGTATGTAAAACCATATAAAGTAAACAGTACTTATTGTAACCATGTTGATATTATCTGAATATTATTAATAAAAAATATGCAACTGCAGTAAATATGCATAAGCAGTTCATTGAATTATTTTTGTGTTTACGTACACTTGTGTTAACTGTTCTAATATTATTCTCGATGAAAATAAGGGAGATCGTAAATAAAAACCTTTTATTGTCTAATTTCAATAGCTTATTGTGTGAAATGCAACAATATTTTATGATGAGCGTATAATCAAATGAGATTGTTATGTTGGCCATAATTTTCACCGCAAACACTTCACTGTATGTTAGTTATAAAATTAGCGTGCAAATTGTGCACACAATAGCCTCCATATTAGGTTAGAATGTATTAATGATTTATTGATTTTATACTGCCGTCAGGTTTACCATAAGCGTTAACACATTATCGTTAACTCCGCGAAGTCGGTTAAAAGGTCATTTCAATAAAAGATATGAATACTATCGCAAACATTCGACATTGAATCGATTGTGTCGATTTTGACAGTGAATCAATTTGAAACGCCGAGATGTACAATGATAACTTTGCTTGGGGTAGACTTTTTATTTCTATCAACAGTCTTATGTGTTAGTAGATAAGGTTCGAATTCGAAAAGTGATGATGTAACGACGTGTGCTGAAGCGGTAAAAAAGCGTGAGTGATTCCGAATGTAACAAATATCGATCTTCGAGGAGATAGCCGTAGCAGTTGTTGTATCGATATAGACATGGCGCTTTGATTACTCGATTCAATCGTACTTGGAGAGGGTTGCCAGGTGTAAGAGTACAAAAAGATGGACTTGGTGATCATTAGACTTTTTGAAAAATAGTTTATGCTGCAACAACAAATTTTTAAATTGTGTATGCTACGTTATATTTTGTATGGCTCATTTTTCTGGATGTGGTTAACTTAAACTAGCTATTCATGGTTTCGTTGTTACTAAAATATAGCCTTCATTAAGCTTAAGAACTGAAGCATTCCACGATACTCAAGAGTTTTATATATCACAGAGAAGTGTTGTATGTTTTTGATACAACACCTATACTAGCTATTTTGTGAGGGAAAATTTCTTCAGCAAAAATGCACACATTATATTTAATTCAGATAAAAATGTTTCAATTCGTCAGTATATCCAGATTAAACCTTAAAAAGGCAAATTAAAGTAACAAAGGTCATGGTTAGAGCAAATACCGAATAAGAATGGGAAATCACGCCATGTATAAGAAGATCTATATAGCAATCAGATCTAATAGGTCATATTATTTACCCCATGGTATATACTAGAGTAGTTAGATAGCAACCCTGTACTCGGCTTAGCTCTCGGCTCCTCTCATGTTGCGGGTCGCGGTAATACCCGATACCGATCTTTGTCGGCCGGTTGTCGAAGCACACCATCGAGTGGAACACATTACGTATGCGTGTTGGGCAATTGATATTACTTGTTCCTGCGCTTGCGCTTATGTATGGGCCTTCATACAACCGATGATATCCACGCACTAATCCTTTTCCTGGCGGCTTCCTCTGTACCGCTCGGTAATACGTTACACTTGAACGGAAATGGACGCTGATCTCAAATGTAATTGGAGTCATTTTTCGTATTTGAATTCAGTTATTTACTGAATTAGAGTTATTTAGAATCAGTGCGAATCTCGATTGGATTCCAAACTTACTAAAATATGAAAGTTGTGTAGGTATTAACCGCAAGATCGATATGAACTTCGATATTTTGTTGCAAACCAATTTCAATACCGATGCAAGAATTATACTCTTTAATAATTAACAATGGACAAAAAAGCCTAATTCGTGCAATTTCACTAATGAACAATCTTATAAATAGCAAACACTAAATATATTCAGCATTAAATCTATTTGAAATATGCGATGAATTAATCTAGTTGACAGATTCAAATGAAATCATTTATTTTTTATTGGCGTATCATTTATTCAAATTGATCTAAGCCAATCTACATATTACACACTCGCTATTTTATCTCAATAATACTAGATAAGACTTCGCAGATTGTATAAGGAGTTGTAGTTATGCTCAACATCGGCTATATTCTAATATTCATTGCAGGTTTGCTATTTATTTCGTACAAAGGCCATAATGTAATATTACTATTCATTATCATGAGCCATTGTATAAAGCCACAATAGGAAATTACTTATCCTAGCTATGCAAGTGACATACAAGTTCTGACAGTATTAAGTAAGGATATCTACATCTTACTTAAATGTAGGTTAATTATTCAATGTTCCATCCGTAGTAAAGTTCCTTTTTAATCGAATTTAAAAATGTCCCATGTTAGTCTGGGACTTGGCCCATGTGGATCTGGGACAAAAAAAAAGAATGTGCCAACTGTGGTTCTTGCCTAGCATGTCGTAAAAGGCGACTTATGGTTTACGGGCTTTTGGGTAAGTGACTGAGTAGACGACGAGCTAGTCACTTGTCACCCCTTTTTCACAGCTTTCTATCCAACCCAACCCACTGTCCCATATTGGTCTGGGACTTAAAAAGAATGTGCTAATTGAGGTTCTTACATGTCGTAAAAGGTATATCGACTAATGGTATATCGGGTTTTGGGTGTGTTTGTGTAGGCGACAGGTTAGCCGCTTGTCACAGGTTTTTTCACAATTTTCCATCTAACCCAGCCTGGCTTTATTTTTGGCTGAATTTGTTTGAAGGGGCTTGCTGCTCCTTCGACTCTGCCTACCCGTTCGGGGATTATGGGGGTGATGTTATGTATGTATTATGTAAAAAAGGAGGAAGTTTTTTGGAGTAAAATTTCGCATTGACGATAATATTTAGTGACATTAACTTGTTACAATTAAATCGTATTCGTGGCAAATTTATCTAAATAGGGAAATGAGTTCTTAGCACAGCTAAAAAGTTTGCTAGTCAGAACATATTCAGGATAGTCTGAAAGACGGCGTAATATTATTTGGATTTACAATGCCAATATTTGAATTTTTTTAACAATTATTGCATTAAAAGTTAAATATCAAAAGTTTAAACAGCTTTATCGCAAAAAAATAAAACAAAAATAGTGGCTTATAATTATGGCATTCAGAATAGACAACATTTGATCCAAACATATAATTTATCATACGTTTTATGGTATTTTAAAGTATGTGTAATAAGTAATAAATAGAAAAATAAGATATGATTAACACAAGAAAGACCGATCCTGTCCATAAGAGCTAACGTCGTCATTTTGACGCTAGTATATTCGTTGACGTTGATATAAATTAATGTTAGGATAAATATAGAGGAACACGATGGCTATTTATAAATTCTTATTAATGCATAATTTGAGGGCATTTGCATGCGCAAGCGTGGACCGTTGGAGTGTGACACGGGGCGCGAATTCAAATAACAATTTATTGGCCTTAAATAATTCAACACGACAATATTTACGCGACCGTTGTTTAGAATAGGGTTGTCGAAGGTGTCAATACAGGATATACTGATAAAATTGACAGTATAACATATACAAATAAATATATTGTATAAACATCTTACTGCACAATAACTTTGATTAGGAAGAAAAAAAATCCGAAGTACTGCGAAATATTGCATTGCTTTTTTTTTCAATTTAAAGCAATAACAGAGTTATTTAAAAGTGGGAATTAGTAAAGGAAAATAAATTACTTTATATCCATTAATACTGGCTTACCTGAGTCACACAAGTGTACACCATCACTCCCGAAAACAGCTTTAACCACTTTAAGCCATAAAATATTTTAGTCCCGGGACTTAAATATAATGTAGCCACTGTATTGGTGTAGAAATAGTAGGTATATTGGGTTAGTTATTAGTTTGTTAAAATTTTCCAACCTACCCAATATTTTTGGATAATCTGGTTTTGTCGCTCCGGATACTCCGTGAACCCCTTCGAGGGATTTCATGCGTGATGGTTGCATGTATAACATTTTTCAAGCTCGGATCAAGTGACATGAAAGATTTCTTCATTGCTCCTGTCTCATCCTTATTGTTAAAAGCGTCGTTTGTCCGCAACACTGTTGCGCCGGCGCCGCTGGGTCTATGTTTCAGCTTTATGTTTATTGGGTATTGAAAGGAGAGCCCGTGTCATGGCCATGAATGTGTTAATAGTAATAAGAGATATTGTCTAGTATTATTTTACAAGCGGATGGCATTCCTGACTGCTATATCCGTATAGATAATGCATTTATGGGTTTGTAGAATTCTGAGATAAATTAAGTATCAAACTTTAAAAGAAAATTACTGTTAAAATACACTTGAAAAATGTTATGTTTCGATTTTCGCTGATCGAATTTTTGCAACTTGATTTTATACTAAAATGCTGAATTTGACAAGTTGGCGAATAAGGTGCTAATCCTAAGTATAGTTTAGTTTAATACAAAACAAAAAGTACACAATCTACCACACCGGTTCGGAATGTCGCTTCTACTGAGAACAAACACGGTAGTTACTTTTTTCTATGCCAGATTTATACAAAAATATGTAATGTACACAAGTACTTCTTGACTTTTAAAATGTTCTGCTATCTCGGGGGCTAGTGAAGATATCGTGAGAATGTATCATAGTAGGTGTATGGATGAGGGGCAATCGTGATCCAATTTGTCAGTCAGATCTTATATTTGAAATTGAAATAGGTACCATGATATTTTCGCGGTAACTGACAATATAATTGGGTTATCGACAGCAAAACCAAATATTTCCAGGAATTACATACATACATACATAACATCACGCCCGTAATCCCCGAAGGGGTAGGCAGAGTCAAAGGGGCAGCATGCCCCTTCAACCACATTTAGCAAAAAATAAAGCCGGGCTGGGTTAGATTGAAAATTCCAGGAATTATTTATATAAAATTATTATGAACTCATTGAATTGTTAGTCAGTGAGTTTAATAAGCCGGGACACTATATGCTAATGCCATTTGTATACATAAAGTCTAGGGAGGCACTATATTACGACAGTCCATAAAAAGTATGTTCAAAAGTGGTGGTGACTACAACCCTATTGATTTAATATTATTTTAATATATACCTAGTAGATGTAAGTTTATTGTTAAAGCCATGTAAGTTGTTTTATTTGCAAAACCACTTTCATTAATTAATTTAAGTCAAAGTCTAATGTTGCGTGTTCTTGTTATCTAGAATGATAAATAAGGCGCATGATTAAAATTGTAAATCAGGCTGCATTTTATTATTTAATTTTATATTTATGAAGCTCAGGTACACTTGTGATTTTAAAGAGGCATCAGCGTCACATTTAAAGGCTCTTGTTAGCTCGTGGTCACGTATCACTTGCATGCATACTCGTACGTACATAATGTGACCATTGCGCAATCCGATCACGCGTCGTCCAAATTGACCCACCTCTGAAAGACTTTAATAGACTGAACAATGTAGCCCGAATCGAACGTTGTCCGTACAACAATACTCATATTGTAAACCTCCAAAATATACGAACGCTTGTCGGGAGTGCTATCCATTGCGGCGTAGTAACGATACGAATTGAATACGAAGTGGAGAAAGCGTGACATGGAGTGGTGGCGAGTCAATTGTGTGAGGATTTTACTTTTTGGGCTGTGATCGAATGACGGCTGAACTGGTTGATTGTTTGGACATTTTGACAGCTGACCACGCTCGTTACCACTGTCGTCGTGAAAGGCATCGGTAATCTAAATGCAAGGCTAATTGAATACAAAAGAAGCGATAACCATGGAATGCACTCTAGGTGCTTGCGTAATAAAAATGGGTTAAGGATTGGGCAAAGGTTTTATCATGAATGGGGCTTATCATTGGCCATTTGCGACTCATTGTATTGTTTGGGCGCAGCCTACATTTTTGTCGCCTACAAAGCAAATTAGCACTTCGTTATGTGTTGGTGTTGCGTTACTCTATTTAACAATTCTTCATAAGACAGCTCAGTGTCAATGACCTGATAAATAAATGACAATAACTATTCATTAGTGCTACTTTTATACTTGCCACTAATGCGGTAGAATTAATGTTTTATATCTTGCTTTACAAAGTGCAGAAAAATTAGGTTCTCTCTGCCTCCTACCCCGCTAGGGAAGTGCCGTGAAGTTTAGTTAGTTAGTCAGAAAAATGAGACCGAAACGCAAATATCAACTAATATTTACAGTCATGCTATTTCTCTAGATCTAGCTACGTCTATAAGATCTGAAGTTAGCGAAAATCGATTTAATCGGGAATCGAGTGCCAATGGCCGCACTTATACCAAATATGAAAATTCATTAGCCATTATTGTTTCATAAGAAATACCGCCTATAAGTAGCAATAATAACTAAAATATTTAGATTAGATGTTCGTATATCTGAACTTATATGTATAAGTTCCCCTATCTTAAATAAAATTTGACTAAAATACCCATGTATGAATATTTTTTCAATCATGTTGCCATGTAGAATAAAGTGACATTCTCAAAAACTTATCTGCAATAACGTTAAAAGCGCTAAGTGGTTTTTTATTGATTTCGTATTGTTATCGGCAGCTATTGTGTTATTTATCTGAGCAAAGTGATAATTGCATGCTAACAACTCTTTTAAAATTTGCGGCTTTCCTTTCTTATAGATAATACAAGTATTAGTTAGGAATGTATTCGCTCCTCCCACTACCTCCTATCAGTACAAAGATATTAGAGAAATAGCTTTGCGTAATGTTTCTCAAGATAATAAGTGCCTGTTTAAGATTATTATCCGTGAAATAGGCTACGTTCACGAACTAAGAATATATGCCTTGATTATGTTAGAAATATTTTGATTGGTATTTAGTAAAATCGTTGTGTCGTGTGTTGAAACATGTTTTCAATCGTAACAGCAAATAACTCTATTTTGTCTCATATATTCTGTGACAAATATTCGAATCTAGTCATTCCATGTCAAACTTTTGCATTTGTTATGTGTACGAGTTGTCTGAACAACCTGAAGCAATACCATGTAAGGACTTGCAAAATCCATCATCGTCAATCCTTGCTTGCCAATAGGTTAGATGACAAAAAAAACTGTTTAGTCCGTCAGTTAGATTATAAAAAAAAATTAAACACGTATTTTTTATTTATTTGTCAAACAAACATTGACGAAGATACAATGCATTCAAGTTGCGCGTGACGTCACGCTTTCGTAAATTTTTTACAAAAAAGTGACGTCGCAAGCTTCCACTCCAAAAATTTGATGCTCTTTATCTTTGTAATTTTTTGTTCATTTGGTAAAGTGAAAAATATGTGTCTAGTATTTTTGTATAAACTAACTCAATGACTAAATATAATTATAGTTTCTTAATGCAGTCATCATTCCTATTGCTAAATGTAGGTTATGAAGAAGTTAGGTGTTCGACCCTCACACGGCTGACATACCTTATTTTTACAGTTAACGTCTGCGCGCAATATTGAAAAATCCTTAATGGTTTATCCTGATAACCACGCTTTTTGTATTAGACGGTCGACTACGTAGGATAGAAAATTAAAGCAAGAAAAGAAAGCATACCCTTTTACGGACTGAGCCTAAGGGAAATAGGGTTCTCAGCAGTCCTTTCAAAAGTCTCCGCACGGCTGTTTAAATATTTGATGACGTCATTAACGGGCAGGACTCCTGCCTTCGGCGTCCACGACTGCTGCAGGCTGCTTTGTCTTGGATGCTGTGTGAATTAGAGATACGGTGTAGCGGTGTGACGGCGTGTATTTTATTCTCTTTCGCCGTGGGAATAAGACGCTGCATTTTTTTTTCATATTTTATGGAGACTTCAAAGTTTACATTTCCTTTGAGTGCCATGTTAATTAGGTATGTATCTACAATTAAAATAATATTTGCAAAATGCCTACGGTGGATGGTATGTAAAATTTGTGTTCGATTCAACTCGATCTATCAAAATCACCTAGGGAAAAAAAAATTGCGATTACAGTTAATAGTAGTAAACGATGTATCACGCAAGCAGTATGTAGTCCTGACCACTATCTACTAAGACCGAATAATAACGTCAAAACTATAATTATTATGTTTATGCATGAAGTCTTATAATATAAAATTTTTGTTACTATTGTATATAACTGTACAAATTGTATTCATAACTTCATTTCACATAATCGCGCATGATTGTAACGTAATTAGTAAAATAACACTGAATATTAATGAAATGTCGACATAAAAAGATGACACACATAACCGCAACACATGTTCTAACTTCCAAGTAACCAGGCATTGCCCTCAATGAAAAACAGGACGTGAACACAAAAATTATAACAGCCACTTCTTTAACCATCCGTGCTAGACAAGATAAGCTATCGCTTCCCAATTTCGCTTTTGGTGTTCGCACCCAAATCTTATCTCTTCCTCCGCGAAGAGGCACTCTTTGTGTCAGATTAGCTAATGACTCATTAGGGACGGTTGCCTAAGTTCTGTGGGTCGCCGACCTGGCGAAACACCTTTAAGTGATCAACTGACTAATGCGCCGGGTAATTTGTTATTAACAAGTCAATTACAAGAGTTGTGTTAGCTTAGAGGACGAGTCGGTGATACCAGCTCGACAGTGAGTGAACATACTTTGAAGGAACTTGCACAATGAGGGTTTTAGAAAATACAAATACCGCCAGGCCAAGCCACGAGGAGGTCTTGTGGTCTTATCACTGTCACTATTGGCTCTTTGTTGACAGGATGTCAGTTTGTTCTGAAAAACCAATGAGTTACAAGACCGTATGTCACAGTTACTCCATCTATCTGATGTTTTAATTCAAAAAACCCAATGTGGGTTTGGCACATACACAATTTTGGATGGCAATTTTGATTTACTGGTACATTTTTATTTGTAGTCCATATTTCTTTATGTTTATAAAAAAAAGAACAAATCAAAGCATTTTTGTGTGTGGAACATTATTATTAAAAATTTACCCTCGGGGATAACCTTCATCACTTCAAAATATTCAACAAAGTGACAAAAGTCCCAAGTCAGTCGCTGTTATGACGTTGGCTCAAGAATACCATTAAACGTCATGTGAATAATGAGAAAATCGATGCATATTTTGTGATATGAGCAAAAGAAAAATAGTTTTAATAAATTAAATTAATGTTTTGACTTTTTGTCGGCTAATCAATACAAAGCTTTGTCGGCTCGGCAGAATTTGGGGATATTCTTTGTATGGAATATCAAATTCAATAAAGTCGTTGATTGGATTAATGCAATGACATAAAAGAGGTTTGAGAGGCGAATGCAAATTGATATTAATCGATCTTGCATCGGTGGGTCGGGTATTTGTGCATCCATCAGAGATCGTGATGCGTTTTGCAATAATACATAATTACGATTATGATGCAATGGGAGCCAAGGTCTTTAATCGCACGTTCCTCTAGCAATCGGATATCATTAAATTCATCATCTTTCATAAATGATTATATACGAATACGGATGTTTTACCATTACCAAGCGTGAAATTCACAGATTTTATTAAATTATTTTTTGCTCGCACAATTTAACAATTTCAGTGGATAATACAGTCTGATGGACGAGTAGGTACTCATAATAATGAAATATGTATATGAATTCGACGAGGAGGTATTTTTAGAAGAATATATATTTCATATGGACTTCTAGTATTTCGATGGAAAAGTTACACGGCATGTATCATTTGAATTTAAACAAACGATGGAAGATACACAGAAATCATGAAGATTTCATTGAGAAATATTGCCGCTTTGTATTATAGAATACCCACAGTATAAAATTAGATATTAAAACAGTCTAATGAATTTTATATAAAATAATGTAACCAACACAAAATTTACGAAATGTAAACGCAATTATGTCCCTGAAATTGAACATGAGTCATTTGGTGTAGGATAATGAATACAGAATTAACGGGCTAATTAAACGTGATCGATTAATTCAGTGGACCATTTTCAATGGGATGACGAAAATAACATTATTGTTGGCAAAGCGCTTGTTTGTTGATGCAACTACACTAAATTGAAAGTAGCCACAATTTTTTTTTGTTGTTAACAGGAGAAGTTCCAAATACGATATTTGTTTCTAAACTTTGTCTGATTGAATGGTTTGCTCAGTTTATACATATCTACTCTATGAATAATTAAGATGTTTTTTTATTGAAGAGGCGAGTGAGGTGTGTAAGGATCGTGTCATATGGCGTTCGGTTCTCTCTGCCTACCCCGCTAGGGAAGTGGCGTGAACTTTAATTAGTTTTATTGAAGAAAATTTTATGCAGTATTATTAATTCAATCATATTTTAGCAATAAATTCCAGAAATATTATTAACTTTCAAAATGAAAATAATGTACAGTAAAACGTTTTCATGTCCGACTAGAGTTAGATACAAAAATTCACGGCTATTTACCTTTTTTGATTACCATCTTTATCCGCTTTTATTATATTTAAATTGAGTTTTACTTTGATTGTTTGTTACACCTGAGGTTGAAGGTTTTCAATTACATGATACAAGAATAGATATGGTACATACATAACATCATGCCCATAATCCCCGAAGGAGTAGGCAGAGTCAAAGGGGTAGCAGGCCCTTTTTACCACATTTAGCTAAAAACAAAACTGGGTTTCGTTTGATAGAAAATTTTGAAAAAGTAGTGACAAGTGGCTAGATTGTCGCCTACACAAACACATACCCAAAACCCGATATACCATTAGTCGTCTTTTACGACATGCTAGGCAAGAACCACAGTTAGCACATTATTTTTAAGTCCCAGACCAACATGGGACAATTGGATTTAGGGTAAGTTCATTGTGAACACATTAGCAATACTTATTACACGTGGCAACCTTAAATTATATTGCAACTTGGATTTATAAACAATGCAGACGCAAGCGAAGCCGCGGGCAATAGCTAGTTAGGTTTAGAGCTAGCCTCAAGAGGCGTTTTGTTAGTACATATCTCCTAATTCTCCGGAGTTCAATCCTAAAAAGCACGCGGCAATAATACACAGTCACTAAGCATCTATACAAATCGGATTGACGGACCAAACAGTCTGTCAATCACGTCTCTCAATGGAGACTAATGATTTTCTAGCACCGGCCGTTTTTTATCGCTCATGTGCAAATAAGGCATCGTTTGATAAATTGTTGTTCGCTCCTTTAGACTGTATTGTTGTCAATTAATTGGATCTGTTTTGTTGGATTTGTGAAATGACGATATGATATGCTACTAACAAGTGACTTGTAAGCGTTTACTCATATGCGCGCAGTATTTTAAACTTATTCTGTTACAGGTTAAATGTACGTAAACTATGGTGATTTAATGATCTTAAAATTTAAAAAAAAGCTTATTAGGTTTATGATCTAGCTATTTTTTCCGAAATAAGTAATTTGATAGATTCGTAGATTAACTAACTTTTCGAATTGTCAGTATAACAATTCATTTGCTTTGAAAATTGAACGTCTATTTCATCAAGCTTGCACTACTAAATTTCATAGGAAACTAATAATCTCGATGATTTACTTACTTTGCTAGTTAAAATAAGTATAGAAAAATAAAAAAGAGCTGTAAACATTTGCTGCCGAAAAATATATCGTAAAAATCCGTTGCACAAAATTTAATTAACTGAACAGGCTAGCAACATGCAGCAAGGTTACCACGGCATATTAATAAATTGTGAACAATACAATCAATATATATGTATATATACAATCAATATATAATAGCATCACGTAATTGCCTGGCGCATCGTGGGAAACCCGAGCTATTACCCGGCCAATTTTCATCAGTACCCGATCGGAATCTTTCGACAGGTTTGTGTGTAGGGTTTTGCAAACATATTGGCTATTTGCCTGCAATTTTCGTGTTGCGTCATCTATCATCGTTGGAGAATGCCTGGGCTTGGTTCGGGCTAGTGACGAGCTATTGTTGCAACGCGCCTGCAGATTACAACTTGCGTTGTAACTACACGTTTTTATCTCTTATTAAGAAGACAGTCAGAGAGTTCTCTTACTTATATCTTTGTAAATGTTCACTAGAATGGATAGAAGGATGAAAGGATTCAGATAAAATAAATTATGTGCCCCGAAACCCAATTTCTCATCCTTAATTGCACTAATGAAAAGGAAAAAAAATACATCCATATAAAAATACCTCTTCTGGGTTTTCCACCAACTAACTATAAATGTCTACCTACTATTGATAGTGATATATATATCTATAATATAGCTGCATAAAAATCTAAATAGCCTTCAAATAATTTACCAACATAATTTTCTGAACAACTGATTATTATTAATACTGATGATGGATGATATCAGAGATTCATTACATTGGCCTTGATTAGCACAATAAACGTTAAACGTGACCATTCGTTTATAAATTCCGAATTGGGGGTAATTTTAAAAATAATCTTTAGTTTGTCTTTATCATATTATTCAAATAAAAATATCTCCTAGTTATTTTAAAAGCGTATGCACCAAAGCCGAGCAATATGAAAGTCGACCGATCTCGTCACTACAACCGTTCGTTCTCAGATAATGGTGGTCATCTAAAACACTTGAACGGATCGCGTCAGTGGAAATTATGATTAATATCGGGCTAGTTAACGGTCAGCCAGTTATGGCGGCCGCTCCGGAGACGAATTTACATCGATCGATTTTGACCGGGCACAACGTGACCAGCCGTATGAAGACTATGGTGTACGGGTTAACGTTGAAGTAGTTAAGGAACGGGGAAGCGGACAAGACAAGATGATGGTGCTTAACAAAGTAAGCGGTTTGGTTACAAGTAAACAATTGCGTCTAGTGCCGTTAACTGTTCTCTGTAAATGAAGAACACTGGTAAGTCTTTGCGAATGCAATTATCATCACAGAGGTTTTGTATTTTAGTGCAATGCCAGTTACATCTATTATAACATGAAAGATGTGTAGATTTACGTTTCAGTTTAAAGTTATCGTAAAGTATCTTACTCAAATGGTTTCATTGTTAGCTATATCTTCTCTTAAACTGATGGGTCATATAATTCTGTAACTGACAGTTCCTCCAGTCGTAAAGTTATGGGTAAGTAAGGTATGTTGTCATACATTAAAATGGTTCTTTAGAAGCTACGTTCACTTTCTCTAACTTGCATGGCTCAAAGTATTGCTTGTCATTTAAAAAAGTTTGCGTCATCAAGTATCTCTGCAGTTTTTTCGGCCTTACAATTTTCTTTTAACATTTTGATATTTTCCATAGTCCATCGGCTGAGATTCATACTTGTGCTACCAATTAAGTATCAAATCATTAATCTCATTAATAAATGTAGAAAATGTTATGTTTGTTATCTGTTAATTACTTTCACGTCTCAATAAATCTGGACGTTTGGCATGCACGTAGTTTTTGACACAAATACGGATAAGGCTACCCTTGATTTCGATTTTTGGAGTAGTTTTTTTGTAGCCTCAATACGAGCCGAAGATAGAAGCTAGTTAAAGTCTATCGGTGTAAATCCCGCTCACCTCGGCCCGAGGCTCGGATGTCCGTATCTCATCGGCTCTGAGCGTTTGTTTGCGGACCGGTCGATTGTGCTACTGTCCGTTTAACAAACATCTTTTCAATATTGGTATTGTTAATAGCCTCGGAGGCCGTGTAACCACGACTTACTGCGTGCCCGCAGCATAATTCCATTGTAAAGCAATATCACGGAATGAACTGCAATACAAGACAGCAGGGTATGTCTGCCTGTATACTAGCTAAATGGTTGATGTAAACTTGGCGCTATTTGTTAGACATCTTTAGACTTGCGATATCAGCCGGGTTTCTAAGCGTCTCGAAGACTTGTAAATTAAATTTTATCGTTGTAGCCTTTCAGTATTGTGCCTTTCTTGTCATGGTTTAGAATAGGGGAACATACGGTTGGTTTTCAGAAATGTAGGTACGGATGTTTACCATCAGATCTGGGTCAGAAGCACTTGTGACCAAATATTTAAATTGATGTTGTAGGTTCTTTCTTATTTGTCTGGTACATTTTTGTAGATTACGAAATTGTAAGGTTTTTTTTGAAGTAATAACCAGACGTCATTTTGCATTGTGATAAAAGCGTAGTACGTTAAGGAACAAGACAAGGATAAAGAAGAAGCTGTTATGCCCTCACGTGTAATTTATCGCTGAATCGCATATCTTGCATAGTTAGCTGAAGACTAGAATATAATACCAATAATGTGTTAGGACATAATAGTCAACACTTCATTAACTTATAAAAGAGTACCTAATAGTAATTAAATGTTTACTTTAAACGTTTCTTCTCGGTAGAAGCAACATTCCGAACCGGTGGTAGATTCATATTATTAGTTGATTTTCTTGTTGAATTGACGATTTATAAGTGTTTGTTTCAAACCTGTATAAATAGATATATTTTGACTTTGAATTTGACTTTACGTCTATAGTAACTGCATTTGCACAATCGAATTCCTTTGTTCTGATAGAGATGGGTCCACAAAAGGGCAGTTTGCCTATATAAGGAACGATATGCGTTCCTTCCGTAAGTGGTTGTAATTAATATTTATTGCATTCGAACATGTGTCACAAACTGAGCTAGAAACAGATTAATAAAGTAGCATACAGGATCTCGTTTCATTTGAAACTTAACTACAACACAAAGACATGTTTGTCTCTATTAACGTATCGCGGGATATGACCTAATTTAGAGAGATTAACAAGTTGTCACTGCTGTTAACTGTTAAGCATGTTTCAGATGTCGTGTTTAATACCAGAAATATTATATACATCACAGTATGATTTTACGTCAGTGTTGATGTTTTGTGACATGGTGATTTCAGCTATGACTAAGCTTGAAAGAGGGAATAAATCTGGTTCAGTTAATAACACTAGTATCCCCAGTAGTAGGTATCTAGCATTTAGCTCAGGATGGTTGGTTTTTTTTTGCACAGATTGATTTATATAGGTATGTGGAACATTTAAATATGAATTTACAAGTGAAATCCTAAGAGACTCACGTAATCTTCTTAACATTAATAATCGCATTTTTTTTTATCAATCAATTACTAAATTGCTAGTTTTTTTAAACAAACTTTTAAGTCGGTAAAATTTTATAAAAATTTTAAAATTTTTCGAGAAAACTTGTGCGATTTACTTGAGCAACACCGACTACGAATAGTTAGTAACTAAACATATGCTGCAAGTTGTGCTTATGATTATAAACCTATCAGTACTTTAAGTCATTAATAAGGCTCATTTGTTTGCATTGAGCACGATCATTTAAGGAACCATTTGTAGTCTATTGAGTTCCATATCTCAACTGAACAGTCTGTTAAACATGTCGTGAGATATCAATAAATACAGTTAATTTAATCAATTCAATGTAGAATTCGTTGAATGAACCTTATATAATGTATAATCGGTTGTCGTGTGTATGCAAAATCTTGGTATTAGATACCTGTTCCTTTTTCACAGTGATTATATCGCTAAGTTGAATTAATACGTATCTGCTTTGCACGTTCTTACTAGACAGATTGCCTGATTACCTAGGCAATAGGCCATTTAAAGTTATTGTAAATGTTTCCACTTGCAGTCTGTTTAATGTGTTAATCAATTTCAATACTTGTGCAGTTAAGTGATTCTAGGAAAATACTAAGTGCCGGCATTATAGATATGAGATTAAGATTATAGTGCCGGCACTTTGTATTTTAATTAAATATTCTATTTTTTTTTTAATTTGACGAGACACCTTTAATGATAGGTGTCAGTTCACGCGGTGACACGCGGCTTTGACATTACGGAAATATTTGGTGGATTTAAAACAAGGAGATATTGCAAACCAATTTGATGGAGTTGGTTCATTACAAATCTTTTAAGGATTATTTTTTGGCACATGACGACTTTATTTACTATATTTACTGCTTGGACTGGATTAATCTATGATGAAGTTTTACGATAAGCCATGTATATAATCGTAACGTAGGTTTTTTTACAAATTACTTCAAAATTAAAACTTCAAAAAAATCTTGACTCATCCTATGAAAGTAAAGGTTAAAGATCAAATAAGAGTTAAAAAGTACTTAATGCCGAGCAATTACGATCCTCGTTTGTTTTCAAAACCGCTTACGGCATCGACGTTGACGATCAACGTTTGACACGGACGACTTTAAAACTGTCAGCCATCATCGGCTCGTTAGCGAGCGTGCAAAGTCCGGTCAGCGGGGCTACTGAAACAAATTCATAACTTGTGTTTTTTATGTGCTCGTCTCGCTGACAACTACGCTTATGGGCCCGATAGCATCGCTCTGCGCCATTAGCCAAAGTGATTGACGCCGCTAGCTTGTTGTCAGTAATTTTGTTTGAAATCTAGAGCGTTATTTTTTGTCGACAACTTACGTGCAAGAACAATGTTGACATGAGGGTTTGATTATTTTATTGCATCAGATTAGCTAAGAAGATTGAGTGCGAAATCTCGTGGTTGCTATTACGTTTGGATTATGATTAATGAATATGTGTAACAATGCGTCACTCATTCTGAGGAGTAAGTGGTTATTATGTGAGTAATTTGTTTTAGTAGAAAGGCAAAATCTCTCGTTTGATCGTTTCGGATTGGACTGAATAAGTAATTTCTAATGTGAATCTTGAAACGGTAAAGTCTGTTTAACGGTAAAGTGAATCTTAAAACTACTGAGCAGATAACTTTAATTCGTGTATCAAAATAGTTAATCGGATTCTGTAATACATTTTATGTTTTTTAGGCTCTTGTATTAAAAAAATTATATCTAAGTATACGATAATAACAATGAAGGTACAATCACAATTAAAAGCTTTAAACACCACAAAATGATTCTATTCTCTACTCATTAATAAATTTTTTTAGTTGAAGTAAGTAAATCTTCGATTAAAATCGGAATTGGCTGTGATTATATGTATACGATTTAAAATGCTAAATGAAAATTTAATTCAGACCACCAATATTCTTTGTCGGATTATACCTAAAGCAGCTGGCTAATACCATCACGTTGATAAGAGACGCCACACACTCCCACATTACATGTGTGAGGTCTAATTTGATCCTCACCTCTCCTTCTCACGCAATTATGAAGTCAAAAGTGTGTATTTTGTTCCATTGTATTACTCAAAATAGCTGCATTCATAGAATCGTTCTTAATAAGCTTGGTATTTTGTTTGTCATACGTAGTCGAAACTGGAATTAATAGTACTAACTATTGGAACAGCAAGTCTTTCACTAATAACTAAGGAGTTTTTAAATTTAGAAAGCTTATTACTAATATATATTTACATAAAAAAAAAAACTTCACCACGCGTAAAGGTTAAGTGAAATCACAATCTAATACGACGTTGCGTTTAGCGTTATCAGCTGTTAGATTAATACAAATTGATAGTTAGCCGAGTGGTGTATCAAACATGTCAACGCTCAGCCTCTAATGAATAAACAATAGCCTGAGAAACTGCTGTAGACAAAGCGGCAAGAATAACGGCCCTGGGCAGTTAGGAATGAGCGCAGCAAATGACAAATTGCTGCAATGTCAGCTGTGACGTCATAACTGGTATCTGAGCAATGAGACTACCCGAACTTAAGTGTACGCAATCATTTTAGGTATTTGTTATAATATCTAGATTTGCGAAATTATTGCGGTTGGTGATTATTTTAACTGGGAAATTGCTATATGTTTGAAAATAACCGCCCCGAGCTGTAGAGAATGAAGGAAGCAAATGACAAATTGCGGCTACGTCATCTGTGACGTCATAACAATTGACAATCACAGATGTGAGTAATAAGTACAATTTTAGATAGTTGTTATAATACAAAATATACGTTTGTTGGTGATTATTCTTCCTGAGAAATGTCTGTATATAAGAAAACAACGGTTTAAGCAATTGATAAATTGCTGTAATGTCAGCATTGTGGTGACGTCATAACTTCTTATGTAGGTATACTCGTTTAAATACTTTTATTTAAGGTACTTGTCGTAAAGTCTTATTTTACTATTGTACGGTACAGAAGCATATATGTACTTGTGGTCTATTATTACAATATAAAATATATTTTAATAATGTACTTTGACACATTACTAAATTAGACCATAGTTTCATAAAAACATAGAATTTTAGATTTTCAAGGAAGACATAGTTATCTAAAGACCTTGTATTTAAAAAATCTACTTTTAACCTTATTTACAACTCGTAGAAAACATATTTTAGGATTGCGCTTATGTCATGACGAAGAGCGAAGCTTGTGGGAGCTTCTAGTATTGTGTAATGGTCCAAGTAATGGCGTCCGCTATCTGTCAAACGGCGAAACAATCAGAAGGCCTAAGCTTACCACCACACCACAGTATAAAGGAAAGAACCGTGTAGAACCATGTGTGCATACGTAATAACACGCCTGCAATCCTTGAAGGGGTAGGCAAACCCCAAAGAGCAGTATGCCCCGCCAACCATTTTTAGCCAAAAATAAAATTGGGAAAATTGTGAAAAAGTTGTGACAAGTGGCTAGGTTGTCGCCTCCAATCACAAACTGAGGTCAGAACTATAGGTTACACAACAATTATCTTAAAACTGAACCGTTAAAAAAAAATTATTTGTTCAGTATTCTTTGGATTTTTTTTTATTTGTTGTCATTTGATGCCAAGAATATATTAATTAACCCTAATTTGCTGACAGATTATAGGTAGCATTTAGAAAGTGACCGAGTTTATAACGATTATAGTGGACAGAATCTAAATTTTCTGATGCACAAGGCGGTTGTCGATATTGTTGGGATTAATGAAACTGGGGAACTTTATTTATACTTATTATGAAGAAATCTACTAGCAACCTATGTGAGATGAGAAAATAAAAGTTTGTAGGGTTGATATTAGAGGCATTCGTATTTTAAATTAAAACAAATATGAAGTTGTCATACTGTAGTTCGTTCCTCTGGCTTTGAAGACTGGTCTATCGTTAAATGTCGTGACCAGTCTCATGTACAAAATATATCTATAAAATGTAAGCAAGTTTATACGGTAGCTGCGATATTTAGCGAATTATTTTGTTCATAATATTTTTATGGTAATACAAACGATACGGCAACACGACTCTTGTTTGTGTTTCGCTATTGCAACATTGCTGTGCAATTAAAATCGTGTTGTTTGTCATTGAAAGTTAATGCAATCAGCGTATAATATGTTCAGTTAATTTATTAGCGGGCTTAATGATTAAGTAGCAACAGAAGTAGTTACATTTTGGCATTGAATTTAGTTAATATATATTTAGAGGGATTATTTTGATTAGGATTACTTATTACAAAGTAGTTCAATGGGTAAGCGAAAAAAACTGCAAAAATCTTCATATTTACCTAAATATGAAGATTTTTGCAGTTTTTTTCGTGTCGTATCGTATAAAAATATGATGTGCATATCGTAATCATAATTACCTAATTATGATTACGATATGCACATCATATTTTTATAAGATACCATCATCATCCTCGCCCTTCTCCCAGTTCATCTGGGGTCGGCGCAGCATGTCTTCTTCTTCTATACGTCCCGGTCAGCCGTCATCAAGCTATCCACTCCCATTTCACTCATATCATCTTCCACACAATCTATCCATCTCTTATTTGGCCTTTATAAGAAACCATACAATCCGTATTAAGTAGTATTGTATACTATTAAGCTGTATGATCCCGAACGTATATAAAGCAAAGTTTCTCTGGAAATTTAAGGCATAAATACATAGTCTGCTGTGTTAGCGGTAGCGGGAGGACATTTTTGCTCCCCTCCCGGAGAAGTTGCGAATAACTGCAACGATGTGATAACACGGCATCGCTAATCCCTTGGACGACCGCGCTCTGTAAATCTATCCGCTACAAGGACTTAGAACTTAGTAATGCGCCATTGTAACTTATACATACTACAGTAGTAGTATTTAGAGACACGGTAGCTCAATAGTAGGAAAAGACACGCACTTTCCATCCATTTCATTCACCGACACCTCTGAATTTTTAAATCGATGTACGGATTTTTAACACTTGCTTGGCTGTGATGAAATCTGCATAATATTATGAATATGTTGTAACCATGATCCAATTTGTCTGATTCCCTATCTAGGGAATGTCATACAGACAATCGCTTCAATGAAAAATCAGTTTATTTAAATCCTAGACCATGGTCGAAGACCACCTCGATTAAGTACGAGATATAAAACGTGGAATGATGATGTGATGAGAACTAGTAGAACTTAGTACGAGGTTTATGATATAAATTACCTACTTACTAGCTGACCTGGCGCACTTCGTACCTCCCCGTTCTCGGATTTTCAATACCAATTTTTTTTTTCTGCGCAACTTTTTAATTTTTTCTTTCATAAGAACCTTCACCTGACTATAACAAACAAAACTGAAAAAGATTTAGCGAAATCAGCAAAGCCATTTTTCAGTTACAGCGTGACCAGGATAAATAGGGGTTCATTTTTAATATATATAGATTATTATTATATATTATATTGCTAGGCATCTCATGGTTACGATTTATCTTGTCCGGATATATTATCGCACGGTATCATAAATATAAAAAACGAGTTATGTGTTAAAGTTAGATCGATATTAATATATGTGTTTAATTTCAGCTAATTCCATTTAATTGTTAAAGCTGTAGAGCCACATATCCGTATAAAACTTACTTTTTTAATATTAATAGGATTTAAACCACCACCTTGATTCGATTCCATTTTAATGCTCACACGACCGCATTGTTCCTTTTTCCGAGTCGGTGTTCATTCAATTGTGCATCTGATTTATGATATGTGTCCCATAAAAGTGGCTATAAAGCAATAACCTTAAAATGCAACAATTTTTCTACTTTGTAGAAAGTTTCCATTATTGTCATGGTTGGCTTATTCAAAAGCGGTGGCATTGCACCCATACTAAGCCAGAGATCAGCGGAGTCTACCCACAGTAAAGTGAATTATAATTTGACGTGCTTTGTCACGCGATCCCTTTATGTGCTAGAATTCACTTGCATTGCTTAGATTACGAGACAATGACACACACAGTAAAAGCGTGCGAAGAACAATGGTCGAAGATTGGGAGCTTGTCTTACCAAAAACAATACTTTTGATACGTGGCTGATAGCGGCGACATTTGGAATTGTTTGGAGTCCGCTTGTTATTCGCTTCGATTTTAATATTCGCCTCAAACATTAGGTACACTTATGGAGATCGACAAACCTACTTTATTATACACTTAAAAAATATTATTATCGATCTGCAGAGATTATGACATCAAATATTTCTACTTCAACCAATAACTTTGTTATTATGCTTCTTGAAGTAATTCCTTTTAAATTTGAATTTGATTTTAAAAACAAAACACAGTTTTTAATGAAACCTAAATTATTTTTTTTACATTATAACTATAATTACATTATAATCAACGTTTTTAATAATTTTTAAATACTTTTTGATTTACTGTGTAAGGTGATAATTTTATATATTTATTTTATATAGGTACTCACTTGTCATACCTACATGAATCTTATCAGCCACTTAATTTCAGTTCTCTTTGACTTCAAATGTAGGAAGTCTTGAATACAACTTACTTTTCAAATTTCATTGTTGACACTTCTAGAGAAACCGTATCTCGGCGCGGGCGCATTATTGGCCGCGCTCAGCCAATGCAGTTGCATAATCCTTGTCAATGCGTCCCCCGTCAACCACGCACGACTGTCGGATTTCGCTACATAATCGAATTTGTTACCGCTTCGTTTCCTGCTCTCAATACTTTATAGATACAAGATTGTTATATAGTTAGTTGACGTAAACATTGTATAGATAAGTCAATCTGTAATTGATTTTTCGGCTATTGTGATTTTGAACGTAGTTTCACGATAACAGCATTGAAATAGCAAATACCTACATAATAGTAAATGATTTTGTGTACCTTTTTAATTTATTTGACTTTATTTATGTGCCGAATAGTAGTGTTTGTAACTTCATTTTATAATTTTTGCAATCCTATTGCACGTGGATTAGCTTGCGTAAATGTAGTTTTTGACAGTCCAAGTTATTATACCGTCTGTCGGGCAAATGTACCTTTATATTCCTCAAAAATAATATTTTTACTAGATGAAAGATACGCTATATTCTTTTTAATATATTTTTGATATCGCATTTCATATCCGAAGTTTCATAATTATTTGTTAAGATTTGAAAGTAACACAAATTCTCTGATTCTCATCAATGCCATACGTTCGCGTAAAAAGTTTAAATGGAACACCAAAAAACGGAGTCACAGGTAGAAAAAGTCAGTTTTTATAATAAATAAATTATAAAATTCCGAGCGTAGTCTAGCTCCTCCGATAATTTGTGAAGCGCGACACACGGACACACTGGCTAGTTGTTAATTTTTTACCCCACTCGAGACTGTGTGGCATAGTTATGTTGTTTATTTTGTTCTTGATGATAGGGACTTTAATTTACCACATGTTGCTCTGGAACAACATAAAAAATAATATCCACATGATTTGACGTAATTTGTATCATGTTATGACGAAAGGTTCGTGTGTTTAAGAGTAATTTCCCCGGAGCCGTTATTAACTGGTAACCGTAACTTTTTTTGGTGTAGAAAGAAAAAAGTTAACGAGGATTAGAAATAAGGTACGCCATGTTTCGGTGAAATGGTTGATGAAGTATGTAGTTCTATGGAGGATGGATTCTGATATAGGAAAAATGGCTTATCGGCTACAAAAAAACAATCAAGAAAATATATTGAATAAAGGTACCTATCAAAGATTTATTTGCCGAACATTGAATTGGTCACTTGTCACTGCTAATATTTTTCCATTATATTTTATTGGAATACTGCGCCGGTGTAGAAATATTTAGTTTGGTATAGTTAATAATTTACTCGTATTTCACATAATCGTGTAACCAATACAGTTTATTTAGATAAAAAATACTTAACTATTTCAATTTCATTTTCAGTATAATCTAATTCTAAAAACATATTTCAAGTAAAAATCAATGACGCAATCACCAATCTTTTAGCACAAACAAAAATTAAGTAACACTTCATTCAAAGTCAAAAAATAAGTCGACATTTACCATTTTACGATCGAAACGTCCACTCACTTAACATTTACATGACCGAACCTAAGGATTTTTAAATAATTTCATATTTGCTTAAATTTAATTTATATTCAAACGAGAACATTCCTTAATAGCCCAATTCTAAGACTCGCATCGGCATTATTACGCTCAGCATTAATAATCGATAGAAGACTAATCGATTTTGAATAGGAATTGCCTTACGATAAAATAAAAATATTTGGTTAATAGACGGGGCTCGAATAAACTCCGTTATTTATGTACACTCTTTTGTTGCATTGCCGTCTGAATATTGATTTCTATTACCTTAATTTTATTTATTGACGACTACTGAGAGAGTTTGAGTTCAGCTAGAGTGTTATGACCGCACGGAATATTTATGCGACATTGTGATAGCGAATCATGTTCTGGTATTCTGGTAGTATTTGCATTTCGTCTGGTGACCACATTCTTGGCAATACAGTAGCAGATCTGCTTCATTATAAGGAATTAAGATGATAATTACCAGTCGACGAAAGTCGGAGTTCCGACGACTGTATTTGTTTAACGTCGTTGCGATCTTATTATTTTAATAAGGACAGATCTTGTTAATAAGATTTTGTTCTCGTCTCTTCTCGGAAATCACAAAAATGTAATAAATTATCTTCTCATTAAATGTTAGAGACAAAGAGATATATTATGTTCTATTAAATAGATCACACGATGGTCTTGTTATTATCGTATTCGGAATAATTACAAACAAGAAATATGAAAATAACTATAATTTTCATTCATCTAGCAGCACAAGTCGCAAGCAACTATATCAGAAACGTAAGATATAGGTATTTCCATAACACACCGTAATTATTATAATGTTCTCCTAACCGATATCGGCCACGGCGGCCAATCTCAACGAGGATTAGCCAACTGCACAGGAGATATTATAGTGCACAAGTGTGTGCGCAAACACAGGTGTACTCCCTATTCTTTCACTCTCATAATTCGGTGAGACGGCAATTCGACATGACCGGAGAGGTCAGGCGTAGGACCAACGGCTTAACTTGCTTTCCGAGGCACGGGAATGATCAAACCGCCAACTTCCTGACTCCGTGCTGTTACTGAGTACCTAATTTCAATATTGAAATACTCAGCCTCCAATGTTTTGCCTGACCCGGGATTTGAAGGCGGCCCATGCTACCACTAGACCAACAAGGCAGATAAGGTAGGTATTACACACACATTAACAAGTATTTGAACAAATCTGTAGTATTTTTGGACTGGAGAAGATAAAATTCATTCAAAATTCAAAATTTTATATGTAGGCCTTAAAAAAAGCCCGTATAAATCGTAAAGTTTACAAAATTCTGTAGACTATTGTGAATCTACCACCGGTTCGGAATGCTGATTCTACCGAGAAGAAACCGGCAAGAAACTCGGTAGTTACTCTTTTCAGTGTCAAAATATACACTCTTTTTAAAGTTCTAAACCAAATCATACAATCAACGACTGTGGGAGATGACATAATATGATTACAATAAAAGTGTAAGATTAACCAGAGCAGACCAGCCCCCAAGGGTATGACGTATGTGTCAGCCATGGTTTCACTCAACTATATCATAAGGAATGTAACAACCCGTTACATAACAACAAAGCTAATCTACAACAAACTATTACATCTATAAATAATAAATATATATTTAATATAGAAAATACTCATATATATGTTATAGCAATATTATGACATGTACATCGTATATATATATATACAAAAGAAATAAAATATAACTAACTAACTAACTAACTAAACTTCACGCCACTTCCCTAGCGGGGTAGGCAGAGAGAACCGAACGCCATATGGCACGATCCTTACACACCTCACTCGCCTCTTCAACATTCATAATCCTTTTCATACAAGCTCTACGATTTTTATGACTCCTAACATCACCTTCTTTTAATACACGACCAATCTGGTCGTGGTAGGTGAGCCTGGGCCTTCCGCGGCTCCTACATCCTTCCACATTCGCATTGTATATCTGTTTAGTCAATCTTTCGTCATCCATTCTTTCCACATGTCCGAACCACCGGAGCATGCCTCTTCTTACCTTGACTCCGACGCTGTCCTTCAGACCAACTCTCTTTCTTACATCATTATTCCGAACGCAGTCTGTGAGCGATACACCGCAGATTTTCCGCAGCGCACGCATCTCGACCGCGTTTATTCTACTTTCATGCTCTTTCTGCCATACCCAACTCTCGCTTCCATATGTTAGCGTAGGAATCAGCACCGCATTGTGTATGGCGAGCTGGGCCTTCTGGCTTAAGATTTTGCTGCCTAAAAGTTTTCCTAACGCTCCATTCACCCTATTCCCTGCATTCACTCTTCTTTCTATATCAGCGGAGTACCTTCCATCTCTACTAAATGCAGATCCTAGATATACAATTTCATTCACCTGTTCCAGCACTACATCGTCAACCGTTATCCTTGTATCCGTTCTGGTTTCATCTCTTTCAAATAAAATATAACTGTAATAAATTATGACTGGCTCGATGGCGCATTCGGTAGTGACCCTGCCCTATGCGCCAAGAGTTGTGGGTTCGATCCCCACCCAGGACAAACATTCGTATGATGAATACTTGTGTTTGTTCTGTGTCTGGGTGTTAATATCCAATATTTAAGTATATATTGTAATACCACTGTTGATTCTGATATCCGTAACACAAGTGCTTAAGCTACTTACCTCGGAATCAGATCAATGTATGTGATGTCGTTGGATATTTATTTATTTATTTATTTATAATAAACTTATATTTGTCTACCATACAATAAATAAAACCAATACATACACTCACCATTGTAGCTGGATTTTGTATATAAGCTGCAATTTAAATCAAATTCTGGAGAAAAAAAAAACCCGTCACATAACGCCACCACCCAATATTATAATTCGCTACCGGTTAGTAATACAACAAAATTGTGAACATAACATGTTAAACATTATTGCTACCAGAAGCAGTGATCATAAGGAAAGCATGTTTATTTCTAAACACTACACATAAAATTCAATATTTCATTACCAATTGAATGAATCTTAAACTTGAGACAATGGATTATAATTGTAAAAACAGACGAGGGAATTGCAAAGCATATATTGTCTTTTTATAGAAACAAAGTTCTAAATCAAGTCGTACGGTTGAAGTTGTATCTTTAAAGTGACGGTTGTGAATTCAAATTCTATATTTGTCGAGTAACAGAAATTAGTACCACATTTTTTTTCTTGGATCAACATCTTCTATTCTTTTTGCTAGTTTGGAATTAAGTAAGATTTTTATCATCCATCTAACGTTATGCCTTGTGTTAAAGTGTTAAAACGGCAGCAAGCCCCTTTAACTCTTCGCCTACCCCTTCGGGGATTACAGGCCTAATGTTATGTATATATGTATGTACCATTGAGCTCACTCAGAAAGTCTGAAGATAGCTAATTATTGTTTTTGTTTTTTATATTTTACATACATAAATATTTTGATGGTGATTTTTTTCTTTGTACTTATATCGCTAAATTAATTAACTCCCTTAAAAATGGTGGAATAGCGGCTAAGTAGTATTTAAATAATCAATGATATTAACATTCCTTTTGACTCCAACTGTTTATGTATTCAATAGGCTTAGTTTAGGCAGATGTGCTTGTCACGTCGAGTTTTCTTCGCACATCAAAAGCTCCATAAAGTATTAAATGTGTAGCCTATACAGACAAACTTAAAAGGCTTAGCTAATCGAAACTGTCCCCTTATGATTTAACTGTGCCGTACACTTTTTTAAAGACCAAAAATGTTTTCCAGTAAAAATCCATCGAGTAATTACATCTTTTGTCGTTTTGTTTATTGTGCAAGAGTTTATAGTGATTGGTTAGCTGTGTTCTTTAAATGACTGCCTCTTTTAAAGTAATCATTATACTACATAGATAACTTTAAAAGGGATGTCCGCACCTAGGTTTAATTATAAACAACGTAAATATTATTTTTGTGTACTTATATTTTCAAGACCAAATGACCTAAACACATACCTGGGACAAAATATCATTGCAAATACATGGACTAGTAAAAAAATGACTCCACGCTGTCATACTATAGTGTGAAGCCACATTTATGCATGTGTGAGTGAGATACGTATGGATACCAGATATCGGATATCTGTCATTTGGAATACCTATTATGTCAATGTGTGACGTAAGTGTCAAGGTGGAGCACTTGAGGAGCTTCAATGTCTAGTTAGTGGCGCGAAGTCCTTCTTTTTTATTAGTTCGTGTGCAAATAATACCTAATAGTATGTAAGTAAAAAAACTCAAATAATTCGAAAGCGAGTTAGTATTAGGAAGGAGGACCTATCTAATTTTAGGCCATAAGAAATTGGACTGCTAGGATCCTAAATAATTTGCTGTTTTAACAAACCTTACAAATACTTGGTTCAAAGTCACAAAAGCATTTAATTTATCTTGTTCCTTTGTTAAATTATTATTTAACTTTACTATTAACAAGAAAGATTGCTCAGATATGTCAAGTATTTTAACAAACCACTCTCACGTACCCGCAATAGGTAGGCACGTCACAATTTTGATAACACCGAAAATTATGTCGAAAGCGTACCCGGGCGTTGCACATTTCGTTGTTTATTGTTGAATAGTCATTATATGTAAATCGTCAAGTCGTGATGATGGCCCGACAGATAGTGACGAGGCATGTTTCGCAACGAATGATAATTGTTCCCGGTCTAGTATAATGTGTGGGTGCCGGGTTACGTCGTCGGCGCAAGCGCACCTGTGCTATGTCTTTCTCGGTAAGCGAGATCCCCGAAACAGATAGAACTAGATTTAATATTTCATAAACGTGATCTTTAAAAGGCACGCTCCCAGGAGTTGTGGGTAAGCTTGGAGTTCTGGCGGTTTTTTATGATTGAGGAGTTAGTTACGGTAATATTTGCTATGGTTTTAAAGGTGGTTCTTGATTCGTAAATAAAAACGCTTAAGATATAGTATTTTTATAAGGTTGTAGATAAAAAGTCATTTCAACTGTAAAAATATGTTAAGTGAGTTCTTATTATATACTTATCACAGTACTAAAGAAAGATTACCCACAAATAATTTATTTCCTATTTTGCTACTTTACCGTACTCGTATTTTTAACCGACTTCAAAAAAAAGGAGGAGGTTCTCAATTCGACAGTTTTTTTTTTCTTGTATGTATGTTATATTTTAGTCATCATGACAGTTTTTCAATTACAGTCTAAAACTGACATGTCAATGTGTCAGAATAGTTTGTGACGTGACTTTACCAACATCAAACTAAAACGACTCTAATAAGAAACATATAAACTACAAAATGGCCCTTTCAAAATCGTCTTTCGGAATTTTCTAACGACAGGTGATGCAATTTTAAAATCATTCGTATTGTAGGAAATTTATGTGACTGCTATTTTTACCTGGCTTTTAAAAATTAGCGCAGCCTACCAAAACAAAGTTATCCATGGCATTTGGGTCAGTCTAAACTTATTCGCACAAAAACGCATCAGCTGTTTAATTTGGGACTTGGCTCAGGATCACCATTTGGCTGGTTTCTACAAGAACAGGTGCTTGAGTTGATTCGCAGCACTATTTGGCTAGTATTCTTGTACTAGAAACAAGATTGTTTTGGCAACTGTGTTTATGGTGATTATGTCCTTTGACATTATTACTCGTGTAATAGCTTGGAGTCAGATTTTACGACCAATAAAATAGAATAATCATACTAATTGGTATTAATGAAACTAGATCGTCCTTATCTGTTGAAACTAGATGAAACTAGATCCTTCGAGAGGCAGACAAAGTATAAGGAAAAATATACTTCTTTGACTACTTTTTAACAAAACTAAGATTGAGATGGGTTAGATGGAAAATTTTAAATATTGTGTCAAGCCTCTCGACTGCAACACTATCACCCAATATTCAATACACAATTAGTCGTCTTACTACATGCTAGGCAAGGAACACAATCAATACATCCGTTAAACTTTCAGAGTAACATGTCGGACTAAATTTGAACCTTATCTCATTTTGTAATTAGGCTAAGTGACTGCAAATACCAGGAATTAATTGAAAAATCTGATATGACATTATGGTTATATCTTAACACGAAAATATCGCCATAATACTAATAACATCTTAACTACTATTTAAGTTAAGATATTCAGATTCAGACCCAATCAAATATTTTGATGTACCCTTGCACAACAACTGATAGACCATTCATTTAGCCAAGTTGTATCGTAATCACTAATGAATGGGTGATAAATCATAAACTGCCGTTTGGGACAATTCAACCTATAATTTGCGGTTAAAATAATGATCGTCGTGCGTTTTACTTAGGTAATTAATATGCTTTTGCAATGAATGATGCTTTCAAAATCACTGCTTAATTAAAGCATTATTTTAGAGGTAATAGGTTTTGTAATAATAACATATGTGATGGTAATGCGTATGTTTTTACATACTAAGGCACCTTTACGTTTAAGATATAAACAAACAATTTTTAATAAATTCATCTCCTGAATAAGCGAATCCCAAACGAACTTGGTAATGATTCAGAAACAATTAATCAAACAAATTTAAACTTAGAAGTACGTAATATTACTAGAGGATAATATGTAGGTACAAAACATATTTACATTAACTAACTAAACTTCACGCTACTTTCTTAGCAGGGTAGTGTTAACATTAACTGTCTCAAAGTACCTACAATCAAACCAGAATGTCTTAAGATTCAACTCGAGCGTTTATATTTATCAGTATTTCGACACAATTATTCTATCAGTTTCACCGAATAAATATTTTACTGATCCCCAATTAAAGTCATTAAGTAAATTAGTTCATTTCTTTAATATGCTTCATAATTATATAAATCACCAGGTCATAAAAGCGAATCCCAGTTATATTGACCCTCACCGTTAGCCTCAAATATACCCATTTCTATTGGAAATCCATAATTAAATACAATACGCATAAGCAAAGGAATAATTTATAGCCATGAATACCAAAAGCGTAATAAACTTTATTAATATTTAAATAACTTGCTGATTAAACGAATCGTACCTAAATAGCCGACAATTTCGTGTTCAGTAAACAAATTTTAATTCAAATTTGTATTTAAGTTAGGCTTTCTGATGAGGCGTACTTTAATGGAAGTCACATAAAAAGTTTGAGACGTTGGTATCTTTGATGACCCTACGGGCCCGAGATACCCCACTGGGAGCCGAATCCCTTGCAATTAATACGTCAATACGACTTCCTTAAAAGACATAACCTATAATCTGATGCAAAAGTTCCGAGCGGGGACGACGGAATGAGCTGTCCCGTAACTCCGAACCCTGTCTCTTGGTATTTATTTAATGGTATTTGCTTTTTTAAAACAAGGGACGACGCCGGTGTGATACATTTATTGGCCTCTTCCACTTGTAAAGCGCGTCATATAAATCACGGGTTAATAACACTAAAAAGAGACTACACTGTTAACGAATTCTGAAATGATTAAGAGAGGTCTCAACACTTATTACATACACAGGCCGTGTCGGTTTTTTTATAGCTTTCCTTAGTGATATCTTTTTCTTTTACAGTTAGATTTATTCGTTTTATTGATTGCATTTAAATAAGTCGATGCGCACTTGTATCATAATGGGGTGTAATTTTTTTCAAGTGTACGATTGACTCGAAGTATTAATTTTTTTTGCCAAAAGCGTTGAATCAAAAAATATTAAGATGTTTCAAGAAAAAGGCCTTAGTTTTTTAAATGAAATATATTTTTATTGATCTTAAAGTATAGAAAAGTGTGTTGATGTTTTTTTACTATTATAATTTGTCAGTGAAAAAAACACAAGAGTTTTATTTAGACTGTAAAATAAATCATTATGACACATTAATATAATTAACGAGTTATGCAAACGTTGGATGACAAGCTTTGAAAAACAGTGTTTATAATGCAAAAGTGTAACCGTAAAGAAACACCTCATAGCGTTCTTAATGAAAAAGGGTTATTATAAGATTGAAGACTTCCTAAATGATAAGCATATATGTTTAACTTCATAATAAAGTGTTCACCTGCAGTGTTGTTACCTAATAAGTACCTATAGATTTTATTAAGCACGAAATTGTAAATTTTTGCATTTAAAAGAGTAACTATCGAGTTTCTTGCCGGTTTCTTCTCGATAGATTCTACCTTCCGAACCAGTGGTAATCCGTTTTCTGTTTAAATTGACTATTTATAAGTGCTTTTTTGAAGCCTATATAAATAAATAGATTTTGAATTTGAATTTGAATATGTTTCTTTCTCATTTTGCTCGTATTTATAGGACGTTTCATGTCGGTTATACTAATTCCAATTCTAGTCTAGATTTTTTTAATTCATCGAAAGATTGAAACGGTCTTTTGTTATGAAGGTCCGCTGCTGACATATAAACTATTTTTGTATTGCAGGAGAGAGCCATCCGGGCTATATATGGCTTTAAACTTCTAGATTCGGTAAGAGAAATGTTCAAATAAATTGGCATATTAACCGTACCATCACAATTTATCTTTGACTGTATTATGTATGTACGTAAGAACTTCCATAACTTTATCCAAAAATCTAATAGTTTTCACACTCGAAATAAACACAAGCTTGCCGTTCTATATCTAAGACTTCACAAGACTAGTAGTTCATTTAGGGTGTTATTTAACAAATTACCAGGAAATATAATTGAACTGCCTACGCATACATTTAAATTACATATTAAAGAATATCTTATGATTAAATAGATTATATAATAATAAATAGATAATAAACTGGTATGAAAGGCTTATCTTATTACACTATAGAAGATTTTGGAACATTATGGAAGCAATAAATGATTGAGTATTGAGTATTGAGTATTTTGTAAGTGACAAATAAGTAATAGTAATTGCTATTATACACTTTTTTTAGATTTGTATAGCATAGTAGCTTAAGAATATGATAATTGTTATTGATACTTATTGTCAATTTGGCAATGAAAAGAGTAACTATCGATTTTCTTGCCGGTTCTTCTCGGTAGAAGCTACCTTCCGAATCCGGTGGTAAATTTTTATTTGTATGTACTGACGATTTATCTATAAGTGCTTAAGCCTACGTAAATAAAGATTATTTTGATTTCATTTTAAACCATTTAGTTAGCCTTAGTCGTTATATTCGTATGGCGAATGTGCCTCACGCTCATTCTCTACACTATGCCTCCAATTTTGGGAGCGGATCGTGTGGGCGCGCTACATTATTTTCGTATTAAGCCCTTCGATCTCTTGAGGCCAACCGCTTTTATAGCCTACTAGGTATTTTTTAACCCACTTAGCACCCGACCAAAGGGTCGGTAGACACTAAAGCGCTTAGCCAACAATTTTCGGACCACCTCGCCGGATTATTTTAAAAACCCTAAATTTTATATTTGTCGGTAGCTTATTTGCATTTTTATATCGACGGCGAAGATGATACGTAAATAAAGAAGTCCTTTAAGACGAGTACCGACTAATGCTGCATCGTTCAAGATATGATAAGAAAGGGTTTACTAATTTCTTCTAAAGATGCATTTATTTCGAGTTTATATCTGAATAAATTTAAATGGTTTTGGTGTTGTTAATATATTATTTTGAATGTCTTAATTCAAACAAGGTCTTGGATTTAAACCAATCAGCAAATTTCAACAAAATTATGACTATTAAATAGCCCAACTGTTTATCTGAATAAATAGCTCTTCTACTTGGTTTCAACCAAGCAAAAACTTATTTCCAAATTGTTACTAGCTGTGCCCGCGGTTTCACCCGCGTTTGTGGTTGATGTTATATAGTAGGCTATATAACATCAACCACAAACGCGGGCGGGTGGGCAACTCTTGCGAAGAAGGTTATAGGAACCTTCTTCGATAAATGAGCTATATAACACTAAAATAATTTTTCAAATTGAAGAAGAAATTACAAAACTGTCACTGCTATTACAATACTAGTATTACTATCGACAAATTTATCCACAAAGAACCATAAAGACGATTTCCGGTAGAATGCATATTTGATAAAAGGATTACCATAATAAAAGTAAGAGCAAAAGTAAACTGGATAAAGACGTGTATTACGAACAATTAACAACAAAATGGCTCACAATGCGTATATCGTATCAAAGGCACAGTTTTACAGGATTAACATTCGTACAAAGGAGACAAAAGGATTATAACTCACTCACATCTCCATTTCACAATTGTTTGAAATTAAAAATTGAAAGTGTCACTCAAATTCGTAACAAGGTACAGCTTACCTGAAGTTATGCATACTTCGCGCCACCCTCACGCCTGGCCAAGATTAAGACATGAATAAATAACATTTTGCAAAAGAACCCGATCCACGACCATAGTGGACAAAATTAATTCTTTTGTGAGCCCTAAAGTCGCACTTTAAATTAACTTTTCGTCAAATCTTCATTCACATTCTGGCCGCACAAAACCCTACTCTATTTTATACGGTTACAGTGTGTTTTTGATAAGCTAGAGGTAATTCAAAGTGAATGCGACATATTTATTTTACGAAATCCAATTTTCTGCTGACATCTCATCTGTCGACTTTAAACGTTCGGGACTATGGGGCTGTCTACACGGTTTCACGCTTATTCTTCAAGTAACGTTTCTGGTTGCCGGTTTTTCCCTTGATATCTTACAGTAACATACTTATGTAGGGGCCGACAGATTAGTTAGCATCGTTCGGAATGGGTTCATCTGTAGTTGTTTAAAGCAGTATAATTTAATAGTGCAACTGTAAACTCAGTGTTGCCAATGCAACTTAGTTCTAGCAAATAACAACAATAAAACATTTGAAATATTTGGCATTTAATTAGTTAAGCAAAGAGGGAATAACTGTAGAACAAAAAAAATAAGGATTATGTTTATTATTTCATTTATTTTATTCTACAGTTATCCTCTAGAACTAAGTTGCATTGGCAACACTGAGTCTAACTGCTAACTAAACTAACTAGATAAGTTAGCGGTAAGTTAACCAGTTCGTTAGAAAATTATCCAAGTACTTTGACACCATTCAATATTACAATAGTAATGTTTTAATAATTTTATCGCTTCGAGGCACTTAAGAATGCACAGTTAACTATCCCCCGCGAAATCAAAATTTTATGACAATCGGATGTGTGACAGTAGGAACTTAATAAACTCTATTTATATATAACATATTGTATGTAAATATATCTTGTTCCATTTTATCACCAGATCATCAACAGACGTCATTGCCTCCGAATTTTAATTGCCGTGTTTCATCCAACAGTTCACTTTGTTAAAAAGATGAAAGAACGTTCTAATTTCCCAAAAAAAACATTATAAAACTAATGTCACGGCGAATCCATTACAAAGTAAGCCGATGACATATTTGGGTGTCGCAACGGTACATTTATTTATTGCACCATAACTCACATAAAATTCTAAGCTCCCGACGCTCGGAGATAGCATCTTAAATTCCTACTGGTAGGCAACTCTTGCGCCGGACAAAACTATAAGCACATTTTTTGGAATGCGCCAAAGCCGCTTAACCTTAGAGTTAACGAGAATGTTTTGATAGCGACATATTTTGAATTAATATTCGGCTTGTGAGATTTTAGAGCTCCGTGTTTTATGGGGAAAATCGTATGTTATGTAATAACTGACTTGCTTGTCTCAAACAGGTAGTTTATGGCTGTCTTTATCGATACGTGGCGGCTAAAATTAAATTAGGGGGAGAAAGTCAATAAATGAAGGTATGTGATCTCTGCCTACCCTCATGGGAAAAAGGCGCGACATTATGTATTTATGTATGTGCGTCAATAAATATGGCTGGAGAAGAAATAAAAGTATTATAAAATTAAAGTATGTTGCTTTAATATAATCGAAAAAATACTACATTTCCTTAAACATTTTAAAATTAACAAACTTGACAATATCAACTAACGAAAGAACGGGCCACGGCTTCAAACCTCGCACACCGAGCCTAAAATGGTAATGTTTATATACTTATATCTAATAACTTATGTTTAAATAGTACTTAGTAAATAATATTTTTCTAAGAAACGAGTGGAACACATATTGCACTAGTTACAACTCTAACTTGTCCACTTTACGATTTTTATAGCTCATTACCGAGGTTCGACGGGTCGAAAGCGGTTTATATCACTTAAACATACAGCAAACAATGCAATGAATTTTATAGCGTTCCCTAGACCGGTACCAGTTACGCCAACTTGGGAGTTTTACCCCAAATTCAGGAGAACAAAGGGTAACAAGGAATTTTATAGCGGTATTTTTATTTAATAGAATAAGACGAAAATAATTTAAGGAATAAGTTACTTAACTAAAATCATATCGATTTCTTAAATAGGATGGAGAGCTTTTTTTTTAGTAGCGTGATGAATGGGCCAATTTTGAAAGGTAAATTAGTTAAGTGTTTTGCCTCGAATTCAGGGGGTTTTAAACAAGCGTAGGGAAAAAAAGTTTAACCAGTAGGCATCACAGGTCGGTACATGACGGTAAGCCAAAGCCGGCTATATAAACTTAGCTGGAACTACTTTCACAGTCGATAATGCATTTGATTTACAGCACCGCTAAACTTAACGTTACAAGATGCGGGCTCATTTTCATAAATTGCTTAAACTTCCCCTGCCAATGTTGCCGAAAGACGTTTACGGTACCATAATCTAGAGTTTTTATAGTATCTTGCATGAGCGTTTGTAGCAAAAATCTTAAAGATACACCATGAATCGACACCCACCTTATTTGTTTTTTAATCTAATTATTTGCATCAAATACATTGTAAATATAGTACAGTAATTTATTAGTATTCACACTAAATAAATAAATACATCACACTTCATCACATATATTGATCTGACTCCGAGGTAAGTAGCTTAAGCACTTGTGTTACGGATATCAGAATCAACAGTGGTATTACAAATATATACTTAAATATTCAATATTAACACCCAAACACAGAACAAACACAGGTATTCATCATACGAATGTTTGTACTGGGTGGGAATCGAACCCACACTCTTGGCGCATGGGACAGTGTCACTACCGAATGAGCCATCGAGCCAGTCAATTAGTATTGAGACGAACTTTCAAAAAGACGCATCTACAAAATGCATCATCAAAAAATATTCAGATAAAGTATAAAACGAATACCGATCAACTGTGTCTTAGACAAAAAAATTAGACTCTATATTATTAGAGATTAGCTCTTTTTCCTTCTATCTATCACATTTCCATACATCACATACAGATTAAATAACTTCCCAAGATCTTATCTACAATCTTACATAATACTACGCATCAAATTGACACAGCAATTGCTTATCCGACACCGTAAGATTCCTTAAGCACCACTTTTACACGGACTTATCCAACAGTAATTAGTGTACGAATTCCTTACAAGGAAGACGAAGTCCAAATCACATGGCATTAACGCAATTAAATCCACGCACGGCTTTCTTCAACAACGGAATCATGTTAGCCGTGTCCACATAACAACCTTTTAGCTTAATCCGATCGGCATTAAGAGGTACAGTAATAAGTAGATTGTAATTGAACGTCAAAGGGGCCGACCCGATTTAGGGAAGGCACAGATGTCACATTCGAATCTATCCATAGATGTGAGCAGTGGAGTTTGGTTTGCCTTATGAAGAAGGTCTTGTCAAAAAATAAATGTGTCGTGATTTTAAACGGCGAAGTCAGTACGAAGCCTGAACCCAGAAACCAGAAATAGGATTTTTGTTTTAAAATGGTTTATTATAAAAAAAAGTAAATATGTGTTTTTTAATAATATCTTGCTTGCCAATGCAATTCAAAATAATAGCAATAAGGAAACATTCACACATCCATTATTCATAGTTATATGATGAAATATTGATACATTTCAACTGATGCTATCCTTTGATTTCCGCATTCAACGTGATTCTTTTCTCAGTTTTCGATCATTAGTTATTAGTTGGGTTAAGGACATTATGCTGTTTGAAATAATGAGAAGGATCTATCATATACGTAATAACTATGACAGACAGCGGTTTTTGCTCCCATTTGCTCCTATTCTTCAAAAACAGTCAAAGATACAAGTTCAGTAGCGATACATGTAACGAACATGACAGTTTTAAACAAAGTCGTAAGTGGAAATTATAAGACAAGTAAATTTGCAGAGTCAATCCTTGTATAGCACTGGTTACCAATGATACGATTCAAAAGATATCACAGCTTGAACATCTACTGCAAAACCCGGAGTAACAACGAAAATGATCCTACAGAGTAATTCCTTATCAACATAGAGCAGATGCTTACCTATACACCTCAAAAGCGGTAGAGGACGTAAGATCAAATACGATGCAAGACAATCTATGCTGAAGACTTAAAGGTGATCCTTCTAATTCCTCAAAGCCAGCGACTAGTTATCAACGATACTGAAATGTGAGCATGCAATCGGTAGCACCCCTAGTCCGGATTAGAGATGCGGGTCCGATGAGATTATAATGACAAGTATCGTTTTGATTGACAGCGGTTTGTTAATCGGTTGGCTGCGACGCTCCGCGGCAGCGTGAAGGCGATTATTTTGATTATTGCCGATCACGGACTATTGTTTACTGAGATTGTAATTGATAAATGCTGTTAGGCAAATTGAAACAAGTTTTGATTTGTTTTTTTTTTTAAGAAGGATGTGGGCTTGCAATATCTGCTTTTTTGTTTAGCTTGGGACTTGACAAATGCGACGATGCAACCCATATAATTTATGAGTGTTAAATTATTACAAATTCTGCTTTGTTATATTTTCATGATTATGGATATTGATGAAATAAGGAATATTTTAATGATTAACATATTTTTATTTTTGAAACAATTACTTTTGTTCAATCAGATTACTTTCTCGGTGGATTAAACAAAATGTTTTTAATCCTTTTTTTTTTTCATAAAGCTATTAAGCTTGTTATACACGTACATATGCTCCATAAACTCGTAAATCACGCGCAACACCTAATTTCTGACAAGACTCCCCAATACATCTCAAACAAAACGCAATCACGTTCCACGAATAGAATCGTAAAATGTCTTAAAAAGTTTTCAAATTTTCTGTTTGTCGACGTACGTGTGTGCACTACAAAGCCTACAAAATCTATTAGATTTCGGGAGACAACGCCACTTGTAAATTTCACCAAATTCAAACTAACGACACCGCTCCCCTCCACAATTTAAAAGTTCCGAAGAAGCAGATGACGCGGGGGCATATACAGCATACCAACTCGATATAAAAACAGAGCGATGCATGTTTATACACGTGAATACAGTTATAGAGGCTTAAAACGATAGGGACACAGAGGGTCGATTCGCGGTGCTTTTTATGATTATACCTACACCGACATAGTTCTCGAATCTGCACGTAGTGATACTTTAATACGCGCACGCACGCCTCATAATTATTACCATCCTTCAACGATTCTAGTGCCATCATAAAACGTCTATTAGGATTGCCATAGAATCGATGTACAACTCAGATGATACCTCATGATGGCTTATGTTTTTTCAGAAAAACTAAAATTTTTCCTTTTATTGAAATAGTAGTTAAAAAGTGTTAATGTGTTAATTACCCAATTGTTATTGATAATATATTGCGTTATTTTAAAGTTAAATCACATACTGAGCAAGTAACAATCAATATTGAAATAGGTACTTTATATTTTTAAGCAAAATGGAGAACTAGAAACTAACAGCTTTCACGTAAGTAGTCTTTATTATAAGAGTTAAGGATAAATACTTTAATATAATTAAAAGTTTAAAAAACTATATATTCATTGAAATGATCAATTTATATCTGTTTCCCTCATGCTCTAATCGTTTTCAAAGCAATGGTCCCACTGCGCATTTTGTATTTTGTGGCGATAGAAGCTCAAAATCCTTGTATCGCCGCGCGATCAGTAATACATCCCGAAGGAAGCGCGTGACAGGAATCGGGATACGTCAGAATCGCAGGAATCAGTCGCGACTGGCGAGATGTGTCGCGCATAATAGCGTTTTCGTATACGACATTCTGTTATCGATATTTCCTTCTAAAAGTTTCCAAGAAGGCCCAGCGTTGCGCATTTCTATGAAGTCGCTAAAAGAATCCTGCGCGGTTCTCACGCGCGCTCGCTATTCGAAATTAACTAAATTGTTCAAGGTTTTATAAAGTGAATTTCAACAGTTCCTGCTGGAAATCTATAGAGTTTATAATGGTACATTCTAAAGTCTTAATTAAATAAAAACAATGAGGCAACTTCGTTCGAGTTGGTGGTATTTCATTCTTAACGTTTCCGCCGTCGAGCTAAGTGAAACTTTCCTTTACTTCAATTCTCTATAATGATTTTCAAATGTAGTATGCTAATAAGTTTAGCGATTCCATAAATTTTACATTCCACCGCCATACTAACTTTTACAACTTCAAAATACCTTTCTTGGTGTCTTCAATTTACTTGGTTCAATTTAAAAGTCGAAACTAGAAACTATAAAAGCCATAATAAGTAACAAGTCCAAAACAAAACGAGAAACATCCAAGCCACATTCCCATCCGCTCATCGGTCATCATGAGGCTAAATTATAAATTACTGCAATTATTGCTACCAATTAACGAGCGATTATCGTTTTACTAGTCCAACCGCCATAAATAAAAGCACCATGCGTTGTGCAAGGCATAATTACGCCGGTAATACAAATGAAAAGTGCAACTGAGAGCACGTACAGCCGACGTCTCCTCTGGATTATTTATTGCTGTTTTATCTTCCAGCAACCGTCCACGATAAAAGAAAAGAAATGTCGGGGACCCGTGATCGCGATTATCACGATGCGATCGCTGAATCGCCTCCGAATAACCGCCGATCAGTTGTCAAACTGTTCCTTTCGCTTATTTCTGCATCCACCTTCTCCTTTACTCGCTTTGCACCCTACAATTCCCTAACAAACTAAGTAATGGATGATATGGTATGCGTTAAAGTTGGGTTAGGGTCTACTTTGTAAAGGTCCGCGGTAAAACAAATACACATTCAAAAGAGTTGAAAGCGTACTCCTTGCGCGGTATTGGTAGTCAGTCATTGGAGGCTGCATGCTCCTTCACGTTGGGCAGGCGACAGCCGTGGTCATTGTGTACGAGGCTTTTAATTAGCACATGTTGTACGAGATTATCAGCCGTCCCGTCAGTCGGACATCTGAATAATGACGTCCGCTGTGTCCTTCACTGCTCCAGGGACAATAGTTTTGATTGCATTGTGTAGCGAGTACATGCATTATAATTTAATTACTGCGGGTTCCTCGTATTACTCTTTTTATGCCGTTTCAAATGACAGGATATCACAGTTAATGTTCTAGATAGGACGACCGTAGTGTTACTTCATGAATATTTAGAGTGGTTTGAGGTGGTATTCTGGTTTCATTTTGAATTCAGTGTATTTTTTATTATGACTAATTAATGGTAGGGATGACTGGCTAGTATGTGGACGACATACAAAAGATGGCAGGTAGAGGCCTAATTAGCAAAGTGGGCCCTACTCGGCGGTTATTAGTAGGCCCTTGTCCAGCATTTGATGATGTGATGATGAATAATTATTTTGATTAGGTAGATAAGTAAAGAGATAGGCATAATAATTAAGCGCCTATTGCTCATTGATTGCTGTTTTCTCAGTGATTGCACAGTCGGCAGAAAACAATCTTTATCATCATCATCAACCTACTCCGCCTACTCTTTCACGGCTGGATATAGGCCTTTTCCAAAGAACACCACTGCGACTTTTACGGGAACTCAAGGTAATATTAAAAAGTTTTCACCTTCTTCTGTTGTCAACTGTACATACGCTTACATTTCGAGAACTAAGAGTGAAGAAAGATTGCGAGAATTGTAACTACACAGTAGTCATAAATTTAAACTCGAGGTATTTTTACACGCGCATCCTTTGTCTATATTTTGGATGGTACACCGCATGATCAACTTTACGAGTCTTGGGATATAATGATGATAGTGAAAGTGGATACTTAACAGTAGCTTGTAGAATGCCACGTGTGTTAAGCACAACGAAATGAATATCAGTGAAGTATGCAGCTACAATATAAGTCGTAGGAATTGAATTTATTTAGATTCATCATGACAACCTGTACCTTTTGATATCCCATAACTTTAAGGTGATATTCTATGAATAAAATAAATACAAAAAGTTCAAAGAACAATTGTCCTTAAAAGCATAGTTAAGAAGTTATCATCAATCTTAATTAAATTAATAAAAAAATGTTCACCTGTATACAGGCGATCCCGAGGCGATTTCATTGATGAGTAAGTCATTCATAATTTGATTTGATTGATTTGAAAATACAATGTTGTCATGATCAAGCAAAGGTGTTTTATATTAATGGTAAAATTTTTGTTGAATTATTTTGTATGAAAAATAAAAATTTTAAAAAGTAAATTGAAAAATAATTCAAATGCCGTTGGGTTATTTTACGTGGTGTCGTTTATACCCTAAAGTTATGGGTTGTATACTGTGTAACGGCCACCATTGTTGACGGCCCTCAGCGAAACTCTGCGGCTGAACGCGGAAGGCGGAGGCGGAAGCGGCCGAGCGCTGGCCGCTCGTCTCCGCTGCGCGTGAGACCGCGGGAGACCGTTGTTGCGTTGATGTTGATGTCACTATAAACTGTTTGGAACACAGTTGGTGTGTGTCAGCCTTTTTAAAACAGAGGTGGAGACGTAAACTGGATTTGGATGAAGTGTTAGTGTTGCTCTTGCGGTTGTCCATTCACAGAATAGTGTTTGATATATTTAGGTACTGGGAAAATAAAACAAACAATTATTGAAAGTATTTTAGATATTATGTAAAATTTAACGATTTTAAGATAATATTTATATTTATAACTAAGACACATAAAAACTTTCTTAGAAAAAATAATTACTTAGAATTAAAATATTTAAATAAAATGTTAATATATCTAGGTATATACTAGCTATAAATAGAATATATTCATCACATAGATACGCAATAGTAGAAATAAATATTTTTAAGGATTATTCGCCAGTTACAGCACCTTCAGTTTAGTTTATATGTATTTTATAATAATAGATATAATAAATATGGTAAAATTACTTTATTTCTGTTCATAAGCGAATGAACCAAATTCAACATAAATGTAGACATATCGACATTCTTTGTTACATAATTCGTAACGAGTTAATTTATGATAAAATCTATCTAGAAAGGCCCTAACATAATAATGCAGGTAAGCCTATTTTGCATTTAACGATAAGACACTTGTGCATACCTCACTCGACTGCTAATCTATCTAATTGAAAAGTCAACTTACTAACTTGATAATCAGTATTCTTATCTAATCCTAAATACTGCAATGTAACCTGTTTCACCGGTGCAGGGATAATGTAGCATTCTAATGGTGAAAGAATTTTTGAAATCGGGTCAGTTTATTTTGAGTTTATTCGTTATTTACATACATACAAATCTTTCCTCTTTATAATTATAGCGTGGAGAAATAATACAATAACACTAAATTGGACTGGTTCAACCGCGAATTGGACCAATCGCGAATTGGACGATCCGCGAATTGGTTCAACCGCGAATTGGTCCAACCGCGAATTGGACCTTATTTTGAAAATTGGACAAAACGCGAATTGGACCTTATTTTGAAAATTGGACAAAACGCGAATTGGACCGTATTTTGAAAATTGGACAAAACGCGAATTGGACCAAGTGCACCTAAATGGTGTCAATTTAGTAAAATCTAGACGGTCAAAAGCATCATGTCCTTAGCAAATGTTTATCGGTTTAGAATATAACTGCTTTTGCTCCCTTCTTTGCCCACGTAACATTCGATTTGTTATATATCTATCGTGCACGTTTGACTGCCTCGTTGGTCTAGTAGTAGCATGCGCCGCCTGAAAACCAAGAGGTCCCGGGTTCAAATCCAGGGTTGGGCCAAAATTTGTAGATGAGTATTTCAATATTGAAATTATTCAGTAATAGTCCGGAGTCAGGAAGTGGTGGTTTAATCAAACCCGTCTGTCCGGTCATGTCGAATTGATTCACCGGACTATGAGAGTGAAGGAATAGAGAGTGTACCTGTGTTTGCGCACTTGCGCACTATGATGTCTCCTGCGCCAACTGAACTTCGTTGAGATTGGCCACCGTGACCGATATTGGTTAGGAGGACATTAATATAATTATAGTGCGTCCTGTGGGGTCTATATTATTTTACGGAATAAGAAGTAGTTCTCGTCCTTTGGCCGGGTTCAAACTTTAGGCGTGTCCAATTCCATCGCATTCGGTAGTTTACGTGCCAAAATGTTACTAACAGACAGAGTTACTTTCGCGTATATGGTAATAGTAAGGATTGCGGAATACCGTATCAAATCCGCCCACGAGCAGAAGTTGTTAACGAACACGTTAATTACGGTCCGCATTAATCGGAGCCGATCGCGCTTCGGAACGGACTCGGACGGTTTATGTGCATTAAACAATCAAAGTTTCTTAAATATTATGATGGCCGCTGGCTTCCATTCATAGTCCACCATCCACCGAGAGAATAGTTTTAGTTTTGCTTTAGCGAAATTTATACTGTATTTGGAAATTGTTGATCGAGTTATGAGCTCTAATTGGCATTTAACTATGTCAGTGGAGTGAATTTACCAATGATTTTGTCGACGGACCAGGTTAATCAATATTTGCGCTTAGGTGTTGCGGTGCTAATGTTGCGTCGTCAAGACTGTAGAAATTTAAGAAAACCTATAAGTTGTAAAAATTGTAAAACTAAGTCCATGCATGAACGTATCAGTTTTTATGCAATAACGGATCTATCAGATTACACTTTTATGTGCAATTATCAATTTAAAATAACAAAATGAAAAAGGAAACAATATTTAAAAAAATATTTCCCCCCCCCCTTTTTTTTTAGCTAACCTGATGAGTCTGAGACTAGACTTTTTGGAGTATTAAATATCTAGTACTCACGCAAATCTTCCCGTTGGTCACATCCTTTCAACTCAAAATGGCAAAGTTAAGGCTTTATTGACTGAACTACAAATAAACATTAATACTCTACTTAAATCAGTAGCGTTACTTAATTTCGAACTGTAGAATGCCATCTAAGTGGATGGGCGCCGATAGCCCAGCCAATAAATTGAGCAAGCCCCATTTGATTGTTCGTAGCCGATGTGGATTACACAATACGCAATTAGATATACAGCCTCACAATAACTCCTTCAAGGTCGGCGAAAGTGCCGCTCGGTCGGTTTCGTTTTACAGATGTTAGCTTGGTTTGGTTACCCGGTATTCGGTACCTTACGAACTTACTTACTTACTTATGGGCGAAGATTACACGTGTTAGATTAATACCGTTTGGAATGATAACTTATGTATTGCTGTGGCAACATCGTGGAATTGCCCGGTCAAATTATTAGGGTTTTTTTTTATAAAATTGATACATACCTACATATATATCATGCCACTCGTAATCTCCGAAAGGGTAGGCAGAGTCCAAGGGGCAGCTAGCCCCCTCAGTCAAAAAATAAAACTGACCTAGGTTAGATGAAAAATGATGTAGATGGAAAATTAAAGTAGTGAAATGTGGCTAGCTCGTCGCCTGCATACTCACACATTAATCGCCTTTTACGACATGCCAGGTAAGAAACCCAATTAGTACATTATTTTAAGTCCCAGACCAACATGAAATTGATTGACGTGAAGTTTGATGATGTGGCTAACTGGTCGTATTGTTTGAAATGATGACGTTTACCCATAGCATTAATGTAAACAGTCCTTGATGTTAGAAATACTGTATAATAATGTACTGTGCAATAATATAGTAATTACTACATGCACTTACCTCATCGTTGTTCATAATTATTCGCTTTATTACCAAGAGAAACTGTTTAAAATATATAATAATAATAGTTTAAATGCTCTCCTTGCAATCATCCCAAGAGTCACCTGATATGTAGGCGACGACACCTAATAGGCTTAGCACGTACAATATTGAAAATCGGTCAGAGATTGGAACCGATGAATTGACTACGTGTATTTTGGCAGTTCTCCTTACACCTATGGTACCACTTAACCTCCTAAAGTTTATTTGTCGATATAGAAATTAAACGTATATGTGTATACATGTGCGTTTAATTTCTAAATCGAAGAATAATTCATAGAGAATTATATACGTAATTCTCTATGAATTATTCTCAAAATATACGGGCGTTAAAAGTAAATCGTGGTTTATTTTGGATTTATTTTATATCAACTCGATTGTACATTTGGTAGTGAACTTGTCCTATGCGCAAGAGTTGTGGGTTTGATTCCCACCCAAGACAAACATTCGTGTGGTGAACACTTGTCTTTGCTGTGTATCTGGTTGGGTTAATATATAATTTTCAGTTTCAGTGTGTATTTGTGATTTGATTCTGTTATCCGTAACGCAAGTGCTTAAGCTACTTATCGGAATCAGGTCACTGTATGTGATGTTGTCTGATATATCTGACATATTGTACATCATGGTGTATAGCTGGCAATCGCTTCGTTATGGTTCCGAAAATTATCTCGTAAAAAATCTGAAACAGATTTACTTAAGTTGCACACATTCTTGTCATCTTAATGTTTATTTAACAGCAAATGCCCACAATCAAGGAACACTCAAAGTGCCAGAACCACGCCAAAAATAAAACGACGCGCGTCACCCGTGTTTACTTGCCTAAAACGCAATCCCACCCCCATCCGCCATATTTCCGTGTTGTCATTCAAACATTACCGCATTGGGGGTGAAATACTTGGCAGTAATATAACGTAATACTCGTATTAAAAAGAGACTCTCACAAGAATCTTATTTGAAACTAGCTTTTGTGAAATTAGAAATTCATTGGATACCTGACTGAGTAAGAAATTCTGAACGTAACGAATTTACAATAGCCAAGGAAGAGAATCTGGATTAGATTATAGATTGAAAAAAAAATTCTTATACTACAGGGAAATAAAATAAAATCCTGATGTCTACTCGAATTTGGTCGGTAAATATTGTTCAGTAATTTGCCACGTACGGAAATATCAGCTGTGTTAAAAGTCGAAAATTATTTGGGAATAATTAGGTCTGGGAATGAGCTTCTTTTGTACCTGTAACTTGTTAATCAGGTATTAACTGTGTAAGTGTGTAAGTGCTTATTATACAACTATGCAAATTTATTTTATAAATAAATAGCATTGAAGATGGTACTGTTAAATAAAAAAATAATACATGCAGCCGAATTCGCGGTTTATATTACTGTAAAAATAAAGAATTCGTAAAAAAGAATACTGTAGTTTTATAAGGGGTATACACTTATGAAGTTAAAGTGACTCTCGTCACAGTCCCCCAAAACGCCCCTCCGCTGTATTTCCGTCTCGTCGCTCAGATCGCGCCGGACAGCCAGCTCAGCCGTCACGCGAGCTTTGAAGTCGCTTAATTACGTCGATTCCGTGGACTGTCACCTGCGATGAGGGAAGTCTCTTAGTCAGTACTCGATTTAATTTCGACTCGGATATATTGCTGTACGTAGTAGAGAATCGATGTAAGAAGAGATAGATTGAGTAAGTGAAATCCTTACTGATCTTCACCGCACGGTAAGGACTATTTAAAAATGAAACAGAGCAAAAGTTATCATAATATGACTGAAATCGGACTAGTTAGCTCGTTGTTAACTGACAGCTTCTCTGTATAGAAACATATTGCGCTAACCTCAGATGACCTGAGAAAAGGACAAAAATATACATACATAACATCACCTCCATAATCAAAACAAACAAAAATATGATGATGATAATAACATATTTCATGTCAACATGCTCAGCGCACCAAATATAATCTGAGTGTTTGTGTTTGTGGAAAGTTTTCCGATGATTGCACACTCATGACGGGCTCAGATAAATAGAAATATTCACAAAAATACTAGTTTCTTACTTTAGCGGTTAAAAACTCTTTGAATTCTTCTTGTGGCAAATGTTTGTGTCATTTATATTCGAGTCATGGATGAATAATTACATCGTTGTCATATTTTGTTCGGAACACGGAATGCTAGTCTGAACAATGTATTTGTTAATTATTATTTTATAAATATTATCACTGAGAGATACGCCATATGGAACTTGATTTTATCTTGCAAAAGGAAATGAACTTTTTTGTTAATCGATTTTTCTAGTCAGAAATAAAATATAATCAGTACATTCGAGTTAAATAGGTTTTCTTAGAAGAAAAACTTTTAAAAGTAACTTACCTTATACCTTTTACACTTCGAGAAAAAGTAGTAATATGTTTTGATGCAGTTTAAATCTCAGCGTAGATTTTTGGATATGGCACATGATTACGAAATAATAATGAACATTTGCACATTCAGATAGCTCTGTATGTGTAAACATGATTCTATTTGTCTGGTTGCTCCATCTTGGGGTTAGAAAGGTCAGATGAGTATCGCTTCAACGCATTACTAGGCTCGATAGTTTTAACCACTCCTACCTGGACTAGAATCTATAAATGTTGAAAAAGGAGAAAAAATTCTAAATTATAAAGAATACAAAACCTATTAATAATTTTGGGGTTATTCAAATGGTAAGTAAAAAAATTAAGTGTCTTCATATCTTATGCTTATATATAAAACTGAAGAATTTTTTTGTTTGCTTGAACGCACTAGGTAATCTTAGGAACTACCGGTCCGATTTTAAAAGTTCTTTCAGTGTAACATAGTCCATTTATCGAGGAAAGCTATACGCTATATAACATTAACCATAAACGCAGGTGAAACCGCGGGTACAGCAGTATTACATTTGGGGGGATGATAAAAATATGAGGTTATTAAGTCAGGTGAAGGTATGTAATTAAAAAAAATGTTATTGAGATCCAGACAGTTTTTGACTCATAGCCTAGAATCAACTGAAAGTTGTTCTTTGTACTATCGGACAAAAGAATTGTATGCACGAATAGATTTCAATCATTTACCTGCTGAAATAGACAAGCTAAATAGACATTGCTCCAGACAATTTCACTTTGACTTCTAAGAAAAATACGCGTGCAAGCGCGATGCACGTTTTTGAATTTGTTCTAATTTGAAACCGATAACGCAGACGTTCGGAAACAGGGGAATAAATCAGACGAGATAAATTCCGTTCACCCTTCCCGTCAAGAAATATGACTTCCCAAATGTACGGCACTGACCTGAACGCATGCAGCCAGAATAGATACCTATAATGCATATATAACGCTCTGCCCCTGTCAAAGGCCTATTTGTCTTTTTCCAAATCGTAGCAACATTTCACAGGGATGTAGTCACATTTTACGTGGCCCCTGTTTTTCTATTTTACTCTCTTGATGTATGGGACGCATTTCCTCACTTTCGAATAACACTCGAGAATTCCCTTTATGCTCTGCTACTTTAAAAATGTATTCGCAGTTAGGGGCCGGCGCACGTTAAGGATTTATTTAGGATGGCAATACTAGAAGGTTTGGGGAATGAATACCAGCTTGGCATTGGTGTAAAGTTATTTAGACGGTGAGGGAACGTGTGACTATCGTTGGATGTGTTGCAATCAGAATTTATTGTTACGTCAAAATAAGAATTATAGCATAGGAGCATTTTTACGCTATATTTTACTGTCAAGAGACTTTTGCAATACTTTTTAATATTATTCAAAATAATGTTAAAATGTGAATGAATTTTTTATCCATAAAAAATAAACGAATGCACTATTTCACGTCTGAGAATAAATGGAATGAAATTAAAGCAGAGAGCTAGAATGAAAGGGATTCGGAAAAAGGGGATTGAACTAAAGATACTAAGTAAATATGACGTCATTTAACGTTAAACAATTTCATTAATTAACATAAGTGTCCACCCTCATTAGCTTCATTTAGAACATACATAAAACCACCAGAGATATCAATCTACCAAATATAATTACAGCAATAAAAAGATCACAAATTAAATTGACTTCTATTAATTAATCGCGTTATGTCACCATAAACAAAATAATATTACAAAAGTGGCTTCAACGCGAAGTGAATAAATGTTACGTAACATCTTGCCAAATAATTAAATTACTGGTGTCCGCTATAAAACGATTCCTTTAGACATATTTCATCACCATCTTATAAGAATCTTATCGGCGCCAACCATCTAAAAACGACCACACGCAGCGTTATTTTTCGAACTTGCGATTTCTAATGGCGCGTTGTAATGATCTAGGCGCGTTTACACAAATCTTAAATTACCACTGTAATATATTACAATTACGCTGCGAGAGGCGTATTTGAATGGGCGTTCTGATATCGATCAGGCATTTCATCAGGTCGGGAGAGGCGGTGGGCACGATTGTATCTCGCTAAGGAAGAGATCGCGTCTGCTGATCTATCTCTCGTATGCCAATTAGCCAATTAGAGGGGCCAAACAACGCCAGCCGGTTTAGATAAGCCTGCGTTTTCGTGGTTGCACTTCGAACATTCCCTTTATTCCCATTCGTTAAACCATTAATCGCGTTCGAGGGAGTATTAAGAAATGCTCGCGGCATAATTTTTCACTGCACCCGACGCGGCGGGGTCGCGACGCTCATTTGTTTATTTTTTAATGCCGACGTCGATTTTACAATCGAACGGTAAGAGCTTTATTCCGGAATTCTTATAAGAGATCGTGTAATTAGATAAGTGTCAGTTGATAAAATGGAAACGTTTAGTTTGTCCCCCATTTATGGTTGCTTGGAAGTCGGACAGCACGCGTTCGTGACTAGGTGACTATTCTGAGCATGCGTGAGACAACGCTAATTACGGACCTTATAGATAAGTAAAGGTCAAATCCCAGGAAAGTATCTATTGTTCGGAGTATGAAATGATGACTCGGATGTAAAAGTTTGATAACGATAGTTTATTAATGATGATTACTCTGTTAGAAGATGCAATAAAGCAATAATGACATAATTAGATTCAATCATGTCTGTAGACTATTCTCACATTAATGCGAAATTGATTTCAGTAAGTATATTTTTTTATAAGTCTAGTTCGACTTTATGTTTTATTTTAAATGTAATCACTTGTTTCGATATAAATTGGATTTATGAAGAAAAGGAATTATTATATTGTTATACTCAAAATATGATAACCTCTAATATAAAATCTATTAATGTGTGGAACAATGTTGTTGAATACGCAACTTTAAGAGTAACGTTATTAAGAAATTACCACTGTATTTCCCAATTTAACAACAACTAATCAGATTTGAATATAAAGCTAATGATTATCTTTAATTTTTTTTTATCAAAAGCTTCGTCTATGAATCGTATACGATATATCTCTCTCAATTCCTATAATATCTACCCAAGAAAGAAAGTTTCATACCGGCGGCTTAATTTGGCGGGTAATTAGATGTCACAGAGAGTTCGTGAGCTCAGACCGACAGACAGACTGCGGAGCCGACGACTCGTGAACGTTTAGAGTTAAACCTTTACCGATTGTCGAGTGAGACGTCAGGTTAATTTGGAAACGATATAACGACACATTTGATGCTCACTCTGTAACACGGGTTTCAAGTTTCTAATTTCAATCGTTAGGGTATTAACGTCAACGTGATGATAAGCGAGGTATTAGACACATCCATATTACGTATACTTTTGTATGCAATTGCTTTTTTCTTATTGGAAGAACAAGTGAATTTTTGCCGATGATGTTTTTTCCGTTTTTGATTTGATTTGCTGATTCAATAGGTCATTGACTCAAGATGGTTATAAAGTAAATAATTCTGTAATTATACTACAAATTATGTAGGTATTAGGGAATAAAAAAAATATACAACTTTTTTCAATTCTTTATAGTAAGACGCAATTTTAATTAGTGACGACTAAGCCTTCTTATTTTATTTCATAGTGGATTATTCTTTAAAAAAATAGTAATTAGCTATTAAAATAAGATGAAACGTTTTGCTGATGATTCAGAATGCAAATCTGTCGAAAAAGACACCGAGAAGAAATATAGTTGGTACCTACAGTATTGCACAGTGAGGCTGTATAAAGTACAAACGTGTATAGGGTTACAGGGTGTGTTTGTCTCTAAACTAAGTGACTTTTTTGACTGACCCGTAGGTCGAGTGGTCAGAGACCCTGGCCACCAAACTGAGGGTCGCGGGTTCGAATCCCGTTAGGGGCAAATGTTTCGTATGATGAACATGTTCATTTGTACTCTAATCATCATCTTCCTAGCGTTATGTCCCGTGTTTAGAGGAGGTCCGCTTAGACCATGAGCCAGGATTTAGCGAGTCTGGTAATTACATTGAAGCGACTGCCGATCTGACCTTCGTAACCCTAAGATAGGGGAACCAGAAAATTTTTGGATCATGGTTACAAATCCAAAGTTGTTTGAATTTGCAGGTTTCATCACGATGTTTTCCTTCACCGTGGAGCTAGTGGTATAAATACGTACATAGATTTGAAAAAATCCAGAGGTACGTGCCCGGGTTTGAACCCGCACTCCTCGGTTAAGAGGCGCGTGTCCTTACCATTGAGCTACCATCGCTACCAGTTTTTTTCATTTTTCATTTTTCATTTGTACTCTAATCATGAATGTTTATAAATATATTTAAATATGCCTATCCGTTCACCTAGTATCCACAGCACAAGTACAAGCTTAGTTTGGGACTAGGGAATCGGTGTGTCAGTCTGGAAATGTATTATTATTTATTATTATATTTTTTTAGATTTTTCTTCTCCAACTTTTTGGGTTGGGTGTAACTAACTATGACGCGGACCTCAGTCAAGCGTCAAAGTGTTTAGTGTAGTAGACCCTGGTGTTTAGTATACTAGCTTTTTGTAGAAGATAAGTGATCTTTGCGGGAAAGTTAAGTATTTTAAGACTTTTTTTAAGCTTATTATTATTATTGTTTACTTCATTTATTACGAATAGAATCTGATGAGTTAAGCAAGACAAAGTAAAACTAAATTAGGTCTCTGGAATATCATATGCATCGTATTCAAAAATCTGATCCCATCTTTTTTGTTTTTTTAAACACAGCTTTATTCCCACTTATATCAAGTAAAATACACATTCCCACTTCCCCTAAGTACATACTAAGTTGCGTATTGTTTATAAATTAAGCGCGTGTGAATGGTTTATTTGTGGCTCTTAAACGCCTTTGCGTTGTTATTTGAAACAGTTATTGCTCGTCCGCCCGTTTACTTGGAATATTGAGTGAGTGGAATACGTGGACGGAATAACGAATGAGTATTAACGATTGACCGATTGAACGTGATATCCGGATTAGGGTCTTTAGTAGTTTGATTAGTTGGTGCTTTTGTTGCGGTCTTTGAGATGCGCTATAGTTAGCGTCACGATATGTGATATTGACGGGAATCCCCGAAGGGTTAAGGACAGTCCAAGAAGCAAAGAGTTCCATAAGCCTTTTGATTTTTGGGTAAAAGTTGTCCAATAATCAAAAGGGGATGAAAAAATATGAGACAGCAGAAAGAAGCAACTAGGTCGTTACCTACATAATGACAAGCATAGGGCTTGTCATTATGTAGGACGTAGGTATTATACATCGTTTCACCGTTTAAGACATGCTAAACAAGGAAGACAATTGTTTTTTTCTTTTTAAGTCCTTGGCAGATAAAAGTATACATAGATATGCGAAACAGCGAAAAAGAGCTTATTTTTATTTACCGAGAGATAGAAAATAAAGATAAAGCTAGTAAACTATATATAAGTTAGCACTAAGCAAAAACAAAGTAGGAAATATGGTTTTTAATTTACATACATACATCATGTCACGCCTTTTTCACACGGGGGTAGGCAGAGATCACATACTTCCATTGGCTACACCTGACACACACCTTTTGTGTAAATTAATTTTGGTTTTTATTTTGAAATTGATTATTGTTACTACATTATATAGTATGTAAGTAGCAATCCCAAATGATGGATTATGAAAATACACTGTTTAAAATACCCGGAAAATGCAACAATAATGTTACTTAAATGCGTGCTTTTATGTACAGTAATAATTAAAAACATGTTAAAATACGATTACGTTTCCAAACTGTAAAAATTAACTTTTACAACGTAACAATTCCTCATACGCAATACCTACTCGTATATTGCTACAACTGCGATAGCCCTAGGCAGTCGTGACAAGGGCCTGTGTCCTCTTGTTCGTACGAATGCCTCCCTTGCCATAATATGACTATTTCCAAACAGCCCATACAATGGGATAAAAATATAAAGGCAACCGCCCTCACCGATGTATGGCCGCATGTTGTCAAGTAAGTTATTCAAATGAAGTTTTACCCGCGTTACGTGGGAGGGTTGTCACTAGAATTTCGGTACAATTTAGGAAATATGCTTTTATTCTATTGGAGAATACAACTTCAAAAATGGTCTACTATGTGAATTCGAGGCTATTATTTACCATTAATTTATTTTATGTTGTTAAAATCATACTAGATATTAATTATGAGCATGTCGTTTCTATACAATTTTATTCATTTTTGACAAGTAACGTTTTTACAAATTATTAGTTATTTTTGTATTATGATGGAAAAGATAAGTTAAAATACTGGTTTAAATGTATCGTCATAAAATAAATCGACCATTATGAATTCCAAACCTTTTCCATGAAAACTTCATATTAGAGAATTAAATAAAAAAACATAAAATTAATTTTATTAAATAATTTTGTAAAAAAAATTAACATGTCAACTTTTAAAATAAATTAAATAAATGCTTTTATTTGTACCTATAGGTACAATTATCAATCAACAGATACATTTTCGGTGATAATTACTTACTAATATTAGCTTAAATTGTACCAAATCATTGTTTTACTTGGCACCGACTTCAAAATTATAAGTACATATTAAAATACGTATTACTTTGGCCTAAGTAAATTTATTTCTCACTTTTATTAGTTTCCTTTTTGAAGTCGGTTTTTTTTGTTAACATATTTAATTGTTAATAACGACGCCATTCACACCGGCATTCCAGTCCTGGCTAACCCTACACGAACGGCCGTTGACATATTCGATAATTTATTCGAGTAATGGCTTGGTATTCTGTAGCATGCTACGAGCTGGCATTACTTAATTTTCTTTTATTAATCATCATATTTCAGTGCTTAACGCTAATTGAATGTTGGTCCAGTCGGTGGAAGCGACAGCTAAATGCGCTTCTGGGCGACAACATGTTTTGCTTCAGTGATATTTGTTTGTTTTGATTATTAAAATGGTGTAGTCGTTAAACTACTGAGACTCGGACAGGAGAATGTATGTAGTGTAGTGTTTGTAAAATAAAGTATCGGATGTTTCGTATGTTTGTGTATGTGATGGAAGCTTTTATAGGGCCTTGGGTAGAAAGTACCTTAGTCTAAAATGAAATGGAAATGTTGCCCAAATCCGAGATGATATGAGATGTAATGCTAAGCTTTAAGCTTACAAGTAGGCATTTAAGAGCTTACATATGCTTAGGCTATAAAGATTTAAATAAAGTTTAATACAGTTGCGGCTTCTTTCCAGACCATATACATCACACTGTTATTAAGAATTTTTCTTTTAACTATGCATTAAAAATTCTTGCTTTACAAAATTCTGGTCAAAATTTTACAACCCCGACTGTATTGCTCAACGTAATTGTCGAACTAGGAAGAGTCGGAGTTGAAAATATGTTGATCACTTATCCGTAATTTTTCACAGAAGCTTTTTATTCTATAATTTTACCATTAACTTACGTGCCATTACGCTTCGTACTTAGTATCAATAACGCATCGTCATTTCCTTCTAAACCCAGTATCAGATTAAACTCTCGTATTCCACCATTAATTAGAGATTTCTAATACATAATTTTGTTGAAGAATTCATAGAACCAATGCCCTAGTTTGCGATTGCATAGTCGGAGCGCAATGTCTCATCATTTTCAATTAGGTAGAACAATTTAGTTCGTCTCACTTATAAACGAGGTTGACTATTATTGTCCCATCTCAGGACACAAATATCTGGAATAATAGCAATAGCTGCCAAATGGGCGATGGTGAAACACGAAGATTGATATGTTCATTATCATTTTAGTTAATAGTGTCATAAACCATAGTCTTTTATATTAATTAATACATTCGGTTATAAGCATGATTTAATTTAACAGACGCTGTGAGACAGAAGTCGCTTCGGTGTGGTAACCAGGCTTGTCAAATCTTCTAGATTTGACAACATAGTTCAAATTGAACTCCTAAAATACGAAGGTTGGCAGTGGAAAGGATGAAATAAGAAGGTTGTTATTAAAGTGACAGCTATTTGATCTTCCCAACTCCTAGAGAGGGCAAACAGACAAATTGGATCACCATTAACACTGGCTCTTACGCAAAATAAGTCATAGTATGCCCATTAAGGGATGTTCCTGCAGTAATACCAGTGTAAACCCCGCTAACTGCTAATATAGTCGGGGACGGCTTGTTAATTGTGCGCTGGCCGGATTACGCCCGACCTTCGTTAACGCCGGATTTGCGCCGATACATGGCACGACACTACTGCTGGATGGAATAAGAACTACTGTTTTGTGAGGCTCAGCTTATGTGCTCCTGGCGTAATCTGGTGTGTGCTTGATTGTAATCTGTATAAGACCTTTTAATTTCAGGGAAGTTGTTTTCTTTCTGATAATGAAGGAATAACGTTTTTTTTCGAAGCTCAGGATTTTTGCTTTTTGTTAAGAAATGTATTTCATATTCCATTTTTAATGTGAGACTAAAGTTAAATGAATTATTAAATAATTATGCATACAGGCCTTGACGCCAATAGTACCTAAATGTATCTTGGGATATCAAATTGTGTCTCATATGACAATTTACAATGGACTATAGGATCTCATGAGATGAATCTAAATATGTTATACAAATTTAAACGAAACTCAGAAGTTGAAGAGTTTCTTAAGTCACGAATTTTTTTAGCTCCGCAAGTCTGAAAATATTAATAAAGCTAAGTTTTAAATATTAAATTTCCAGTCAAAAAAATCTCACAATCAGCAAAAGAAAATTCAAGCGTGCTCGCATTTCGCTCACGTATTTTAAACATTAACCTAAGATTGTCGAACATTGATATTCCTTACCGTTACATAATGAGGATTTTGAACGAAAATTTCTTTAATAAATCATGTTCCCGTATTCGCGGTACAGATTACATTGTGTTTGCGTTGCACCGCCCGTTTACAGCGTATTGTTGAATGTGATCAATTCAATATTTCGTATAATTGGACCGCTTTGGTTCCTGAGAAATTTCTTATCGGGAACCGCGGGTGGACCGAAAATGCACACGATTATGCCTTGTGCTGGCTTGTGGGCGCATCTCCTTTACATTATTGGGGTTCTTGTGAAGATGTTATTTGAACTCTCTGCTTCATTTTTAGCATTGTGAATGAATAACATTAATAATACCTACTTATTAATGAACTGTATAGATTAATACATTAAAACATATTATAGTTAAGTATATTTCTAAACTTTCGCTAAACCACGAATACGCGCTACGACATAGACACATGAGATAAACAACAATGATGATTATACTTACAAGTAAATATTATTTTTAATATGAACATTTGAATATCATTGTTATAATAAAATTTATAAAATTATTTTATTAACAAACACATAACCTTGAATTAAAACAGCTATGTTATACAGCACAAACATTATTATTTTCAATATCATTAAGAGATAAAACTACTGACCCTACCCCTTGTTCTATCACTAATGGTGTCCAAACTAATTATGATGGATATCAGACAATAGTAACATTATAATTGCCTACTATCGTATTATTCCTTCACAAGGCAAAATAACTTATCTTAATAGTTCCCAAATGTCCATTAAATAGTGAAAACTGATAACGACTATGAATTATATTTTAATAAATTAGCAATTAAAAGACGTTTTGTTAAATAATTTGTAACCAGTTTTAGTAATCTTTGATGTTTTAAAATTTTATATCGCAGTTAATTTAAGTGACTTATCTTTTAAGACGTTCGTCAATCATGAGATGTTTAAAAGAAAAATAAAAATTTCTAACAATGCAACGTTATACAGTAAGATACAGAATTGAATATGCCATATTATCTAGCGTTATGCTATTACTTTATCAGGGTATGCAGAAAGAATCTAAGTATTCCTAAAGTTTTAAACTTTTTTGCAAAAATCTAAGCATAGAAACAGTTCCATTTAATATTTTTTTATTAAACCACACTAGTTAACCACGTTAGTTGTTCCAAAACTCCGTCATGTAACTCCGGATATACAGGAACTTGTAACAGAAAGGAAGTGAAGGTCACAGGTCCTACTATATTGTAAGCCACCAACTTATGCACGCTTGTTAAGCGCAATGATTAGATATACAACAATCCTAATCAGTATTAATGTATTCCGGCCGCGAGGTGACAGCAAGAATCGGAATCTCTTTAAAACTGAAATAAAAAAAGCCAATCTAAAACAGTCACCATAATAGTCGGCGTACATACTTTGAATATAAATTAGCACTAGAATATAAAAAATGCTTCGGCCCAAACAACAGACCGGACCGACAGCCGTATCTAATAATTTTATTATCTTATTATGACTGATTTCTATTATGGAACAATGAAGACGAATTTTTCAACCATGAGTTATGGCTCGAATTCGATACGATATCGTCCTAATACTTCTCGTTCAAGGAAAAAGAGCTAAAAGTTTCAATGACGGAGTATTAATTAATAACGTGATGTTATGACCCTAGCAAATCTAATAATGTCAAATTTTAATTAATGAAACTTTTGAAAAATTTATCTCACACATTTGGCAGGGCAACATGGTCAAAAAAAAAATACTCAGATTACGTTGGCATGCTTAAAAAGATGGCTTCTTTCTATTAATCACTTCCAAGTATTTTTGTATGAGAAATATATTTCAATGTCTTTTTATTTTCGTATGTATGTATGTATGTATAAGTTTAGTTTTATTGAAATCTATTAATATGTTTTTCTTTTGAATTCTTCACCATACTATAAAGATGAGAATTATGAGGTCGATGAAATCTACAAGAAATTAGAGTCCATTATTTTCATATAATTTATGTAATTATGTTTTTGACTTAATAACTGACAAGAATTTATTCATTCTTAAGACACTTCCTTATTCATGCAATATCTTGTTTCACTTGAAATTGCATTTAAAAAAGATCTGATCTCGAGATACAGCTGATAAATTGTTATAACCATAAAACGAAATAGAACCCAAAACTTAAGGTCACACAATCCAGTCTAGACCGCGAAGGCGTTTTCAAAGATTTATGATCCAGATTCGATACGAAATCGTCGAGATTCCTCAGTTAACACGCAAAATAATGCGGCCCATAATTAAAATAAACAAACTAAAAAATGCTGACGTCCATAAATTAAGCGAAACGGAAAGGGTCCGCGTATCGAGACCTTTTAAGAAACCTGTACACTTGAATTCCATTCCTTGGACCATAGTTAAAATGCTCGAAGAATAGCTATTCATTAGTGGGTGCGAGAATGAGAATTCTTAAGGCACTCTGAATATTCCGATGGCTGAGAGGGTTGTATTGTCTTTGGAAAAATGCCTTAGTCGGCCCTGGTGCTAAATTATGTCGCGGCGGTGTCGGCAACATCGCGCGGCTTGACACGCTACTATTGAAACGTTCCGAGCCCTAGTCGTGATAGACTGCGCTATTGTTTTATTTTAAAAATTAATTGTCCTAAAGTCCGTTCAGGAGAAGGTTTTTATTGTATGGAGTTTACTGAGCAAGTCATTACTTTTAAGAACCAAGAAGAGACCAATAAAATTTTAGGGTTAATTTTGGTACTCATATCTTTGATAGGTTACTTGCTACCTGACACAAAAAGGAACTTTAGAAAAGTTTTATCATAACCAGATAATTTACAATCAAGAATCGTCTTAAAAAATAACGTAGATTACTCACTGGACGCTTTTTTTAAAACAAAATAGCAGTAAGCGTATAAAAGTTAGTTATGATAAATATCGGAGATAAAATAGTGTTTGAGTAAAAGACATTAATCACTCAAAAAATATAAAATCCATAATAAAAATCTACATAGCCGTCACATTAACGTGACAAATTTTCGCAAGACCATGTTAAATGGCTTCCAGTGGTAGCCTGCGGCTTCTAGTCCTAACCGTGTTATAATTATAATGAGGTTTCTAGCTTTTAAATATGCAAAAAGAAATATCCGTTCAAGTGGTCGCGTTAAGGGATCCCCGCTGACTGGTCTCAAACCGTGTCGGAACTCAAAACACCAGCACTTATGTTACACCTACAGAAATACTTCGAGGATATTACTTCAAAATGTGGCTATTATGACTATCGGAGAATTTTAATACGTCGTTGAAGCTTAGGCTATTGTGTTTTAAAGTTTAATGATGGCTATTCCCGTTATAGGCTACTAGAATGCTGATGTTAATTAATTTTTTAAATAAATTGTATTTGTATTATGTGTTCTTCGTTTTCGTAAAACGAATGACTGTGTTGAAATTGGAACGATAAAGTTACAATGTGGATATAAAAGTCGTAACTATGTAGTTGCAGAAAAAGATTTTGAAACGAAATGCGTTTGGAGACCGTGGTAGGGGTAGTACGAGTTGAGTTTATTGTCTTTTTTAATTTAAAGTTGTTGATTTAAAAAAGTACGAATTAGAATAAATATTTTAAATTTATTGATTCCTATTGCTTTATGAAATCGACGTACATTTATGATTTTATAAAGTATAAAGATGTTGCGCGTTTCAATATTAAAGCAATCAACCAGGTAGCTTTAATTTTTCCTCCGCAAATCCTTAATTGCGATTGTCAACCTTTAAATGAACTCTTTGTTCCCGCTGACTCTTAAATTCAATTTCCACAACAGCGCCAATGAAAGACCAAAACGCTTAAATTTAAACGACACGCAAACCATTAAGAGCGTGTAAAATTATTCAGCATCCTGTCGGAAGGCCGAACAAAGTTTGCGCTTTGCATATTTAAAGAAACACTCGCCTTATCTGGCTCTCATCGTCGATTCCCTTCACAGATACTTGAGAAAAACGGAGCAAACTAAAGGCTTGAATTCTTACGCTCATGCGCGCGCATTAGGACAAAATTAAGTGCGGTTATGTGTTCGACTGTCACATTAAAATACCGCTCGGTACTCCGCGCTCCGGAAAAAATAAAGCACACTGGCTATTGGCAGTACAATTATTCGATGAATCTCCTGCGCTTGCGCCGGCCCAGGTTGCCACTGTCAATTTATCGGGGAAACGGCTCAATAAAGTGCACTTGTAATGAGCATTATTTTAATTCAAAGTCGATTTACAATCATTTTATTGTTGCTGGTGTTGATACAGACATTCTTGGCTCAGTTTTATTGGTGTCTTAGATGGTGTGCGAAGTTGTAGTTCACGGAATAGATTGTGTGTCGTTTGTAGGGTATTTCTTATTACACAATATATATTTTACAAGGCCGGGTTTGTTTGAAGGCTTATTTAAATGTTATGTAATTCTATTTGTGTTTATCAGCTATCTGAATAAGTTAATTAGATATCCAGTTCAATATGTATAAACCATTTAAATACCAGTTGGGATGAACATGCAGCATATGTCATGAATACTTTTTTTTTTATCAGATGTTGCTAATAAGCATTGTAAGCACCTACACAAAATGATAAGAGGAAAGATTATAAAACATATTTAAAGAATAAAAATGGCTCACAATGACAAAATTGTTTATCGAAAGAAACCGGATAATTATTGAAACGCTTGACAATTAAATGAACAAATGATTGCACCGCTTAACATTTAAATGAATTAATAATTTACGTTCTAGCGAGGTCGAAGCTGTGAGGGTTAACATTCATTGACCAAAAAAAGGTCACTCCACGCCCATTGACTAGATGACTCAACGGCGTAAAAAGTCACTTCCGTGGCGAGTCGATTAGTGCCGAGCATTGAGATCAATTAAAAGTTGGGGACGGTCGATACGAGATGGCATCCCGCGGGAATCGTGCGACGTCCACCGGGTTACGCCGAGAAAAAAGGGGAAAGAAGAAAAAAAGGGAAAAAGGATTTTACAGCGCGTTCACACGATAGCTCACGTTTTTTGCGGGATTAACTTGGGGTCAGGTTTCACAGGGACACCACGGAAAATTTAATCTAATAGTTTTTGCAAGAGTGGTATAGGTATTTATAACCATGTTTGCTCTTGAACAAAATGAAGATGTTATTGTTTCATTGAGTTTATGTCAACACAATTTAATCTTTAGTAAGATATCAGTAGACTGTGTAACTTATTGTATTGTATTCTATTGTTTAGGCTATTTAATTAGAGGATTATTTTGTACTACTGTTATATCCAGAAAGTTTAATTTATTTTTACAATGAAGACCCGTTATTTGTTACAGTTAGAACTGTATCGAATTTGGTTAGCGTAACTTTATAACATAAATTCTCAAGTTTAATTTTACATACATACATAATATCAAGCCCGTACTTCCCGAAGGGGCAGGCGTCTAGTGGTCAGCTAACCCCTTAACCACATAGTTAAGGGCGCTTAAGTTTAATTTAGACTTAAATTTTATTTTTTTTCAAATTAAAATAGATTTCTCAAAGTCAACTCAAGTTCAATATTCCGGCTCTTGAATAACAAAGCCTTTGATAATCATTATGAATTTAAATATGCAGAGATAGTTACATGAAAATGCAATAAAGTGGTAAACAGAATTGTATTTCCATTAGATATAAAATAGCATCCAAGTGTAAGAGCGGCACAAAGTGAGATCGGCTCATAATGTGGTCGGCGTAATAACGTCGCGTTCAAGTAAGCGCTTAGGTAAATTAGTTTCAATAACACACTATTAGTTTATTCTATGCCATCAGGCTATAACCTAGACTATTCAATTTTCTATTAGAAAGCTGTTGTAAGCGTCAATAATGAGGGAATTGTTTAAACATGATAGCGTATGTCTATCGTTTTATCAGGGCGGTTGGTCGAATAGTCTGAGAGCCCAGTCACGAAACGTCATGAAATGGTCATGAGTCCTGTTAAAGCAAATGTGTTGTGTGATGAAAATGGATATTTGCACTAGGATTGAGTCGAGAATAGTAAGGATATTTATGTAAGTATGTCTTTCCAGTAGGTAGATAGCTTATAGCACACATAAATTCTTGTTTTAAAGTTAGGGAATGGATGTGTTAGTCTCAAAACTTGTTTATCTATGATGATTTATATTGGATATGTCGGAGATATCTTCTACATAAAAATATAGTACCACATAAAAACTAAGAAATAGGTACCTACTGATTTATACATATTTTGACTGAGTATCAGGCAATCTCAAATTGAATCTTGAAGCTTTTATTGCATACAGACCAGTATAACAAAGCCAATCATATCTTACATCACTAATGAAGCTGAACCAAGCACGAACGCAAACTCATACTCGTAAAACGCCTTAATTGAAACTAATACATTTGCATTGAGTAATTTGCCCGCGGCCAATTAATTACCATATTAATAATGATACTGTCTCGAGTGCTACGTGAGGCTTCGGTGTTGGTATTAGTGGGTTAAGCGAATGTTACATATATCGTTTTGCTGTCGTAACGTTCATGTTTAGAGTAGGGAGTATGAAATAAAGAAATAAATAATAAATTCTCCAGACTAACACATTGCCTAGTTCCAAACTAAGCGTATATGTTTGTGTTATAGATATTTGGTAAACGAATAGACATATCTAAATACGTTTATAAACTTCCATGACTCTAGTACAAATGTCCATGTTCATCGCACGAAAATTTGCCCCTAGCGGAGTTCGAACCTGCGACCCTTGGTTTTGTGGTAAGGGTTTCTGACTCGACTAAAGTAACATAGATTTCTATTTTTCACATTAAGAGTGTTGTGTGATAGCGCAATGGCAAAAACATGTACCGCAAAAACAAGGGGTCTAATACCGATTTATACAAGTTTCTAGGCGGTGAGGAAAAAAATCTAATAACTAAAAATGTAAAATCTGGGTCCAATTTGTCTAGTTCCCTTATCTATATCTATGTCTTTATGAATTACGAAGATCTGGTTTGCAGTCGCTTTAGAGCTTTTTTTATAAGTGACTAACGTCGGCCCGTGGCTCCCTTCGCGAAGGAATTGCTTTGTTTCTGGGAGACTATATTATGCCCCATTAAATAAATAATTTTTTCATGATAAAAAGTGGCATATGTCTTAATATTTTTATTCCAAAGAAGTGGGACAGGGATGAAAAGGTAACAAATATACAGTTAATTTCCTATTTATAGTATTAGTAAAGAAGTTATGATGGCGTCAAATACAGATTACTGCGTCAAAAAGTATCTATATCTATATTGTGTAGGCGACAGGTTAGCCCCTTGTCACTGCTTTTTCACTACTTTCCATCTAACCCAGTCCGGCTTTATTTTTGGCTGAATGTGGTTGAAGCAGGCCCCGCTGCCCCTTTGACCCTGCCTACGTCTTCGGGGATTATGGGTGTGATGTTATGTATGTATATATTTATTCCTAAGCGCCGATGTCTCGTTTCTACCAAGACACCCTCAATCCCTTTCCAATTAAAATATTCCCAATGACTATTACACAAGCAATGCTAGTTTGCAGCTAATCTCATACTCCAACGCACCATCACCGCCCATTACAGTACGCAGACCGTCGGGACCGTGACAGGTCGACTCGCGAATTAATTATAAACACCGTTACCGATGCGTTTGCGCAAACAACTTGTTTCTGTCGCTTCAGTATATACAGATTATCTTATAGTTATAGACACTGGAACAGGTGGTAGGTGCCAATCTTCCGTATTATAGTTGTAAGGACCACCAGGAATCGCAATGTAAAAAAAAATCTATGTCGTCAGTATAAAATGTATCCTTAATCATAAAAATGCGATATAACTCTATTGTTTACGTTTTCGCGCTTAAACCATAACCACAATTAACTGATCGTGATGGTGATTTGGTGCGCCGAATGTTTCAACTTTAAGAATGAGATAGGATACCAGGATACTACTTTTATCGCGGGAAAAATTAAAGATCCACAGTTCACGATGTCATATCTGCAACAGATCCAATTCCTTGTAGACGGTGCTGCGGGTCAAAGCTAGTAACTATTGCTCTAGAACGAGTAGGCAGAACGAGTATTCAGGCTATAATAGGAATATATGAAAAGTTAACAATAAATACTACATCTTAGATGATCTAAATTTATTAGTAACTTATAAAAAACCCCACCAAAAAAAGCTGAATCAACATACACTTTGGAATATTCTAAAATCACTGTTACCCTACCTGTGATTTTGGAACTATTTGGAATCACTTTTATCGCATATCAAAATCACGCATCCTCGTCCAAGCAAATTGCATATGCAAACATGTAAACTGCACCGTGAACGGTTTACCCGGCCTAACAACTCTGTGGTGAGGAACGTTGCCAGCACTCATTCAACCTAATAACACGCTATGCCACGTCTTACGGGGATTCTCTGATTAAATAAAATTATACGTCGTCTTGCGCGGAAGAGCACAAACAGATATGGAACCTGGTTTTACAAGGAGTCAGATTATTTAAGTTCCACTACAGAAGACAAGGCTGTAATCCTTAGAAATAATATATATAGAAGTGGCAGTGAGTTTATTAAAATTTCGCAGATGAATAATACTAAATCTATTCCGATGATCAGTACAGAACCTTAAGGTTGTATCACTTTAGGACACAGACTTAACGAAGAGCAGTACTCAGAAAGTAACTAACTCGAGTTATTATTATAATGTCAAATTCCGCATACCACTCATCCAAGCTAATGACAGAAGCCTATTAACCTGCAATAACTTTTTACTCATTTTCGTTACTTTACATAAACTCAAATGATCAGCAATTTCGTTTATTACTCCCAGCACTAAACTTATACCGTATTTAATTGGTTATTACTGGTCAGGTTTCCTATTATCGCCGGGATTCAATCAAGCGCCTGTGGTTTCATTTGTTTCGGAGAAGTTATTTTTTTTCGCCATTATTTCGTCTTTGATCTTAATAGACACGTACGACTACAATACTCCTGAATGCGCACTTTATCTATGGTTTTTACGCGAGTCTTTTTGCATGAAGATTTTTTGTTTCGCTTTGAAGCTTTTTTGTTTGCCGACAACTTCTGACTCATTGTAATGTCAATATCACTATATCAAATCTATTACTCTGCTGCTAGCGATAGTGTTTACTATCGACTATTACTCACTTGGATTTAAGGCGCAATATTATAAAGGCAAGAGATACCTATCCTCCTTCTTGATTCATCGTAAATTTCAAACGAAAAAACTTATTCATAAAATACTACATGAATACTTTCGAAAAGCCGTGGTAGCTCAACATTTACCTTACACCGAATTTTTTATAAAAAAAAAAAACTGATTCGATTCACAAATTAACAAAGTAATCTGAAACACAGAAGCGATATTGATTGATAAGGGACAATAGTGAGGTCAAAGAAAATAGACATTAACTTTAGTAAAAGGTAGACTGAGGTACCTATCTTTATTGTAAGACTATTACGCAGCACAGTCGTTTGATGTCTAATAATGGTCTTAAATTTGTCTTTTTTAGCATTAGTCTTGCCCTTGTTTGTTATTTATCAGAAATATATTTCTAGTGCTACCTCTATATTCTTGTAGGCAAAAATGTTTGCTGTTACCATTATGTGTACACAAGTTTATACGATTAGTTTTAAACACATAACCTATGGGATCCTCATACGAACGATCAAATTCTGTAACGTATATTCAGTCTAAAGCAGACTAAATAATCTTTGACCAATCACCGTCTTGCAATAAATCCGTTAATGATAAGCTGATGTAAATTTTTGAAAACTTACACTCAAACAAAATAAGTAGACCACGAATACGAGTCTACTGGTTACATGCTCAGTGTTCTAGATTTACATCTTAGGTATTGAGTTGCTAATTCCGTTGTTGCTACTAGGTGGTCAACGTTGATTACGAATATCAATTAAATAGGCTATTTAAAAGCAAACTCATTATTCTAACTTCTCTCATTCATTGTAATTAGGCATCTAAGTCAGAGCTTCTACTTTACCGTTACTTGGAACAGTATTGATCATAATCTTCTTTGGCGAGATTCGCCAACTATTTTGTAAGTCGGTTATTAAAGCTGAATCATGTATTGAGCTGGCGGTATCGTTGTTGACCCATTTGCAAATGGGTCAACAACGATACCGCGATACCATATATAACATATATAACGATACCAACGATACCATATAGAATAGAGTGCTTGACATTGTCGTCATTTATTAACTGTTAGAACCAACTATGTAAATACATATCTGACGTCCCAATTTGAGGCATCTCTGCTAACAACTAAATTATTAACCACTTAATGATTTTTGATTAGCCTCCGTAAGCTAGTTTCAGTCATTCAGAATATTACTTGTTGCCGCACAAGTTTTCAACTTATTGATAAAATCGTCTATATGATCAGATTTTTCAAAAAGTTTAGCGGCCTTGGTTTAATGTGTTTTCGTCCTAATTTCAAAAACCATTCGCTTGATGCAAGTATCTAACAAGTTGGATTCTTGTTTTTGCTAGATACGGCATGATACATTGCGTGATTAATTTGCGAGACGCCTAGGCATTTATTAGAAGGAAACTCGGTGTTATACTCAATCCCCGTTCATATTGGGTTTAACGGTATACCTATTAGTTAAAGTCCTGTTCAGTTCATTAACCTTTCGTTCTATTAATTACTGTGCGTATATACTGTGTATATATTATAGAATCTACTGATATTTTCAATATTTAACTTTTATCAGTAGTTACTGCACTAGACTACATCTATGCTCAGTTTACATTCAATGAAATGAAATGAAATGAAATGAAATGAAATGAAATGAAATTGTCTTTATTTACGTAGGCTTAAAAAAAGCACTTATAAATCGTCAGAATAAGATCAATATCTACCGGTTCATAAGTAGATTCTACCGAGAAGAAACCGGCAAGAAACTCGATAGGTACTCTTTTAAAATGCCAAGTCTATTATTACAATTTATACGTGAATGTACATTTACAGTGCAGGCGAACAGCCTATTCTGGGTCTAACCATATATTCTTATCATTTAAATAGTCTTCTATCTTGTAGTAGCCCTTTTTAATCAAACAATTTTTAACATATAATTTAAACTTATGTACAGGTAAATCAATGAGATTTTGAGGTAACATATTAAATATTTTTATACTTAGCCCAATGAAAGAATTACCACTCTTATTAAGTCTGTGATTTGGAACAGCAAGTCTGTGTCTATTTCTAGTATTAAAAGAATGAGTATCTGATTTTTTTGGGAATATCTGAATGTTCTTGTAAACATACATGATACAATCTAAAATGTATTGTGACGCTAGTGTTAAAATATTGATTTCTTTAAACATTTCTCTGAGTGAATCACATGGTCTGAGGCCGTATATGGCTCTGACGGCCCTCTTCTGCAAAATGAAAATAGTCTTAATATTGGCCGCAGAACCCCACAGCAGCAGACCATATGACATTACACTATGAAAATAACTGAAATATACCAATCTTGCCGTTTCAACATCAGTTAAGTATTTTATTTTCCTGACTGCATATGCCGCAGAGCTAAGTCTCCCTGCCAGGGCCGCAATATGAGGAGCCCATTGCAATTTTGAATCCAAGGTGATCCCGAGAAATACAGTAGAATTGACAACTTCAATTGCTTCATTATTTACTATAATGCTCGGGCTCACCTGCCTTACGTTGGGTAATGAAAATTTCAAACATTTGGTTTTTTTAGCATTAAGTAATAAATTATTGACTGTAAACCATTTTAGAACTTCTGAGAGAGCATTATTCACGTCGTCAAAATTTTCTTTGGTTCTATCAATTTTAAAAATTAATGAAGTATCATCTGCAAATAATACTGTCTCACATATGTTATTTGTGTAATAAGGAAGGTCATTTATATAAATTAGGAAGAGCAGAGGTCCCAATATCGAGCCCTGGGGCACTCCCATGGATAGTGGGGCGCCAGAAGAATTAGCTCCATTAATGTTAATTATTTGAAGTCTGTCAACTAAATATGACTTCATAAGACTAAGTGAATTCGTTGAAACACCATAATGCTTTAGCTTCATCAATAAGGTCTGGTGCTCAACGCAATCAAACGCCTTCGATAAATCGCAGAAAATACCGATAGCATCCTTTTTGCTCTCCCAAGCCTCAATCACATGTTTCATAAGTGCCACTCCAGCGTCAGTTGTGGATTTGCCCTTAGTGAATCCATATTGTTTATTATGCAATAATTTATTGAGTGTAAAGTGACGAAGTAGCTGATTAAATATTATCTTTTCAAAAATCTTACTTAGGGCTGGTAAAATAGAAATAGGTCTATAGTTAGACGGGTCACTTTTATCACCTGACTTAAACAATGGAATTACTTTACTATACTTCATTAGATTTGGAAACTGTCCAACGTCAATACATTTATTAAATATATTCGCTAAAGATGGGGCAATAGATTGTATTATGTATTTTAGAATGTCTATTGAGATTCCCCATAAATCTTCAGACTTCTTAAGTTGCAGGTCTTTAAATGTTTTCAAAACTGTAATGTCGTTGATGTGGTAAAAGTTAAATGGAGAGGCACATTCGCCCACATATGTTTCGAGAATGGAATGAGCAACATGTGGGCTAGAATTTAGTGAGCGGGTTGTTGCAATTGGGATATTGGAAAAGTATGATTCGAAAGCATTTGCAACTTCATCATCAGAATTAACATATTTACTATCAACTTTTAAAGAGAACTTGTGAGTATGTGTTTTATTTTTACAAGTCTCTTTATTTATAACAGTCCATGTTGCTTTAATTTTATTATTAGAACTCGCAATCTTGTGCCTAAGATAGTTAGATTTAGCAACTGAACAAATTTTCTTAAACAATTTAGAATAATTCCTGACATACTCAATTACTTCAAGATTCAGTCTTCATCATCAGACTAGCTATATCTCTTCTTCTTGGTACTGAAGAATAGTGTACCTTACACTTAGAAAACGTTCTATTCATCAGAGTAAAATAAAATTGATAAAAAAATTATCGGTTTAACAAAATGAGATTACAAAAGCTGGTTTGCTTGCGTGAATTCATGATTCAGCACCCGAAAAAACTTATAAAGTGTAATTATAAAGATATTGTGAATTATATAGCACAAGAGCGGAGACATAGCTAATCAAATATCTTTCAGAATCTTAGCTACTACTTCACTTTTAGTTTCGTTCGTTTAGCGACCTTATGGCCTGCATTTTTTATAATTGTTACGATTGTGCGCGAGTGTGCAATCAATCAAAGCATGAAAGTGAAAGAACCAATCAATGGCATCACGATTTGCGATTCCTGTTCATTTATTATCCAATAGAAAACAATTATTAAAATCATTGCAATTATCTAGGTTTAGTAAGTAGCCCAGCTACTATGGAACGTAGAAGATTATGTCATCGCAAAATATTATTTGTTTCTTGCATACGAAAACGTATTGCATAAATATTAATTAACAAGATGACTTTGATTTGCTATTAACATCTTCAAGGCTTACAAACTTTCATTTAATATTTAACTCCACAGATTTTTGAGTTAATATTATGTATTTGTAACTCAGCCCACTGCAATCTGCAATCTGCAATCCAACCCATTGTCCCATGTTGGTCTAGGACTTAAAAAGAATATGCCAACTGTGGTTCTTGCCTAGCATGTCGTAAAAGGCGACTAATGGTATATCGGGTTTTGGGTGTGTGATTGTGTAGGCGACGGGTTAGCCGCTTTTCACTGCTTTTTCACAATTTTCCATCTAACCCAGCCCGGCTTTATTTTTGGCTGAATGTGGTTGAAGGGGCATGCTGCCCCTTTGACTCTGCCTACCCCTTCGGGGATTATGGGCGTGATGTTATGTATGTATGTATTATTTGTAACATTACATTACAAAATATAACATTTGAAAATTTTGCAATAAATCTTTAATGACTCCTCAGATATTTTAAATAACGCGATAAAAAACGTCCTTCGTGAGAACCTAATTAGCGCTTCTCAAATACCACATTCATACGCCCCGCAAAGTATATTCGTGCCAGAAGTAATGGGAGTTAAAATGATAAAAAGGCCAATAAATTCAAAATGATAAGGAGCAATTTCACTATATCACGGTATAAAATATTGCCGGAGATGTGAGGTGCAATTATTTTTAAGCTACCTACAGAAATGTTCAGTTCTTTCGGTCAAACACGATCGTCTTCTACTTTCAAAGAAATATCAGAATAATTATTATTTGATTCATGATTACCATCGAATATCGTCTACGGACTGTATCATGTGGTTAGTTAGTTCTGTTTACCAACCCCGCCAGGAAATTGGCGTGTAGATAGATTAGTTTAATAACATCGTTTACATTCTATAAAGACTGATATCATATAACTATTCTTATCATAATTCGTAAGACTTCGTTCAATAACAAACAATCAGGTAATTATTTTCTGTAAAATCTGTTCTTATTTAATCAATGTTGGTTGATTGCGAGTTTATCTCAACAAAAAGAGCGATTCCGTAAGCTCTTAAAGCCCCCTACCGGTATCTCGAAATCGGCGAGGTATTTGTCTTCAGACGATTTAGTGTCGGTTCAGACACCGTTTACAATCAATAATAACGAAAAGGGATGCCCGCACGCGATCGGTAATAAATATCAACTATTTTTATTGTCGTACCTTTTCTGGAGATATAAACGTGTGCAGCGTGTTTGTCAAGTTCAGAAAAGTAGACACATCGTTTATCTAACTTACTAGCTTATGTGGTTCATGGTACAGGCCGAAAAACATTGACCAGCTTGAAACAATTAAAGCTATTTTATACTCCCTTTAAAAGACATAGACTAACATAGTTGTAACTTTTTCTGTTTAATACCTAGTCCTTCTACGATATATCTTTCTAGTTATTTTTATTATCTAATTTTCTTGATTGACCTATTTACTGTTTAAAATGACGATGAACTAGTCTCAAACATATCACTCCTCCAATTAGTGATCAAGTTGCCAGGTTAGGTTAGTCGATAAGCAGCATTTTTACAGAACTTGGCCGCTTTTTACATTTGTATTTTTGTGGGCATAACACTTTCTTTGAGTGTATCTTAAGTTATGAACCCATGAATAGTACAAAACTAATATTAATTTATTCTCCACATGGCAATATTTATTTATATATACTTTATTGCACAGTTAAAAGTAAGTAAAATTATTATTGCCTCTTCAAATACTCGTAGTAATAAATTGATATATTTTTATTGAAATATATAATGCATAAAGATATTAGACATATTATGTTGCAGATGGATAATATAATAGATTTCTATTTCAGTATTCAAATGCTTGGTTTACTACTTATGGTAATATAAAAAAATAATAAAAAAATCAGAAATTGAAAACTAACGAAACTAGCGTTTAGATAAAAATTTAATTTGAATTTGGATTGAATTAGAACTAGCATAGTTTAATGATCTAGTAATAGTCTTTTTTTCAGTTTAATTTTTAACCCTAAAGTTTGCAATTGTGTAGGCGACGAGTTAATTGACATTTGTTGCTAGTTTTCTTTATTTATTATCCAATAAATTTTATGTTTCGCCAAAAATGACTCCTCCATGAAAATGATTTGGGTAAAATGAACTTACTGCACCTAGACTGCCTACCTGGTCAGGGATCGGGCGTGTTGATATGTATGTACATTAAATGTAACATTCACAGCGTAGGCTTAAGTGTCCAGCCGAATAGTTTCGGTTCGGCAACTGTCTATCGGCTGTCACTTGTCACTGGGCCGTCGTAGCGCATTTGTATTTGAGATGATATAAAGCGCAGTGCCTATCGAATTAACTCTTCATGTCGGTGCGACGTTATCGTCGCCTGACATCGGTAGCGACAGTCGGTAATCTGTCGTGTGCGTTTTATTTTACGCGCGCCTGACAGCCGGCCGGCGGGTGATCTTGTCCCAATGAATCGGTACGTGCTTTAATGATATCTCTAGTAATGTCAGCGTTCAATGCTATGAAGTCTAAATCAGAAATGCAAATTTGTATTACGTTGTGGTTGTTGGAGTATTTCTTTGTGTGATAGTCGTAAGCGAATGCGGCAAAGTTGAGCAAAAGAATACGATATATTGTGATTAATAGTGTGAGCTTAAAAAGAAAGAGAAAGACATAGGGATTTAGAAAAACTCGATGGCTCATGCGGTAGTGACTCTGCCCCATGCGCCAATAGTTGTGGGTTCGACCCCCACCCAGGACAAATATTCGTGTGATGAATACTTGTGATTTTTCTGTGTCTGGGTGTTAATATCTAATAGTTAAGTATACATTTGTAATACCACTGTTGATTCTGATATCCGTAACACAAGTGCTTCAGCTACTTACCTCGGAGTCAGATCAATGTATGTGATGAGTGAGGATGTTTCATACGAGTATATTATGTAACTTGCAATTATCTCTGCTAAAACTAATAATTTATATTTTTTGCATAATCTGATTAGATACACTCACTGATTTGAAATCTAACTCCTCAATGAAAATTTGCAGTCTTCAAAATTACAACATTTAAAATTATTATAACACGAATAGGTTGAAAAAAAAAATCACATCGTTATGTCTGTTGTTTATCTACTTAGACTCTGCTCAAGACATTGTATATTCATGATCCCTACAAGGCAGTATAACTTGCCTTAGTAGTAATTTTGTAAGTCCAAACCGAGTTATTATATTTCACATTGATGATAAATCCTAACGTATTTTCATTTCTCAAGGCAGACATAAGTTGTGAGTCCTGCGGTGCATAAATAACATTAGAAAAAACTATTGAGAACATTTAATTAAGCCTCGGGCTATCTTCTTGGTGGCCTTGACTTAGGGTTGGCAGATGTCGAGATAAATGTTTGGGACAAATGAAAATATATCCATCCGTCTAAATGGACATTTACGTATATATTTTTATTTAAAGTGAACGTGTGCTTGAGTTGTAATCGTGTTTGGAAAGCTTCTAATAATTCTGGGACTAAAGTCTTTACAATTAATGCACATATATTATTAGTTTTATATAACGTCAAGGTTGCAAGGAGATTGGAACTTGTGATAATTTAAACGCCCAAATTGTAATTTACATGTCACAAGAGCTTTATGGATTGTCTTTGTATTACAAATTAAGTATAATATATTTTTTTCGACCTATAATACTATTATTTGATATATACCTATCTATACTAACCATACTTTTACTATTATTATAAAGCTGAAGATTTTGTTTGTTTTCTTGAACGCGTTAATCTCAGGAACTACTGGTCGGATTTGAATAATTCTTTCAGTGTTAGATAGCCCATTTATCGAGGAAGGCTACAGGCTATACATATTACATTAACCGTAAATACGAGTGAAGCCGCGGGCACAGCTAGTATTACTACATTTGTTTTATGCCTATTGCAAATAACCTGTAATTCTAACATGAGTACAGTACAGGACTAAACAGTAACCATTTACCGCTATATAATTGTAAGTACTGTTATTAATATAACATCTTGCAACTCAGTCATTTGACAACCCTACACCACTGGTTCTCGACAATAACCCGTCGCGATACACTGACCGTTCAATAAAACCTCTTACACAATAAAAGTTTACACATTGTAGATACTACCACTTACTGGCTATAAAAAATATTGCTTAATAACCACTTGCGCGGCGGCTATCGCAAAATGTACACAAATCGTGGGTGGCGCGCAATGGACATGAAATATTTAGCCAGCTCGCGGCAATGGCAGCTATCTAATTAATGAAAATAACATTAACTTGTCAAAGAGGGAGTGTACTGCAGCGGCGTATTGACCATACTTCCGCTCGTGTTTAAATTTAGAATTGGAAATGTAAACATAAAAACTATGGTATGCAAGACGGTTATAGAGTTTGCAAGCCGGAATTGTTGGTAAGAATAATAAGTGCCTTCAGTATGTTTTTTTTTTGTATTTGTTTAATTATATACCTTGTTTTAGTACAACTTAGTAGGTTCACTAGGCCTGATAGTAAAAAAGAAAAGTAAAGTCGTAAGGAAAACAACAATAAGCATGGTTTCTTGTAACTCACACTTATATTTTCACAGTTTTTTTTAATTTGACATTTTTCAACATACATTCTTATTGAACATTTAATACAAAATTGTGAGATAAGGGAGACAACGGTCACTAAAGCCAATTACACACTAAAAAACACATTCAAATAACTGAAGAACTACTCTGAACAGAGCAGAGAACTACCCTCGGTATCCAGCTCATCATCATCCATCCTTCTAGCGTTAGATCCCGTCAAACCCATTTAACAAAAGTGTTGTATTTCAATTTTATTGGTTAGAATATTTTCATTAGAAACATCACTAATTACAAGCATAACTCCAAACCAAAGTCGTTATTGTGGAAACATCGTTCAGATTGTTTTTTATCGAGTTGTCATTATACTCGATTTTTAATTAACCCAAAGTTAGTTAACGAGAGTCCAATCAAGTATGCAAGTTAATCTACGCTCGTCTCAACTGTTTGGGAATGTTTCAGAACTGTGTCGCGGTGTTGATAATGTCGGCGTGTTTGAGATTATCTGACACGAGTAAAAACTATTGGGAGCCGAGATAAAAGTTTGGGAAGTTAAATAAAGGAACTATGATGAGTGTCGGTGTAAAAGAAACACAGACTATAGTGGCATTTAAAAAAAAATCGAAATAGTATTAAATTTTGAGACAGCATTAGATATTATAGTGATCTACGTGAAGGGTTAAATAAATAATAATACTATGTAAGTTGTTAATGGTGATTTGACTCCATCTCTATAGAAATCTGGACGATTAAAAGTACAATATTGGGTATAATTAGGCGATACATCAATGTAATCTTTGCTAATATTATAACTGTGAAAGGAACTCGGCCTGTCTATAACGGTTTCAAACTTTAATAAAATACATATGTACTTAAATATGTACTGAATATTAACACCCAGACACCAAACAAACACAAGTATTCATCACACGAATATTTGTTCTGGGTGGGGTGGGAATCAAACTACCGAGTGCGTAATCCAGTCAAAATGTTGGTTTAAATTACGTAAAAATATAAAAATGTCGTCGTGTTTAGCTACTCCGCTAATATTTATAATAAAAAAATCGTAGTTCCAAATACCCAGTATTTTCAATATTTGCGTAGTCGTTAAACTTCGATGTTTATCCTTTTTTTCTACTTAAATGTCTCATAAAACTAGTCACGAAGTTGTAAAAAGCGGCGATGGCTACTCCGAATTTGTGCACGTTCAATAAAAAAAGACTTAGCTGGAATACGCCATAATTCATATTTTACTATCAGTACAGATGTAAGGATACTAAAAGTCAACAACTAAGACGATAATCTGAACATTTAAGGATTCAAAACGGTGAGCAAGCATGTGGCGTTAGGCATTGCCGAGTATTATTGAATACTGTTGCTTTGCATCACGTTGAGACATAATTTAAATATAAATAATTTTTTCACTTATAACCATCTCAAGAAGACCACTCGGAATAGTCAAATCGTAAAAAAGGACTACCTGAGATCTAAGAATTCTAGAGTGAGAAAAATTTTGTATTTTATTTGTCTATGATAATATTATTGAAAAGATAGATGGACAAAAAGTCAAGCTTGTCATAAAAAAATTTAGAAAATAGTCCAGGCATTCGCGGATGTTTAATTATCGTTTTAATTCATTGGCCTTAATAAACAAAGACATACAAGACAGTGCAAATTAACTCAACTTATTTTTTCATTATCACGACCAAAACATAATCCTTTCCTAACATCATTAGAGAACATCTAAATAATTCCCGCATCAAACGGTATTATTCATATCGGCACGCAAACCTTTAAATTCGAACACAATCCGGACAGACGGACAATCCAATTTTATTTACAAGTAAGTCCGTTTTGATCGAAGGGTACAAACGCAGTTCGTCCTGCGACCGTTCGTAGCGTGTTCGGCTTTTATGGGCGCATAAATATCGGCGGATGGGCTGGCGCGGCCGGGCGACTCACGCGCAGGTCCCTTACCACTGGTTTAAACAACCTTAGTAACTTATTAATTATGGAAGAGTTCTTTATTGCAACTAAAAACCAGGGAATAAAACAAACATTTATTAATCCATATAAAAATCTTGAAACGTATTTTTTTTTCGTCACAAAAAAAGAAAACAAATAAAAGGCACTTTCATTAGCCGTAAGTAGATATTTTTCATTTATCCCATCTTAATCAATTCTATTTTTGGCTAAATGTGGTTTAGGGAAATTATTTTTTATTTTTTATTATTATTGAACAGGCTAGCATTTGACTGCTATCTCACTTATTGCTCCTTGGAATATGCTAATACTAAAATATTAATTAATAAAATTTTGGGGTACTATTAAATGATGGGGTACTTTTAAATAGCGGGGTACAATAAAATGATGAGGTATAAGGTGCAGCAAGTTTGTCCAATAAGTTTTCCGTTTTAGTTCCATATTTGACTCACAGTTACTTATGACCGAAGAGGACAAACGCAGTTCACCCAATGAGAGTACGTACCGTGTTTGGCTTTTATGGGCGCATAAATATCGACGCATAGTTTCATAGTCTGCGCGTGCGCATGCCTCCTACTACGAGTTAATGATAGAGCTTTAAGGTGTCCTTATATAAATTTATGATCGTTGAAAGAAAGAGAAACCTAAAAATTTGCGAAAAAGAACTATCACTTTTGAAAACGAAGCCATTGGCTAAACATTGGTTGATTTAATACTTATTACTTAACTCATTTATGCTTTATTACTGTACTACTGTACTACAGCAATATTTTTCTTTGATAAATCAATTTGATTTTTCATTAGCAATAATAATTTTCCGTTAATTAAAAAATATACATTAATTTTAAAATACGAAACAATAAAAAAACATTTTAACAATGCATTCGGATTGAAAACTATACATCAATTAATCTATTTTTGTGAACTTTTTAACAGTAGTTTTAGTTAGGTTTGGATTTGACGTTATTTCACTTAGTTTTATAATATTTTCCTATTCCTAGTCTTTGTGTAATAAGTAAATATTACCGTATTCACAAGAGTTACGGTGCCGCGCCCGTGGTAACGCCAAGACCGCAGGCGCAGAAACCGGTCGTAATTTTTATCCGCCGTCCGGTGAACAATTTCGGTAAATTTGTTTGCTTGTTCCAGGTTTTGTTTGAACATTAGCGTCGGCCGAGTTATGGATTCGATGTTAAACAATAATTATTATGATTGTTTTGCAATGTACACGAGACTTTATGCTCAGTTTACACGGGAATTCTTTAAATGGTGGAATCTGTCGGGTTCCGCACGAGTTTCTGAAGATACATAAGCACAATTTCTTTGAAGTTTTATCTAAGATTTAACCTGAATAACAATTAAAAATTAATTGCATAATTATAACTAGCATATTATTGTAATTCTTTTTCGTCTATATAGAGCTTTAGTCTAGACAAGCCACAGTTTCAGTACCATCCTAGATAACATTTTCTAATATAATGTACATTTAATATGCAGGATATCTGATTCTATAAATAATTTCCGAAATTACGATAGTAAAACTAAATAACAATATGCGTAATAGTGAGCATATGTCAAGGAACAGAAAACGCATCCAATTCTTTAAATTTCATAATTTTCGAAATGAAGATTAGTAAAACAATATTGAAAAATTCGAACGTGGTTGTATTTAAAAAAAAACACTAAAACTTCTTATTTTTTACTTCCTATCCTTTATAAAAGGTTTAACCTTAATCTTTTTTTTATAGCCACGCGCTCTGCCGCTCGGATAGCGCTTCCGGTATAGTGCGTGTCTGTATTTGTTTTTTGAATTCAGAACAGATCAAAATATTTTGACAACAGTTACTAAGCATTATCGAATCCAAACACTATCTTTATGTAAGCTTTACCATTACAGTCCGTTTATTTTAACAAATGACTTTTCTATGACCTTTTAAAGGTCCATTCGAGTCCGATCCTCTTGATATAGGCCGTTGGTCTCAAATGATGCATTGTGCGGTGTGTCCCACGCATCTTTATACGGGCTAATATCAGATCGAGTTTGAGAATTAGCTATCCATCATTTGATGATAATGATATTTGACGGCCCCTTACGATTTAGTTCCCGATAATTTATAAATACCGCGTCAGTACATCGACACGGTAGGTATCGTATTTTTTTGCGGAATGGAATGCGTGGCTCCGTACTGTGGATTCTGCGGTGGTTATTTGTTGTGTTTTGATTGTTGGTCTCACGGCGTGATGTATTTTTGACGTTTGAACGATTGGATACGAGATATACGTGTCACTTATTTTTGTCATTGTCAATTTTGGTGGGTAACGGTGAAGGTTGTATGGAAAATATGACAAAAACGATATATTGTAATGATTTATTGGTGAATTTTGATAAACTAAGCTGAGATATTTGGATATATTCTACGTTATATCTAAATGGGAGCTCAGTTAGCTATATAAATTAACAAAACTTTTCTACTGTGTGTGAAGTTTCCCATATACCCATTGATGACTGGCCCGTTGGTCGAGTGGTCAGAGAACCTGGCCACGAAACCGAGGGTCGTGGGTTCGAATCCCGCAAGGGCAAATGTTTCGTGTGACGAACATGGACATTTGTACTCGAGTCATGGATGTTTATAAACATATTTAAGTATGTCTATCCGTTCACCTAGTATCCATAGCACAAGCACAAGCTTTGTTTAATTTATATATTATTTATTTATTGATAATCTTCCGTATATGACAAAATAGTAAATACAATAGTAAAGTTTCATATAAATCCGTTCTGCTGCCTTTGCGAAAAAATAACAAACATTAATTTGTTAATCCGCAAACTTTCGCTTTCATAATATCAATAGGATTAGCTATTATCCTTAAAAAATTCGATCAATTGCGATTGCAATTGTTTTTACAAAACAAATTCTTTTTTCAAACTTTTCTGCACATTTATCCGTGCTAGCATGTGGTACCAATTGGTTCAGTTCGAATTATCGTGTGGTGCGACGATGTGGGAACTGTGCTGGTCGCCCCGATAGCGCAGTTTACGCCATTGTCCCGACATTGTGGAACTGTAAAACTGTTGTCTGGCCTGTGTAATCAATTAGGGGCTAACTGAACTCCGCTTAGTTAAACTTTCAACTGGGGAATTTAAATCGATGGAGTACAGTTTGCTCACATGTGTTTTTTATTAGCGGAACCTAGTGACATTGTTTTAGTGAGGTACGAACGAAATAATTCGTCTTTTTATATAATATTATTCTGAATTTTTCACGATCACGATAATTAGTTATTAACCATGATCCAGTTGAGCAAAGATTTATTTCACTTTTATGATTGAAAGTAGTTTTATAACCCATATATGGATCCTGAAATAAAACCAAGTGAAAATTAATCCTAATTAGGTAGCTTTTAGGCTCCTTGATTAAAGATATATAATGATTATGACTATACACGTAAAGTATCAGGTTTGATCAGACCTACTAAAATTGTTAGAGTCTTTCTAAATAGTTAAATACATACGTATGCAAAACATCTATAGACTAAATACACTTATACCTCGCCAATCCTGAACCTAAGACCCGCAGATCCCAGACCGGCGCTCGAATCCCGATTCAATCAAGATATCCTCAGCGCATCTTAACGGTCGCGTATGAAGTCCAGATATGCAATTTTCATTTTAACGGTGCTCCAGCTTCAGAGTCAGTATCACTTCACACGGTTTTTTCCACATTCCCAGCACGCAGGAAATGACAGCTAGTTTGTGTGATAATCCGACTAGCTGTGGACACTGCGTAAGTAATACATATCGTCGAAATTGATCGCGATAGTAGGAATGGAACCATTTACGTTACATTATTGTGATGTACGAGTGTATTAAGTCGTGGAAACGCGATTAAATTGAAGAAATGCCGTATCGGGCACGATACCGGGCATAGAGCCTTAACTGTAGTTATAAATAAGGTGAGTAGTAGAATAACGATTTAAATTAATATTAACTAATATAAATCTATATAATTTTACTCGTAACTGTAAATATAACTGCAAGCTATTATTAGATAATGTATCTGTTTCGTTAGCCTTGGTAATCGTGAAACATTGGTTATGCAATTTCTAATTTAAATAGAACAGTTAAGTTTAGTCCACTTAACATTATATGAATTTAATACACATACAATATTTTGATTTTAAATATTACGTATCATATTTTAATGGCAAATTAACTGTTTTATAAAACAGATGTTGTTGTAATAATAAAACCGCTCGTCCATTACAGCTACTAAACTTTTTGTTCTCATAATAACGAAATAAATTAATACTGAATTCCGAAGCTGATACAAATTAAAGGCAGACTACCATTTATGCCAGTAAAATCAAATTGTAAGTAGCAATAGTAGCCAATAAATATTTAGAGACCATTCCGTCCGTAGTGGGTTACAATTTTTAAATCTCTTATCTCATCCGATTGTAAATTGCTTCGGAGACCATTTAGTCTCAGTATGGCACTTTAAGTGCATTATTTTGCTTTGATTATAGAGCACGGAAAGCGTGAACTACTTACAAAACAATCACTCCCATTAACCAACCGCGTCGATAGAAGCAATTTAAAACAATTGCTACAAATTGGAACAGAGTATTTGGTCTTAAAAACCGGCCAGCACGCCGTGGATTGCAGATTTTATTAGTTCTAATTTTACTCGACCAACGATACTTTCGTTTGGGACCTAATGGAATAGAAATCGCTAATGTCTATGAGTTCACACTCATGGACATTAGCGATCTCTACTCACGTAGAGGAAACATGTAAGTAGTTGTTTTAGGCTATTGTTTTTTTTAAATTTGTAAAATCGCACTTTTGTGATATGTAGGTGATGTGAGTCTTTCAATTATTCTGGTTCTGATAAATATAAGGTGTTCACATTGAATGCGAAACCAAATTATACAGTTGATTGTTTTAGGATACGAATATAATAAATATGGGAAAACAGATTAACACACATACATAAGTATCGATTATAGTCATTAAACTCCTTTTTGCTTAAGCTTAATTTAAGATATTCTTAAATAGAGAACACAACAAAGTTACTTTACTCAAAAGGTCTATTTTTGCCTGGCACTTTGCCAGACAATTTACAAAGTCTCATTACACCTCAAGTTGGCTTAGACATACTGGCCCATATCGTGCGCGAGTGGGCCAGTATGTCCTGTCTCCGATCTGCACATGAGCTTAGATTTGGACGCCCCACATCCGATGCCGGAACTATTTACCTTCTGTAGAGGGAGCAGGTTAACATATATAGATAAATACCGATTATTAAAATTAAAACCTCCCCTTGTTTCTTTGCCATAGTCGGACAAAAAAAAATGCTGAAGCAACATTTTTAGGAATTTTTAAACAGAGACAATTTTTCTGTACTTTTTATTGTTTTCAAAAACTGGGGCGGTTAGTACCTGACAAAGTCTTACTGTTCTCCTAATCAAAGCTTATAGTTGCACGCTCCCCAAATTGATTCAATTTATGTACTAAAAAAACTGAACCGATCTGTGCTTAAAGAAGTACTAAAGATCGTCTGAGCACCGTTAATAGTTGTGCATGCTCCTCAAATTGGCCAGGACACACTGGCCCACATCGTGCGCGAGCGCCGTCAGCTTGTGCGCGGGGCAATTGTACGCCGAGATTCGTGATCTTAGAATTAGACGCACCACACCCGATGCCGGAACTAGTTAGAAGGAGAGGCAGCAGATGAGCTCACATAGATACATATTGATTATTATAATAGCCCTCCTTTTTTCTTTGGCATAGTGAGACGAAGAAAATGCTAAAGCTACAATTAAGCTATTCTTAAAGAGAGATCATGGCGCGATGATTTGGACATCTACGTCCAAGATTGGCAGAAGCTTACAACCGATCGAGTGCTGTGGAAGAATTTAGGGGAGGTTTTTGCCCAACAGTGGGACAGCGCAGGCCAAATTTAAAACAGCCTTCCTTTTTAAAATTAAGCCTGGGCCGCTTTCTGCTCAATGGAGTCTCATAGCTGATAAAGCTCCGCTAATAGTTACATGCTCCACAAATTGGTTCAATTTATGTTCTAAAAAAATACTGAGCCAGTTCCTGCTCGACGGAGTCTAAGCTAATGGTTGCATGCTCCTCAAATTGGCCAGGACACACTGGCCCACATCGTGCGCGAGCGCCGTCAGCGTGTGCGCGGGGCAATTGTGCGCCGAGACTCGTGATCTTAGATTTGGACGCCCCACATCCGATGCCGGAATGCCGGCTCGCCGTTGCGCTAGAAAACGTTGGAGGTGTAAGGAAATAGAAAGATCGGGAAGGTTGATATTTGTTTGTATTTGACTGTGTTCAAAAAAGTTTTAATTTTATTTTTACAAGGAATTAATAATACATTAAACGTAACGCTAGGAATGATGATGATTTTTTTTTTTACAACATTGTAATTTCAGTTTGTATTAATCATATCATGGTAATTAAATTTAACTGCTTCCCGGTGTTTAAGTTTACTGCCTTGAGCCTATTGATTATTAATTGTATTTATTTCTGTTGATTATTACCTGTGAACTATTCATTCTACAGTTGGATTCCTTGTTTATATAAATATATTTTTTAACAATTAGCATGTAGCAATGGAACCATGACGTCAGCTCTATGGACGCATTGCTAATATGCTTGAGCTAGGTTACTAACATTACCTACGTATACTTATAATTGATTTCAGCCAAATTCGTAGATAGTGTGTAATTAAAACAACAGCGAAACTGAAAAAACGATTTTGATGGACATAAGACTGTAGCGAATGATGTGAAAGTGATAAAATATTAAATTGTTTCCGCAATTTGAAATGTACTTTATGTAATATAAATATGAAGCAACGTCAGCAACAAGTTGTGCATGAAAACATACGCCAAGATTATTAACTTTCAAATAAATTTTAGCATGAAAGTCTGTTTATTTTCATATCATCAAAACTAAATATTCATTTTAAAATACGTGTTAAATAAGCTTGATATTACCACCTTTCACAAACGCATTAAGTAAATCAAGAGAGAAAATAGGAACTGAATGTTACCACATCCGGACGAGCTCATATCATTTCTGAGCTTCTCGCATACAACGCGTACCGGGTCCAATCAAATTTCTACGGTACATATTTCACAACGCATTTGTCAAGACCACTGGTTCGTTGTAATTACTCATCATGTCCGGCAAATTGATATTATAACCAGTAATATTATTAGAAAGTACCATATTAATGCCGTCTGGCCCATTTGGCTTATTGAAATGTTATACAAAATCAACATTGAAGTGGTTGATTGTATTTTATTTCGCTTCTGTACGAAATGATTTGTTATTAATTAGTAGTAGTTAAGTTTTTCGGGATATTATTCATGGTGGTTGGATAATGAAAAACTTTTTTATGAGAAATAAACAATTTTGTTAATAAAATATATAAATGTTATACTATTTATAAACGTGCGTTGACATCTTTTAGACCGAGATTTGTCACATACAAGAAAATATATTCAAGTATGATTTTCAGCACGAAACCAAACATTTGAATATAGGTCATTTCAAAATATCAATATTTTAAATCATTTTTTTGACGTAGGTGCATTATTACTTATTATTGTGCCTTATATTTAATTAATTTACAAACATGTTATATGCTTTTTAACCGACTTCAAAAAAAGGAGGAGGTTCTCAATTCGTCTGAATGTATAATATTTTTTAAATACAATGCATTTTTCGATGAATCGTTAGTGTGTGACAATGATTCAAATAGGAGACGACCTACTAATTTTTTTTTTATTCAACATGTATGACTACTGTAAATATATCAAGTAAAGTCTAATGATACCGTTAATCCTAAAAGACAGTTTTAAGCCTCACCTCAGTTTTAAGTGACCAGCTATTAAGTACCAAGCGGACACTACATCAAGTCGGACGAACTCACGGACAGAAGCTGTTCTATTATAAATATAACACGACAATGGTATATTAACAATGCGGCAGATAGCTGCGGTCATGGCATTTGATAAAGATCGGTTTAGTTCATTCATCATTTAGAGGTTTAGTAGCGGTGCTGTGAAGTAAGGATGCGCAGAAGCCTCTTATGTGTCGACTTTTTGTGACTGCCTATAATGGTGGTCAGTGGTTTCAATACTTAGGATAAAATTGATTGGAATACAGACGAGATATAAAAGTGTTAAAAAATATTTATTTTTATAACAAATATAATTATATCTCCCAATATATTATTCTAGCTGGAAAAAAGAATTTACCTTGTATTCATTTTTATATATTTTGATACTAAGTGCAAATATATAAATAAAATAAATATATATGTATATAGTATACGAGCTCCTGGGAATACAGGGATATAATATAGCCTATGTTAGTTGCTGATAAAGTAGCTTTCTATTGGTGGAAGAATTTTCAAATCGATCCAGCTGTTTCGGAGCCTATACTTCCTTCTTCATAATATTAGTGTAGATTGAATAACACTTAACTGTCAAATCTTTCTATCTGGATTCATAACTATGTTTAAAATCAAGCCGTTTAAAGTAATAATGATTTATAATTCTTTATGCGTCTAATATAATAACATTCGAATATAAGTAAAAATAGGCGTATGTTTTTACCAACTTTCTTTTGAATACTATTCTCTACTATGTTTTTACTTTATTACAATGTTCTACTTTCTTAAGTACTTACGTAGTGTTCCTTCTGTACGTTTTATGTCCTACCACCGTACCGGACGATGGGAGTAAATTATGCTCAAATAAACAAACCTCTTTACGATACTATCGTTCAACTATTAATACTTCATGTTTAAAATTTAAAGGTCAACGAACCCTTTCAGCTAACATTATTTTAATTGGACAAACTGTTTAAAAAGTTTATAAAATAATTTTTAACTTCACGTATCTATAATAATATTATAAAGTAGAACAGTTTGTTTGTTTGAACACACTAATCTTGTAACTACGTATTTTGGTAATCTGTCTGAAGAACAAAACTTTTTTTTAATCATATAGTCTATTGTTTAAACATAGAATTTACGAATGTTAGGTATAGTCACTCTCTAGTTTCTCTTAATAACATTTTTTTCCATCACACATCCTAATAATTGACCTTTAAAAAATTACGAAGCCCACACCCTGCTTATAAACAAATTAAGCATGGAAACAAGCCAATAAACCGAAAAACAGGATTCGTAACTAGCACGCATATTATTTACACTAATGAGGTTTCTAACAAACGAACTGAGAAACGACCCGGCCAGTGATAAAACTGTACATCTGACCTTAAAAAACGCTCAACCCTTTGCCGGTTTCCGTCACTAACAATAAAAAGGTTAAAATAAAAGATAAAAAATACCACCCATTGTAATCCTATCGCGTGTGAGATAATCGAAGCCTACCCTTAAGCAAACGGACAATTCATTAGGGAAGTTCTTGATTGATGCTTTCGATTGTAAAGTTAAGGCAAGCACTCACGGCTTTTTATCTGTAGACTCGACGATTGAATTCGTTCATCAGAATTTAATGTGAATGAATATTAATTAACAGTCTTAATATATGACAACTTTGGGAGGTAAATGTTTAGCTGAGTTTATTTAAGACACTAATTGAGTTGAATATGAAAATTATATTAGATAACAAACTTAAATGTAAATTGTAGACTTTGCGACAGGAAATGCTGATAAATGTTATTTAGTGATATCATTATGTTACAATTTAGAAGAAATTTAATTAACAATTTTAGTGTATATTAGTTTTAATATGAATATATAACCAAAACATTTTATTTTACTTGTTCAGATCTTCATGCTCTTTGAATTTTTACGGTATTCATAGTCCCAATATTAAAACATTTAATTAATATTGGAACTTTAAATAGGTACTCTCAAATATTTTCAGAATCACGGATGCAGTTAATCACGAACCTCAAGAGGCCCATGAGAAGTAAAAAAATTACCAAAATATTTTGATGTTTATCAAAAAGTCTTAGAGAGAAAACGACCACATCGTGTAAGCCGGCCTTTAATGCGGCCATTGCGTTTATACCCTTTCGGGGAGATTCCTATCGGCTTGTTGTGTTAATAATAAATTCGGTTATAGAGATATCAAACGAATGATACGGAGAGACAAAACAATAGTGTAATTTTGATATCCACAGGTGTAAATGGCAGCTGTTTGTACAATTCCACATGTTACAAAGGAGGTTGATGTGGTATCATTAATCTTCTAGATCGTGTTAGGTGCTCTTGAATATATTACACGGTTTCGAGTGGAATGTTTTACTTTATAATGTAGGTTGAAGGATATTATGCATTAAAAGTAATGATGGGTGAGCAGTGTAATCCATTGAATAAGATTTGATGATGGACAGATAGTTATAGATGAAATCAATTTATCTTTATTAGGACTGAAATATTTTAAGAATGGAAAATGGTTGAAGTATGAATAAAACAGTCCATGGAAGCGATTGAATTTGTCCCGGGAGTCCTGTTTGAAAGGATTTTCTAAAAAACTGAAAATATTTGCTAAGGTTTATAGATCTATACTAATATTATAAAACTGAAGAGTTTGTTTGTTTGCTTGAACGCTCTAATCCCTGGTAGATACGATTTAAAAAAAATACTCAGTGTTTGGTAGCCCATTTATCGAGGAGGGCTTATAAGCTATGTATATAACATTAACCATGAACGTGGGCAAAACCGCGGGCATAGCAAGTATCATGTAAAAATGAGAAAGCAATCTTCATAGATACATACATAGTCAGGGAGCGGTGTCGTAATGTCAGAAAAATTGTCTGGTTCCCTTATCTTAGGGTAACGAAAGTCAGATCGGCAGTCGCTTCATTGTAATTAACAGACTCAATAAATCCTGGATCATGGTCTAAGCGGACCCCGTCTAAGCACGGGACATAACGCTAGGAAGATGATGATGGTGTCGTAATGTCAGAAAATGTTACCCACTCGCTGGGGTCATTTATTTAATATTATTAAAAAACATCACCATTTCCAGCCTCAAATATTGCTGAACACAAGTTGTCTGAGATTTCCAAAATTACTATCCAGTAGGAAAAGTGCAAACTACTTTGATTTATAAATTGATGCTATGAGGCCATGCTTTTGTAAGAAATTCTCAAATATAGTATATTGCACCTATTTACCACTTCAACAGAAAACTATGACTGTCTCTTTAAAGTTTTCATCTAAGGTTCCCCGTGGTAGCGTGACATCCTCTCAACGTTTCTACAAATAAAACACTTATCTGAATACGGATACTTATAGATCAACAATGTAAGACATAATACTCTTAAAGCTTAGCTCTCCCTATAATATCTGCGAGGCTAGTCTGCAGTGCCATTTGACCCGCGTTTATCTTGGAACAGCGCCGGTCGCGTCGCTACTGTCTTTGTGCAAGCACATTAAGGTATTCAAGTAGTCCGACAAAGCGCTCTTAATACTTGCTGGTGGCTTTTAATATTGTTACAAGAATTTGCAAGTGGAACGTTTTGAAACGATGACGGTTTGTACGCTAGGAATTAGGTGGAGCTGTTAAATAATATCTAAAATTCAGGGAGCAAGGACTCTTTATTGCGGTAAAACGGCTGAATGAATATTATTGATAAAAAAATTTATAAGCTTGGGTCCGTTATAATTTAATAACCAATTTTGAGATTTTCCCACTAGGTTAGCAATCATGTTAGATTAAATCTTACACATAAAAACACACTAGATAGAATATCCAACATCTTTATCTTGCTCCTGTTTGAACGACCTACAAAATTACTATGAGTTTGTATAAATATGAACAGGAAAAGTTTTTGTTAAAACACAGCTGCCTAGCGTAGTTTGTCTAGCGCGTTTTGTTAACATGATTATGTATGAGAAGTGATTACACGGTGTGACATATTTAAATTGTACAGACATGCCTTATTCATAGAAATTAAGGTATGGTAACGGTTAGATTCAGTGATAGATGTCCCCTTCTGTTGCTTAATTTGATATTCCAATCTTATAGATCATGTGAATGATTGATTATTAATACAGCTATAATACACAGGACCTTAGCATTTAATGCAAGCTAATTTATGGCTATTGGATAAATGCATAAAGTCCAAATTGACATGTGATTTAATTCATTTGCGAGATTTTCAAGTATCTTATCGTCATATGTACAATCATTTATAGGGTTATTCTGGTTTCAACGTTTTTATCTGCATAAAAGTTTCATTAACATGAAATTTCAGGGATATGTTTCATTATAACCTGTGAATGTTGCTAAACTTTGCCTACTTCTAAATTTCTCAGATGTATACTTGAATATTCAGAATAGTAACCTCAGTAGCCTTTGTGTTTGTGATCTTATTGTTTGTTACATATAGTCTCAGGTCACAACCTTTATCCAGGAACTTCTTGCCGACTTCGCGTCGTCTAACTTGCAGACCTTAGTAGGATAATCATAAACCGAGAGGAACATAACAGAACATTGAGTCAATAAATATTAATACGAAAACATCGTCACATATGAAGCTGACTATACCAAGCCGACTAGAAGACTGGCCGATATATTTCAGAGTTGCGTCCATTCATCTTTGGACCGCGTCTACTCGTTGATTCGTACGCGGCGTGGGAGCAACGTCACCATAAAACATTATAGTGGGACAGAAACGGAACGCCCGCGAACATGATTGAATTTTATTGTGAGCCAGAACTCACTTGTGTTATTTTGTTATGAATATTTTATGAGCCGCGCTATTAAAATTGTGGATATATTAATATTTTTATGTGATCCCGCTGAAAGTAAGCCGTATAAGTGTTTAAAGGGTCGAATGACTTTTATTAGGAGCTCTGGAGTATTTCACCTAACACCGTGCTCGTAATGCGCTCGAAGTACCCATTGAAGGGAATTCGAAAGTGGAATCCTTGTTTTAATGCAGGAACCTTGCCGTTAAATTTTGGGAATTACGTCATTCATCTTCTAACGTTCAGAGATCTTTTTAGTTGTCACCACGCCATGCATTTGAAGTCATTAAATTCTTCGATTAGGACGTAGAAATTGATTAAACTCAAACTAATATAAACCCTAAGAAATCGCAAATGTCTAAATAAAATCTAATTTTACAAAATTTACGCTAATATTTAGTCATAATTATTATGAATATACCGTATAGGATCAAAATGTTCGTCACGTTTCTATTTGAGAACTTATTCCTAAAATTCCCTTAACCGAGAATCGAATGTAATACCTGCGAATCAAACTTTCCCGTGACATGTCAAAATCACCAACAATACGGCTTTGTTTACGTTCTCCTGAAGAATTTGTGGCGCCATAAAATGAGAATGACCACATCGGCTTTTTACTGTTGACACTGTCTTGTCCAATAAAAGGGGTGTAAACACGACCCAGGTGACAAATAAACCACCATCCCGCCCCTATGATGATACTATAATATGCATAGACCCCATTTTATTTGGGGCTAACTGTAAAATACACGGTGGACCCAATACATTTTTTACCTGCTCCGAAATGTGTGGTCCGTACGATGCACCTATCGATTCGGACACTATATTACCTATTCTATGGGAAATTGTGTGCTTTAGGGGAAATATAGGGATCTGTAGCTATGGCAAGATGGTTGTGTGGGTTTACTTATATATTTTGGTTTATTTCGATAGATATTTTTCGTCAAATACTATACCTACATTAATCCCAAGTTTTTTTTTTGTTTATTTTCAGTTTTTTATTTATTTTGCATTAAAAACATTTGCATATTTTTAAAAGCATACATCCATACGTATTATTAGATATTAGTATACCACATGGTGGGCAAGGTCTTAGCGCTCCACTGAGCTTCCGTCTTCCAATGAAAATTATCGTTACTCCCAAACATCCATTCACATTAAAGATTAAAACTTTTGTAAGAAAATATTGAGATTTTATAAAGTGCATTAATTTTTAATAAACCATCTCAAAACATACGAATGGTTCAGTACATATCAATTAACAAAGACCATTCAACATAAAAAATCTTATTTTAATGTAGGATTATTATATTGCAGAGAAATGCAAGCAAAAAGAAAATTCCAAGCCCATATTAGTTAGTATATTTCTAGGGCAAAATAATTTCGTGCCAAGGCCGCATTTCTCTCAAGTAGTTTTTGCCAAAGCTGTCTTATATAAAAAAAAAACTGCACTTGCGGCATTTAATACTCACTTTACTAAATTGCTTCAAGCTTGCACGGACTTTGCGACGTTGTAAAACGCAAACGTACTTTTACGTCCGAGATTGACAATTTGCTAACATTTGGTCAGGTATTACCGTATTTCGGTGGTCGTGAATAATATATTAAGATAAGGTGTGTGGGCCCGATTTATGAAGGGCGGGTACGGGTTTTAATCTCGTGGAACGACCATAACAAGACGTATGGGCGAATTACTGAATCTGTTATGAGACGATTTCATAGCTCCTCGAATTCTGGCCGAGTGCCGTTTTAATATTTTATCCAATAGATCGGGCAGGATTAATGCGAAATCTCGGGGTCTGCATTCGTTATGTGTGGATTAGGACGGTTTAATTAATATAAAGGTAATGTTAAATGTAGTAGTTGGCTTGGAATAATTTCTTCAGGAGAAAGTAGAACCACAGGGAAGGAAAACCTTTTGAGGTGCGTAAAATTTATTTTTGTTATTAAAAAAAAAAACATGATTTATTTTAAAATTTTGCGCGTATTTTATTTTGTGTATAAAATATTGTCTTCTACTTTTTTACACTAATCTTATTTTTAATTGCTTAGTTTTATTATATTTAATATTGTTTACGTCACCAAATATTCTCCAGTTATGATTTTACGTGTATGCGAGTGAAGAGAAGTGAAGTGAAGTGAAGTAAAGATACGGGCGCTAGATAATACACAAATAAATGTCTATGAGTGACACTTTACGGAAGCTACTGAGTTGAGCATAGGTAATAGATATGTACAAGTGATTGAGGGTCCCACTATAAAGCCAAGTGGGTCGTAAAGTCATATCGATACTCCTGTTATGACGAGAGATCATAATATCCTGATGCCATTTTATGTAACGAAGTTAATTTAACTACTTCATTAATATGAACAACCATTTATTAGTAACAAGAGTGATGGCAGCTTAATTGATAAGAGCGCACCTTATACGAGGAGTGTTGGTCCGACCCCGAGCATGTACCTCTGTTTTATGGTGATCCCGAATGAAAGGTATTAGATCAAAATACCCCAAAGATTAGTTTACCTTTGTTGTAGATCATGGGTCACCTATTTTGTATTTGCTGTAAGTACGGTCGAAAACACCAGTTATTCGATAATGCATCTTATGGAAAGGTAATAAAACTTAAAATGCATACATTCTATTAATTTGTACTATACTATACATACTTTTTGACTGGCTCGATGGCGCATTCGGTAGTGACCCTGCCTCATGCGCCAAGAGTTGTGTGTTCGATCCCCACCCAGGACTAATATTCGTATGATGAATACTTGTGTTTGTTCGGTGTCTGGGTGTTAATATATTTATATTACCACTGTTAATTCTGATATCCGTAACACAAGTGCTTAAGCTACTTACCTCTGAGTCAGATCAATGTATGTGATGTAGTGTGATATTTATTTATTTATATAATCTTCAAGTAACTGTTTGTTACGTGTACCTTTCAGTGGGAATTAATTTACGCGTTAGTAGTGCGTTTTTTCACGTTACTCAAGTAAGTTGGCAAGATTTTATGCAATAAATTGCCATACCCTACATATTCCAGTTGCCAGTCTTTCCTTACACAAGCGGTAGCGGTAGCGGTAATATAAATATTTTCTATTATTTTTGTTTGTAGTTAGTTAATAGCGATGGATGAGTGCTTCACACCCTTATGAGTTTTTCCCGTGACTCCACTCAAAATTAATGAACATCATTTCAACAATTGGGAACGGGTTTCTAGTTAAAAGATCTTTATAAAAAGTTTTGATGATATCACTTGAGCTTTTTCAATTTCTCTATAAAGGCTGGTATTTAATGCATATCTAATCGTCGTGAGGACATCACGTTGAAATGCAAATAATAGCGATAATTATGCTTTTATTTTACCATAGAGTAAGAAAGATACCATAGGGTAGGCTACTTGCTAGGATTGCTTATGTGGCGTGTACTAATAGCCCTCATTTGCTCCCCCAACAGTCATGATGCCATGATCTTGCTATAACAACCAAGTCGCCCAACTCTTCTAGCAACTTCAATAAGCGTTTGGCCCGCTACCGCTTCCGCTCATATACCGCCTCGCTTTAAGGCGAGCAGCGAGCCTTGCCCGGATTCCCTGTGTGGCGTGTACTAATAGCTCTCATTTGCTCCCCCAACAGTCATGATGTCATGATCTTGTTATAACAATTGAAACAGCTGGTTTTTCTAGAAAGTTCCATAAGCGTTTGGCCCGCTATCGCTCCCGCGCATATATCGCGTCGCTCTAAGACGAGATGCGAGGCTTGCCCGGATTCCCTGTGTGGCGTGTACTAATAGCTCTCATTTGCTCCCCCAACAGTCATGATGTCATGATCTTGGTGTAGCCATGACACGGTGCTCCTGTGTCGTGTTCCGCTTAATTAGCCACATGCGACATCGTGACGCAAAGTTCACGTGTGCGGAATTGAATACGTGGGCCGTGGACGTAACATGATTTGCGTCGAGGAAAAGGCCAGGGGAGATATAACGACGACTTTGTTGCGGTGGAGTAATAAGGCTTTTTAGGTATTTCTTTTCGTGACTGGAGTTTAAATGAAATGAATTACGTTTTAGTTTCTAGTTTTAGTAATGTGGTAGATTCTACTACGTGTTGTCTATGGATTCTCCTCAGTGTATTGTTTAAATTGGTTTAACCCTGAGTTATGTTTTAATTTGTAGTGTACCGTATGTACCGTAATAATACTTTGTTTGGTCTGTATGAAAAATTACACAAATTAATAAATAAATGCTTTTATTGGTCTACAACTGGCTCTAATGTGTCAAAACTCTCTCAGTTTTATAATAGACGCATAGAGCGCAAAATTTTGGCGCAGTACCTATTTTATATTTTATTTAATCTCCATCAAAATTAATTGGCAAGCCATGTAGTGGTACATCAAAATTGGCAAACATAATAACTGTAAATTTCGAATACAGTCTCTATTTTATTAGCGACTACGGCCATCAAAATCACGTTTAATAAAAAAATCTCTACCCGAATACCCATCACCGTATTATTTGAAGGCGTAGATCACATTCCCGATAGCGTCACATGGCTATACTTGTGTAAATACCAATAAAAGAACATTATAATTACGATAGCATCTCGGTTCAATATTTGGGCTCATATCGGAGTGATCTGTTAAACATTGTCCACCGACGCTCTGCCCACGCGCAGGTCACGCCCCCTAGCGGTCTCACATTGTTTCTGTGCCGTGCAATGTGTAAACCATATCTCAACATTGTCAAGCTTTAAATAATGCTAAATCTGATGGGTATCGATGGAATGTCATGTGTCATCTTATAAACATCGGATTTTATAAACATTCGATTGAATTTTTTATTGTACAGTGTCTTAATAAGTGTCAGAATCTAGACTCAGCGAATTAGCTATTAAAGGAAGGCTAATTGGGCTTTTTGAAGCTAAGACACCTTTAAGTGTTCGATTCTTATTTTTTTTTACAAGAATAGAAGGAATAATCACATATTTATAAATACATAATTGTCATATTTTGTCTAAGCCATCTAGCAGTTGTGTAACTTTAGGTGGGCAACAGGATGACCTGATAGGATGACCTGATATACAGTCATCAGTTTGAGTTCAAAAATATTATTTTTGAAACAGAAAGTAAAAAATAATATAGGCATTAAAATATCCGAATCCATTGCAGGTATGATAACATATGCAATTGAATATGTAATACACCGATGCGTCAGCTTTAAAAAGCTGATCATCACAAACAGAAAATTTTTGTTTCAAACAAAAAACGGAAAACGGGAATAATTTATAAGAAATCGGTTTACCGAGCCGCCCCGACTCGTCTGTATTGTTTTATGGATATAATTATGTCGATGCAGTCAACGGATTTCATTACTAATTCCGCATGAGTTCGAAATTTGGCCGCCACGAGTTATGTACTGAAGAAATGTTTATAAAACTTCGTACTATAACGCTGTTTTGAAACACAAAATAGTAAGAAGTGTCCGCCGTTTTATAAAAAACGGAATTATTACTGGGGCCATTTTGTATTCGATGCATGCGCAAAAAGGAGTCCCAATTATGCGCAAGCTCAGCGTCCACTTAAAATCGAACATTGCCTTTGGATTTATCGTAATAAATTGAATAAAAAGTCGGTAATTGTTTGTATGGAATGCGGATTACTAAATGAGGCATTTGTTGGATTCTGTAACGATCCATTTCTCTATTAAACCAAAGTAAATATGTTGCCTCTTGTCATATACATAGTTCTGAGATCTGATACAAGAAGATAAATGGATATGGAACTATTTTATTCTTTATTTTGCTAGCGTTAATGCACTTAGTTGTCTGCTCAGACCAGAAACCTGGACTTACCGAGTATGACATTGGAGTGTATCTGACCTTCAAAACCCTTAGTTTCCATTCATAACACTTACTCATCACATTAAATCACAAAAAAACTGTAGTTTTTTTATTAGTTAATTATCAATTTTAAATTAATCATAAAATGTATAATATAATATTTCCAATGTGGAAATCCAATGGAAAATTCACGTTAAATTTTCTTTTTTAATATTTAAGGGTTTCAGACACGTTTTAATGAGGCTAACATATTTGTATGCCAATTATGTAATGAGAATTTATTACTTACAAATAATTAAACATTATCCACTTGAAACGAACCTGTTTATAAAATACAAAGAAGCAATCAGTGACGCCAAATGACAATAATCGATGACAATATCCGCTATTTTGATCTGTACTTCAAAATTGCGGACATTTTGACAAACCGGCATTACCGCCTCGTCTCTTATATGAAACCTCCCGGAATACAACAAAAAAGTCGGCAAAAACCATAAAATGCTCACCAGGGCACTCATTACAACGTCGATGCAACTGAAATTCGAAGACTGTGCCCTTAACCTAACGTCAAACAAAAGTTACTCCATATGTCATTGTGTCAAGCGAACCCCATACATTATGTATTGTTTCCATTACACTACGAATTTTAACATAAACTCGATGTTAACGTGAATAAAATAAACTTTTTAGTTGCCAAGCGGCTCGAGCAAAGTTTGTAGAATGATCGAACTACTTTTTGCTCCTGTGCCTTTCCTGTGATCATTGGAAGCCTTACGAGTATAAAAAGCATACTTATTACACTGTGAGAGTAGGTACTTGCATTGGGAAGTGAAAAAGAGTTGGAGTAGTTAGTAAAAAGTTCAGAAACACAGCTGATGAAACCTTTGAAATTCAAATTCCTCACATTCCTGCAGATTTCGTAGGATTTTTTTGGGTTTCTTCGCAGCAGTCGTTCAGGAATACAAATGATCTAGCAGATCTGTATTTTATTAAAAATATTTGGTGTTTCGTTTATAAATATGAAGTTTTCACCGTTTTTTGTAATAAAAAAAAAGTATATCGATTACATTTAGCAACAATAAAAATTTAAAACGTCCTGCGAATGCACACGCGTGATAATTGCAGCAGTAATTAAGAACTTCCTTTTTCAAAGCAACATTATTTATGTGACATATAATCTTTAATTAAAATACTTCCTTACTTTGTAAAACAATTAAAAAATTAAAGTAGTTACATAGTTTAACGGATAATATGGGGGAAATATGCTAACAAAGTATAATAATATTATTATTCATTAATGCAATTTTACTTTATTGCATTTGCATGTGGTATAAAACTATGCATAACACGATGACACAGAGAAGTTTTGTGAATTTCCCATAACTAAACACGTTATGGGATATTCACAAGAGCAATTAAATTTTTCTCTCAAATGTCAGTTGACAATCCAAATTGACAGCTTTGCTTTAACGTTTACTCAAAAACTGGTCTTGAATTTTTATGATGACAAACAAAAAGCTTAACGCTGAGCCATAGATAAGTATTTCGGTAAATATTTAAGTTACCATTACAAATGAGCGCTCAATTGAATATAGAAATATACCAGAGTTAAAAGAAATTTAGCTGTTAATATTTTTTTTGGCCGCTATGAAGCGAATAAAGTATTTGCAACAAATATTAAGAAATTGAATGTTCATTACTTTTTTTTAGCTTTCTTCAATAATAAAGCAAGCGATTCATTTATTAATTAATTAATGAGAATAAACATTCACAATCTCTAAGACCGCCTATATAAATGTGGTATGCTATCTGAAATAGACATATGTAGGTACAACTTATAAAAAGGCAAATGGCGCAATTTAAGTTAATATAATAGCTGTCTCAATGTACCAACTTCCTCGCCTGTCATGTTCTCAAAGACTTCTAATAGTGTATTGAGTTTTGAGTTTGTGATTATGTAGGGGACGAGCTAGCCACTTGTTAATTTGCCATTTACCACTCAATTTCATTTTTAGTTTCCGTAGGCAAGAAGCTATGCATGGATGTATTGGCAGTAAATCTGTCTGTTAACCGAAAGCTCCAAATTATCCAAAATATATGAGGCTTTAAGCCTGATAGCACAATGACAAGCAGGCCCAGGCTCAGTCGAGACAGCCACGGCGCGAGGCACGCACAGTTTGTCTTTAACGGCAAACACAAATATTGTACTGGAACAAGCGACGCAGCGGAATAGCAAATCGAGTATTTGTACAAGGCGTATTTCGACGCTGGACCGTGTTTGTAAACAGAGATGTTCAATACAGTTAGCTCTCGATGGTAGCGGCTCACATTTTTTTCCAGTTGGAATGGAATAGGAATACTTACTGTCCAAACTGGATACAGACTCGACGCGTCAATGTTTGTCCTAAGGGAATTCCAATTAAGACCGGGTTTTAGAATAGGATGTCCGTGCTTTGAATTTTACTTAATGAAAAAACGATAGTTTATGTGACATAACCAATAAACACCAATTGTTAAACAATCTTTACTTTTGATAATGGAGCTTAAAAATATGGCCTGATGCACAAAACTCATCGATCTAAATGTAATAGTAAGCCTGGTCAGTTTTAATAGCAATTATGGATAGGCATGGGTAATCAATCGTATTTTTGGATATTTTATTCCATTACTCATGCTAGGGATGTAGCGTGAAGTTTTAGTTAGTTAGTTAGTTACTCATGCTACTTGCAAAGTTTAAAAGGATGTTATTTCAAAATTCGTTTTTATCAACGAACATATATTGTTAAAATTAATTTAGTTAGATTCTGCCATCCCCTTCAGGTAATTGCAGGCGCGATGTGTATGTATGTATCAATTAGTTCATATACGACTTAATACCTTTCGGGTTTACTAGAATAAGTTTGTACTCACGTGATTAGGTTCCCAGGAAAACACGTCTTCTTGTGTCTATGTTTATAAAGTAAAAAATAAATGCAACTACGTATTGATAAAGATTGCAATAAAGTCATCAATTCGCATTAGTCTGGACGTGCATGAATGATGTCTTTATTATTCGACTATAATAGTTGGTAAGTTTGAAGTAAAACGAATGGTTATTCGCTCAGTCTTCGCCAAATAAGGTGTTTATGTACAATTTAAGAGATAATAGCTGTCTCAATCGATTTTATACGCTGTTCACGTTTAAGTGAATTGATAACATAATTTTGTCATGCTCGCTCAAGTAATGTTTTCATTCACAACTTCGTCTTAAAATTAATTCCGTTTTGAAGAGGTAAAGGCGACACTGTTTATTTGTTACTTTTATGTTTTTCGGTCTATTTGGAATTACTTTAGTAGTTTTGTTGGCTGTCTGAGCGAGAATATTTATTTATATTACAGTAACAACATTGGGTTTCTATAAACCATGATAAATACAATGTCGACGCATGCATAAAGCAATAATATGATTATTAACATTTTTATTTCGGAAGCTTAATTTTTTAATGAAATATCACCTAAAAATAAAGCAATTTTTTACTTTCGTAAAAATTCCAGTTACAATTTGCAGTACTTTTTTAATTACGCACACAACGCGAGCCCGCCAGCGCATCATCGAATCAATTATCGAATGTTCAGCCGATCGAAAAATCGTCGCCGCCTAGCCTTGCCCGTAATAACATGTACCGCGTTAATTATTTGTTCAATCACGATTGACGTCTACTTTAATTTCCTTTGCACCTGTTACTGGCGACCACCGACGCTGCTGTATCTACACAGGAACCACATAATTACATACAGTCGAACCGGTGAAACCAACGGCTTCCTATCGGCGCTATGTTGAGAATTTAATCCCAGTTGAGCATTCAATTTATCGTCTATTGGATAATAAAATGGAGGTATAATTTAGTGTAACGACGTTTGTCAACTGATGAATTATTAGGTTTTACTTTAAACTCCACTTGCGTGGATATTTCTATTTCTAGCTCGGTATACCCTCTCAATAAAAGCTATTTTATATAATTTTTAACCGACTTCAAAAAAGGAGGAGGTTCTCAATTCGACTAATTTTTTATTTTGTATGTATGTTACTCGATATCTCTGAGATTTGTTAACCGATTTCCAAATTTTTTTTTATTTAAAAACTGTTGTGCAGAACTTCATGACGGCCAGTTGAGTAGTTACGGACTAAAAGAGATACAAATAAGCAATTCACTTATAAATTCACAATTAGCAAAGTTCTTTTTTACTATAATATTTTCTACTTCACTTCTCGGACCCTCATTCTTAAGAGGATGGACTCAGGTTCCGAAACCCTTATAAGTAGTCACGCACTTCAATTCCAAAATAGTAATACATTATTTCACTGTTCTAACTTATCTATACTGTGCTCCAACCTTAAAGGATAAATCTAGCATGAAACGCAGAATTTATACTTATCGATTTCATTCAAGATTTAAGAGTACAAGACTAACAATGCTCCTATTTATAAACACGCGCTATTTACCACTACAGCAAAAACTGCGCGGACGTCGACACTGGCTAGGCAATAAATCGCGCCACGTTTGATTATACGCCGCTGACGTTTCAATTTGATAGTTTCCCATTGGTGCCCTTATCACTTTCTACGATTATTGATCGGTTTAGCGGGCCGTATCGTCGCGATCTCGGGCCGTTGTATAAATTACTGCGGCGTTGCTTGCTGGCCTTCTGCTGTACTGTGTTCTATGTCCCGGTATTTCGGGACATGAACCAACACAATTATGAAAATTCTCAGGGTAAAGCGATTAATAAATTTCCTTGCTGGCCTTCTGTTGGACTATGTTGTTTAAAGCATCTCATTATAAACTGCGAAATTTTAATAAAATATTAGTTATAGGTTTTATCTGTCATAGCAGTATTGTATGTGGTTTTGTGTAGGTCGGGCGTTTTGGGACAATTTCTGTGGCCTGGTATAATCTAATGTGATTTGCCCTTTTGCCGTTGTATGCAGAATCTATTGACATAGATTTTAAATAAAATATATTACCCTATTCTCAACTTTCTCGAATGATATTTGATTCGATTTTCATTAAGAGTAACAAAATTCACATCCTTTTTACGAATAAGTAATAATAAAATTTCCAATCAAAAATGTGACCTTTGTAATACTAACGGTTTAATCGTACATTTTCTATAGATAACTTATACATTGTACATTTTCTATAGATACTTGTTGCAAATTCTTACGCAAAATTTGAGAGGAACCTGTACGAGCTTTTAAAACAATGTCCCGCAATAGTCACTCCACCAGCCATCACTACTCGTGACCATTGTCAGAGGAAGTGCATCGGTTATTGTTCCACTCGCTTTGCGTTTATCAGCGGCGGCGATCGGGCCGAGGACCGCAATTTATCCCGCTTTTATTTGATCCTGTTGTTTTAGAATTGGAAATTGTCTCGCGGAACTGACGCGGTGACCTTTGCCATCCATTTGTGCGTTTAATCGTGCGTTACGATGAAATATTCGATGCAGTTTTGATCGACTCTGTTTTATTTGTTCCGCTTATATTGGTGGTCGTAAAACGGGGTGGATATTATTGGAGGGCTTTTAGTGCCTTTTGAATTCGAAGTGCAAAAGAAAATCGAGACTGAAAGCTTTGGTGATGTCTTGAATCTGATACTACAGGATGAGTAACCGGTTCAAGAAATCACCTTAGAAGATAAATAAGAAGAACGTAGGAAGTATTTTTACTAGTGAAATGATTGAGGAAGTGGAAACCTTTTTTTCCTTGGGAAAAACTTAGTGTCTTTCAAATATTGCAATAATTAAAACAAGATATTTATGTACAACTAGAACATTATATATCACTAAAATCAATTATTGTGTAATATTTACCCAATACCTAATAACACCTTACCCTTCTAAAATATTTCGTATATTCGCCATTACTTACGTAAATGGAATTATGAGATGCAACATACCTCACATTACATCTCAATTTGTTTAATGTTAGATACCTCATGATCGTCAAACAAGTTTAGGAGTATTTATTTTAGCAATATTATCTTCATGATTTGAGCTTTAATATTACTTGGAATTCCATCAATTGATTCGTAATTGACGTGCAATGAATGACATCCTTATTAACTACTTCATTAGATGTCAAAGAAGTTTGTAAGTGATTTTGATATTCAAACTACAGGAAGTCGGTCTCCTTTTGACATTTTTGTAACGATTATATTCACATGACACAGCTCATGTACCGTTAGATAAAAATCGGAACCGCATTAGGTATACAGAGGCGGACTAAGGTCTTCAGAAGAAGGACTTTCGTTGTTCGGTGTAGCTGTAGAAAGGAAAGGAGGTGTGGGCGATGGACTATTAATCATACGCAATGATCACATCTTGATAAATTTGGTGCAGTATGCGGGAGTTGCTCATATGCGGAGGAAAACGTTTTGAGGAAACCGGCTCATCCAAAATATGTAACCATAAACCAATTTGCCTGGTTTCCTAATAAAAAATTAAATTCATTTATTTCGGATCTGGTCCAGTGTAAGTAACAATATTATACTTAAAATACTCTGTTATTATATTTGTATTTAATTTAATTCAATTATTTATTTATTTATTATATTTATTACTATGTAATAGATTAATTTTAATCATGTATAATGAATCATATATAATACCAATTGTCCATTGTATTATTATTACTGTAATAATTATTATAAATAATTTTACTATAAAGAATGATTTATTTATTGTGACGAGGGGTTGGTGAAAACCCTATAATGGTTACAAAGGTCATCTGACCTAAGCAACCTTTTAAATTGACTGGCTGTATAGGCAGTCAATTAAATATAAAAACCAGACTTGACAATATCCAGGATCAAGGTTTAAGCGGACTCCGTCTAAGTATGAGATATAACTCTAAGAAGATGACGTTAAATACTTGTGCATTAGTAGCGTGTGGTCCATGCGCGGGTCTCTTGAAGCACCAAGTCCGCCACTGGCAATATCTTAAATCGGTTGCAATCGATTGTGTACAATGTAAATGTCGCGACTGACGAGCGATCAACATAATCGGTTTACGGGCTTCCTGTCTCGATTGTGATTGTAACGTGCATTGTGCTCGTAGATATTAACGTCTGCTCTGGGCGTTACGGATAATTTGTTTATATGGTGCACATAATGAGGAGTGAGCGATTGCCGTGCTTCGAAAGTAATTGCTTGACTATTTCGGCTCGGCTTAAGTTGACCGTGACTTATTCCCATGGCGGCGGCGAGGTTTGATCTGGAACGTGTATTTCTAATTATCACTGGGGTTTTATAATTGTTAAACTTTTGTACGGAGAACGAAGGATGTTGTAAAGTGCGTTCAGTCCCATAGAGTCAGCACCTGAAGCTGCTGAGAGGGTTTATAGATTTAGATATCTATGCGTTAGTATACGCTAATTTCAAACTATATTTACTTATTCTTTAAAAGTATGATTATTCCCATATGTTTGAACAAAGTTGATAATATTTAAGATTGAATTGCATCGGTATTACTTGAATGAAAAAGCAGAGCTTTGTGGTAGTAGTTCATGAGATAAGTACTCCGTCACTTGGGGGTAGATTGATGGTTCAAAGCCAACCATGAATCCATAGCTCGATGAATTCTAGATTTTTAAAAAAGTAAGAACGAACGAAATTACACCATTAGATCGGAAAGGAGAGACACCGGTCCATTTAGATAGTTACGGAGTTTTTTATGAGATGGATTATATGATCCGACTTGCCTTCTTGCCCCAACTAAGTAGCAGTAGGAAGTACTTACCTTAAATATAATAGAACAGACTTGCTGAATCTTGGTAATCATATATCATAAATCAATCATTGTGTATATATGGTAAACTAAGTTTTAAGTTCCTTTTATGTTAACACCTACTATGTACACTTAGTATACAAATAAAGATTTGATTTGGTATCTCAAACTAAGAATATACTAAGAAGAAAAAGACATATTATCTATGATGTCTCTGTTTCCACCATTCTTCGTAATTTCTATTAGACTTTAATATTAACCCATATTCAATTCAATCGTGCCTCCACAACCGTTGCTAAAGCGTATCAATATTACAAAACATGCGCATCAACAAGATGGCTTTTTCCTGCGGTTGTTGGGATCGTTTTGTTTCACTCAACTCGATCACGACGCGACGATCTAATTTCGATGTCGAGTGCGTATAGATGCGAGTCGCAAGTCGTCGTGCTGTGAGTGCTGTGACTTCAGGGCCGGCAACACAAATATTATGATTGAAGGTACTATCATTTATTTTTGCTGCAAGTTGACCAAAACTAGGGACATTACATTAATCGACTTGACCCGAATTAGATCCATTGCCGTTCAGCTCACGTATTCACGGTTTGTATTATATGATTAATATTGAGTCTATTCAAGGTTGCTATTAAACTCAAATTAATGAAATATAATCAAAACGAATCAATGTTATTCAATCAATATTTTAATTAATGCGAATGTTAATGTATTTGTTCACCTGAAAAGAGCGCAGAAACCATTCCCAAGGTATAGAAAAAAAACCGCATTGGAGATGTAAGTGGATGCCAAAAAAGGTTATTTGAAAATACGAGTATCATTCAAAAGTGCAATATTTTTGAAAAAAAATTGTATTTGTATGCGCCTTTTACATTAAGCATGATTAAGTGAAATACCATGAAAAGTAAGTTTAGGTAGTAATTAGGTTTAATGCTTATAAGTTTGTTTATGGCAAAAGTACTATACAGCTTCAATGTAGACAAATGAACCTACCCATTCTTACATAAGAATATTTCATTTGAATCTTCTCCAATACACACACAAATTCCAACAACATAATTCATAGCCCTATCATTTGAGCGAACATCTTATTTACTTACGCGTAAGTGGCGAGAGTCATGCGATCCCGAATTGCAGATACGTTGCACCTACATGGGTCTCATTGAGCGCTGTTTAACCGAACAAGCTATCATTAACCGTTCATTGGCGGATTTATTCCGCCGTCAGTCAGCCCGTACGCAATTATCCGACCCCCGATCTCCCCATTGTTGTCGAAATTTAAAACAAATTTCCTGTGGTGCAGGGGGCCGTTGCCACTAAATTGGTTAAGCACAGTAATTACTCGTTTAAGTTTTCTGAGTTGGTTTGTGGGCGATTGTTGATGGTATGCGGATCCTTGGCTGCTATGTGGAACGTGAGGACGCGGGCGGGTGGATGTTTGCTTTGCCAAATTAGCAGTGGTGTAAATTTTGGAAAACAGCGCGTGTAAGGAATTAAGAACATTTGCTGAAAACTGTAACACATTTGCAGCAGGTATTGTTTTATTCTTTAAGAGGATAAAGAACAAAAAAAGTACACTTAATAGTAAGTAATTCTTTTTCTGTCATTTTTATTAATTTAACACGACAACACTTATATAATACAATGTAATACAAACGTAACATAAAAAAAATGCCCAAAGTACCCAGTGGGAAAGTAGGGTTCAGGATTTGTATCTGCAAATTTGCTCAAAGAAAACGAAACTAACCCCAAGTTACCAGTGAAAACCATCACAGTGGTGATGTAAAACTTTACTGTACCAATAAATCACAAAGATTATAAATCGGTTTAACAACCAATAGGTGATCTCGGAAATGGTAATAAATCATGTATGAAGTGGGGGTTGTTCGGTCCCTAGAGCGCCATTAAAAGATTCCAGTAAACACTATCAGACGTACTTGGAAATTACCGATGGACGAAAATATACTTAACCGAATTGGCGTAAAAATATTGTATTGGATACTTATCGGAATGTTCTCGTTAAATTAGATATCATATGCATGTTTATGAGTACATAGGTATTCCTTTACAATTTTAATGAAATTTTATCATTTAATTAAATGGACAAGTTTATATTATTGATAGCAAAGGTAAAGATAGATCTATATATATAATTCGAACGAATCAATGTAATCAAAAATTGTATATTTGAACAGAACATTTTGACTCTTTTTTTTAAATTAAGAGAGATTATACTTTTAACTTATAATTGCATACCAATCATAACGGCACAGGATATCAAAGATTTAATCATTAATCACTATTTCTGCACAGCTGTTCTTATTAGTGAAAACTGGCTAATTGCAAAGCGGTTCTTAATACTCCCGTGATAATTATTTCGAACATACCCGCAATAAAACTAATATCACCCATCAAAACAAATCAACAGTTATAAGAGAGTAATCGATCATTATAAAGGCTATCGCCACTGCAAATAAATGTTGATATAAAACAATTTCGTATTTGGTTACTCTGAGATTGGTAGATAAAGAAGGTGTATATTAATAAAACGTTACAGTACAGTTGTATCGATAACAGTAATCCTATTATATCGTCGACTATATGAGAGTATTTCATAGTACGAAAACATTATTAGATACATTTATTGATTTATATTAATATATTATTATGCAATCTTAGCGAGAAATCGAAAAGGCGTTTAAATGAAATTGTTTTACTATCTTCACTATAAAGTGACCTAAATCTAACGATATCGATTTATCTAACTCTAAAAATAAGAGTAAGAAAAATCGACATAATATATATTTTCACGTGAATATAGTTTAAATGTATAAAAACCATCAATAAAGTTTGCTTGAACAGATTTATCATACGGTAAAGAGGAATTGATAGATTAATTTGATATAATTCTACTTATGATCATAGTACATAGGTATTAAAACATAACTAACTAAACTTCACGCCACTGCTTTAGCGGGGTAGGCAGAGAGAACCGAACGCCATATGGCACGATCCTTACACACCTCACTCGCCTCTTCAACATTCATAATCCTCTTCATACAAACTCTACGGTTTAAAAAAAAAAAAAAAAAACATAAAATTTATAAAAAATAAGAAACATTCATATCACGCACCAGTACACAGGCGAATCTTTATAATTAAGACTGTAAGTGAAAAATGGTCATGTTCATCAAGCGTTTCAATCGCAATTTATGTAAATGAGCTACTGCGTTAAATCGTCTACTGTGGCCACAGAAAACTATATCTGACATCGATAAATCGCCAAATTATTTAAATCATGTGTGGTCCGGTATACGAATAGCTATATTTGATAAACAGTAGTTTGTTAGTTGTGAAAGTCGTATGTAATAACAAGCGTCTGCTATAAAAATATCAACGGTAAGATAAGATTACCTTTAGATAACATTGCGGTGCTTTTTAACGTTAAATATTTGAAAGTTTCGTTAGAAACTAAAAATTTTTTAATAAGTCTTTATTAGCTATATCTACTACTTAGTTTGAGAAACTTTGGCAATATTGTGTGTAATGCTAAATGCTGATATTACAAAAAAATATCTAAGTTGTTAAATTTCTAATTTGATTCAAATGCATTTATTTTCTATGAGCAGTTCGGCTTAGTAGGTATACAATTGAAGAGAAACACTTAATACAGTGTATTTGAATCCTGCAAGAAGTATACATAACATGTTGGTTGAGGCATATGTAGAAAAAGGCTATACGAAAACAACAAACTGGCTTCCAGTCCGTCACTCTGTGCATCAATATTTCCTCAATAAAAAAATCATTATTGAATTTATTTCAGATGCACAAAAAATATCTAGATTTGCTGCTTGATTACAGACAAGAGACATTTGAAATCCGACATCCAAATAACAACAAAAAATAATATATTAGTTACTTAACGAGCTACTTACTTATTTTAATTACAGAAGTACGTGCGCAGTGGCTAAGAATTCTAATGAAATCGACTTCATCAAATTTCTGATTACTGAGACAAGTTAAACGAAACTTCTAAACTCGTTTGAATCGAAACTTCTGTCTTTGAGTATTTTGATCAAATACTTACATTTGAATTTCATTTTTGGAATTATTCCACTTAAATTTTACATTAAATTTTGATTACTGATGTTGAAAATTCTGACGTCTATGTAGATTTTGTTAATGTTAAACCACCAGACTTAATTGTTAAACTTTATCATGGTCTTCAAATTTGCAAAAATGAGATAAAATATTTTAATTCTGGTTGACTTAGAGTGTGAGATAATTAGTAACATTTCACGAGGGGGCATTTTGGAAATGTTCATATACATATATATGAAATATTTCAACACTGGATTTTTTTTATTATTATTCCAATTCTTGTCCCGTAATTATATAGCTTGGACTATGAACCTGGATTTAGTGAGTCTAGTATTTAGGTATAAGCAGTTCCCTTCTGACTTTTTAAACTGTAATAACAAGACAATTTAGATATTGATAAAATCGAATTGTAGACAAATAACTGTATGATGCATCATCACACGCATCTATAGTCGTTTGCCTATCGTTGTCTTTCAGTCACGCATAAAAAGTACTTATTACATACGTGGATCCCCAAAATGTCTGTCAGAGAAGAAAACTGAAGAGTGCCTTTAAAATGTATTCTTTATTTTTATTAGCAAATATTTTAAAAATAAAAATAAAAATAAATTTTCAGACTAACACACATATTCCCTAGTTCCAAACTAAGCTTGTGCTTGTTCTGTGGATACTAGGTGAACGGATAGACATACTTAAATACGTTTATAAACATCCATGATTCGAGTACAAATGTCCATGTACATCACACGAAATATTTGCCCCTATTCGGATTCGAACAGGCACCCTTGGTTTCGTGGCCAGGGTCTCGACCAACGGGCCAGTCCAAAATATAAGTAGGTACATGATTTATATTTTTATTAAGTAGTTATTTTGGTTGAATGTGGTTTGGTTGAATGATGATGGGTATATATATGCGTATGTACATATTTAACAGTCGTTTATTTTTAAGTGGTAGGTCTTAGCAGTAGTTACGAGGCAGAAGACACTCATTACCTGAGAAGCTGACCTTTTACATTATGATACTTCCAAAGTTATTCTCACGTATTTTATACGTGACTGCGTAGTAATTCGTCTTAGGCAACTACTCATCTTACCATCTTCTGTACTAATGGACTCCTTAATTAATGTTTAAACTTCAGTCTTGAATCGTAGGCTAGAGACCACTTTTCTTCATTATCCACTGTATTAGATATACTCTAGGTTGTCTCGAGGGAGTACTATTATGTCATATGAAGTATCTTGAATTGGCTATATGCAATCTTGCTTTATTGCTCCCTTAAGTGAAACATGCTCTTTTAATTATAGGTGTTGCTTTCACTGAGGTAATTTTTATAAATCGTATGAAAAAAGGTAAGTAAGTAAATTTCGGAGTTCAAAAGTCAAAATATTCTTTATTTACATAGGTTTCAATGAAACACTTAATAATCGTCAATTATAGATAAATAAATATGATTCTATCACCCCGGTTCGGAATAGTTACTCTTTACAACAACAGTGTTATCAAAGGTTTATGAATTATATTTAACTTTAAGACACGTTTCAAAGTGGGACTAAGTAGAATAAAAAACTAAAAATTTATAATTATAAGGAAAAAAAATGTTTTTTAATGGAGAAACAGTTGTCATTTTCTTAAATTATTCACGTATAAACTTATTTCGTGTAATAAGATTTTATTGGGAGTCAAAAATTTACCTCTTTCGTTTTATATTTGGAATCTTGTTTCTCACAGTGTAGAAACGTAACTTATATCTTCAATTTTCCAATTAGCCAAGAGAACATGTCATGACAATTGAGAAAGTATTAATCAAACAAAGTACAATTCAATAGCCCTCCAACAAAAAAGTGACGATATAATTCCGCAGATTAAATAGAAATGCTTTTATATAATTAAATAAACTATCGCAGCGTCCAATCCATCAAAATACTCTCAAGATTAGCCGTCATCCGTGATTCTCGGCGTTGGACACTTTTGTAGCAAGCACCCCACGCCACATTTGACAGATGAGATGTCAGCAGAAAATTGGATTTCGCAAAATAAACATAACGCACTTCATTGGACTGCAATGCGTTCCGTCTACTCCAATAAAGCATTTGAACGTCATACGAATAGAGTTCAATTTTAGATAATGGAGTGAATACTGGAATGTTTCAAGATTCGTAGGCGGTAAGTTTCTTTGTAACTGTTTCGGTAAGGATTGCCTTCGAAGCTGACGCTAACTATTTATGCTGGAAGTCTTTATTTGCGTAAGGGTGATTGGCGGACCACGTACCAACCACATGCTGGACTGGTTTAAGTACCTAAACAATTATTTTCATGTCAGATTTGACAAGTTTATTAAAACTCGTCGCAGTGTGATTAAAATGAGTAATGTATTCATGGGACCATAAAAACCGCGGTATGTGATTTGGGTCTCATAAGACATATTAGTTTGGTGGTGATATTTTTTTACGTTATGTCATTGCGGGTTTTTTACTACATGAAATTTAATCAACTTATTTTTTATTTTATCGCGAGGAAAACATCTGGTAATTTTAATAAGACTTAAACCATTATGACCTTTAAGGTTAAAACATTTATCTAAGATTCGAAAGTGGAGTCGATTTAGATTGTCCTTTGTTCCGGGTTTACCGGAAAAAGCTTCCAGGTTTATATTCTTTGGTACATGGAACAAGGAAAGTAAAAAAAATCTATTCCATTGACTGCTGAAACTTTTAATAAAGTTGAATGTTGTAAATTAAATGAATATGATGAGTATTTAATAAATAAAAATAAAATATTTAAAGATATTCGTACATGGCCTTCGCATATTCCCTTTTAAAGAAATAGCGCGAAGCTAGTTTAGCTTTTTAAGAAAATAAGTACATAACTATACGTAGGAACTATAATAAATGTATGCGTGATGGAAACTAAATATAGGCCTAATTAATTTAACGCCAATTAAAAACTGTCAGCCTAAAATTACTTTTAAAAATAAAAAGTACATATATTGCGCGCGCCGCTGTCAAAGTTGACGTACATTCCCCACGTGACACGTCCCGAGTCGGCGCGTCAGACGTTATTGACGTTTAATCGACAGCTGGCTGCCCGCGTCGCTGTCACCGTACATGTGGATGACGAGCCGGCGCAACAGTGACGTCATCTTTGGAAGTTAAAGGACACGTGGAGTGTGGATGATCGGATAAACAACATTTTACATTTTACAGTTTCAATACAGATACCTTTAACTTACTCATCATCAGTGTATCTGCAGCCCCTCAGATATTAACACCTGCATCATAAAAAGGTAACCATCACGTACACACATACGTCACGATATTATTTTCTCGTTAGCCTTGCTTCAATCATCACCTTCCTAGCGTTATGTCCCGTGCTTAGACGGGGTCCGCTTAGACCATGATCCAGGATTTTTCACTTTCTAATTTATAACAATGTCAACCTAAGTATTAGTTGCATTAGAAACTCAAAATTTGGTTCGCTTAAAATATTGTAATCCTAATTCCTACGGGCAAATTACTCTAATGTTTGATGATGTCAACATGACTTACGCATGTATGTCGCATGAATATATAAAAAGCCTAAATATTTACAAAACGGTTTAGTTTTACCTACTTTAAATCGATCCTGTATAGTTATCAAACACTTTAATACACATAACAGAAAAATTATGGCCCATCATTTAATAACTGTATCTTTATACCGGCTGAGCCTGTTTGAAGGCAGCATTAGTCCATAATATATGACTCTGGACACTAATAAAGAGATAGCAATCTATACTGCGGTGTGGGACACCACACATACTGGCTCCACGCAATTTGTCTCTTCTAGCACAATAAATTGATTGTAACTCCACAGGGTGTCTACTGCTGGCCGAGTTTGTATTAATAAACGATTCCATCCACACGATAGTACAGGCCGCACCTACCACGAAATAAGATGCTAATTATTCTTAAAAGGCTATTACCATTTCTCACTGATACATATCGTAAGATAGATGCTTCGTCTTTAAATAGGTGTTGTTTTGTTTGTTTAAGATGCGCTCGTGAGTTTTATTTGTTAGGTTACAATGGGAGACGTCAATCGGAGATTAGTCTTTGTTTCTGTCATCGATGTAACGAGCTCGTGCGTACGGTAAATTTGTATGAAACTAGCTTTTATACGGGGGCCGCCTGCGTGCCGTTAGGTCTGACAGAAAATAGATTGTATGTCCCTATCACAGAACAGAAAAAACTAATTCCGCGGTCCCCACGCATTCATAAATTTTCTCTGAGTAAAAAGAAAAAGTATTTAATCTAAGTTCCAAGGTCAATTCCAATCCGTTTTAATTTTTTTTCATGTTTAAATAACATGCTGTTCTAGCCTCATTGTCTCTGCTTTAATCTTCTGCATTTGACAGTATTTAAATTGTAATTATTTCGTTTGTCTTATTAAAAAAACATGAAACTAGCTTTAACTCTCCACAAAACTATTGTTGCATATGCATGAAATCAGTTAAGTACTTAGTTTAGCCATGAAGATATAATAGACTGTTTGAATCCGATTTTAAAATATTACTACGGATTTTCGTATTGCAGATGTAATTTAGCAAAAATTTTAATTTCTTTGATTAAACGCGTAAAGTTGCAATAAGGCCAAATGAAAGGAATATACGCAAAGAATTTTATCTGCATCGTCTTTTCGATGCGTGTGCGCAATTTAGTGTATGAAATAATTAATAACATTTCACGGGCGGCATTACGGAATGCGTCATATTTTATTAATATCTGAATTGTTCATTTTACAAAGATGATAGGCCGGTAATGATACATATCAATCTCATTATCCGTTGAAATATTAATTATACTTAATAGTTTTTACCTTGAAAGGGGCATAACGTAACGACAGGTTTTCAGTTTTCAATTATTCGATATTAAAAATCACGTATTAATATCTGGTGGCATATTATTAAGGGCAATTTATTTCTTGCTGGTAATTGGGGCTTAACGGTGGAGATTGTTACCTTTGGGAGATATGACTGTTGGTGAAGTAAGGACTGCAACAAAATGGGGCAGTTGTATACGACTGAGGTTTTTTTTTTCAATCACAATTAGATAGCCCGTGAAGTTTGAAACCTAATAGTTAAAATCGTGTATTGCTATTCTAGTAATTAATTAATGTGCAAGTAAATCCTTGAATAATATTATTTTTTGCTTGCCAAATTCTTATCTTACTTTTTCTTTCTTATTGAAATATTTTTCCATTAACAATATAATGTTCCGACTAAGAAGTGATTCGATTAGACATAGATTATTAAGTTTTGGTATACCAAAATTTAAACCGTGAGAAGAGAGAAATATGTTATAGTTATGGCCGTAAAAGTTGACAGATTGGAAATCTAAATGTCACACAGCCAAGGCTGTAGGTATAATGTTTATACGATTAAATAACGTACCATTGATCAAGTTTTATGCCTTTATTGCTAAGAGTCAGCCATCATCGATATTCGTAAAATTTCAGTTGTTAAAATAATAAGCTGCATCAAAATTCGATGGCGGCATCAAACCTTTAACATTAAGCTAATCCGGTCATTGATTTGCACAAACAAAAAAAAAAAAACAACGGGAACCGAAATGATGTTTCTTACTTGGCTACATACTTACATTACATTATGTCTTTGAGATAATAATATAGTATTGGACAAATGACAGTCTGTTTAGTTAATATAAATTAACAGGTTCGTCAGTGACTAACATCGCCTAAGTGCATTCTGGATAAGGAAATAAATTCTCTCATTTCTCCCCCTAAAGTTGAAATATATAAAATTACTTCTGTTTTAATTATTAAAATAATCTATATCATAGACTTTTATTTTCTAGGTTTAATCGATCTTTGTAAGACATAAAGTAAAAAAAGAGCAAAAAAAAAATATCCATATTTTTCTTAAGGTTGCTTGCTATTATGGTAAGCAAGTACCTACTTACCTTGTAATTAATACGCACATATAATTATAATGCAGGTTACATGACTGGCTGAAAAATATGGAATACATAGCAATTACGAAGAGGCATAAAACTTAAAAGCAAATTAAATAAAAGTTTACGACTCGCTCAATTACATTGGTGGTGTCGTAATTTTATTTTCAGAAGATAATTTATTGTTTGCTACATTTTAATGAGTGGTGGTAATTCTATGCGAAGGTTACTCATTCAAAGCCGAGCATCTGTATACGTACTTTTAAGTAGTAAAAATCTACATGACATTTATACCATTTCACTGGTTGGATGATGCAAACCTGCACATTCTAGTATGAATGTGTGATGACTGCTGAATTTGTCTGTTTTCTCCGTTATAAGGTTACCAGATCAATTGATCAGCGTGGTATGTCTCATTACAATCAGACTTTTTGAAACTAATCCCAGTTTATATAGTCAAATCGGATCCCTAAAACAGCTATACTTACTCAAAGTGTGTTCAGCGCAGCCCTAGGGCACCGCGAAGCCTAATAGGTAGGTACTGACCATAACTAACCATAGGAATTAATCGGCGTTTGATAATTCTAGGATTCCGTCAAATATTTCGCCTTGCAAAAGGGTTCCGTAGCTGAAAAAGTTTGAGAACCGCTGCCCTAAAACGAACGGCATACAACACTAGAACGATTATTTTGCTATCGCTACACGCGTCAAATTCAAATTCTTACCACCCTTTCATTCGAGGACACTTAAATTCAATTAAACTGGCTCATTTCAGTTCGGGTACGTTCAAGGGGTTTCAATAAAGGAGAATTGGTGCATGGAAGGGTATCGGCCAATTGGCATGAGGTTTATTCGTGTTTATGTGTATGATGTTATCTGTGGCTTGTCTATCGGATACGGGTACCCGCCCTTTTATTAGACTAGCATGGTAAACGTTGGACAGAGGAAACTATAGAGCCGCTAAGAAGTATCTGAAAAGTTATAAAAGTTGTTCTCTTTTCAAGGAATAATTTTCATAAAGGTAAATAAAAGAAATGATGGGTTTATTTAGGCCTTTAAATATGCCTAAATAAATCCTTTATTTCTGCCTTTAAATATAAAAATTAGGGCATATATATATAGATTTTGTTAATGTTATATTGCGGATTGTGTAGGGTAATGAGGTAGCTACATCGTTCTACTTTCCTACAATTTTTTATCTAACCCAACTAAATGTTATTTTTTTCTGAAAGTGGTAAGTAAAATGAGCTTGCTTCTCCTTGGGCTCTGTCCATCTTTTGAGAGATTGCGAGCTTGATAGTATGTATTTATGTAAAAATTATACCAATTTTATTTCATCGAAATGTATTTATCTATTCTTTTTTATTACACAAGAGTTTCCATTTTTCACCTTTTTTTAAATAGTCTCTTTTTAAACCACTCCTTAGTTTTCTGTTCTGCAAGCTTATAAGGGTGCCTGTTAAATGAAAACAGGACAGGAATCTAAATTTAATATACGCATATAGTTACTTCCAAGAGTTGTCTCAATATCGTTATTAGATAAGGTTATTATTTTTGTTAGGTCGGGTGAAATTACATCTTCGGGGAGACACGCCGTATCTAAACCAGAGAGATAACTTGGTAATGGATGACCAGGCTTAATAACTTATATTTAAGTAGGAGAGGTGAAATAATTAGTGAATATAAATTTTATGTTTATTTTAATTTCTTTAAAAGATCGCAGTTAACGTTCTAGATCGACATATGTGATGATGGCTTTACATTTTAAAATAATCTAATGAACAGATATGAACAGTTATTAAATCACATAATTTTTTAGTGTATTTCTCTTTCATAGCCTTTTGCATCGTAAGACAAGTTTTTTATATATATGAATAAAAACAAAAAAAATTTTAAGACCTTTTTATACATTACTCTATTGTGCGTTCTTCTTAAAAGCGAAATATGTAATATTAAAGCAACTAAATGTAACTAGAATAGTATATTATGATGGCTTTTTCCTACCATACTTATAATTATATGTGAACAATAACGTACCTGATAAATGAACTATTAAAAAAATGCTTAGATCATCGTTTCAATTGGCGCGCTAAAACAATCTAAAATTAAAATATAACTGAAGCCCCAAAGCGCTCAGTCCCACCTGTAGGGTCGGTGACCCTCGAACCCCGTAACGGCGCGTCAGCCGTGCCTGTCAGTGACGAGAAGAGTTAATTTACCCTCGGCACTTTATTTATTAAAAAAGCGCCGTTCTTATTGGGCGGCCGATGAGCGAGGTTCCGTGGGGCAGTCTGATGGTTTTGACTTGTAAATATGGGAATCGATTACATGTGTTAGAGTGGTTAATATGTACTTGCTAAATAATTTCTCGTGAATGTTGTAGAATTTGTACCGGAAAACATAGTTTCATGTATGTTTCAACTGATTTTATTCTGCGTAATAATACATTTATAACTAAACTTCACGCCACTTCCCGTAGGGTAGGCAGAGAGAACTGAACGTCATATGGCACGATCCTTACATACCTCACTTGCTTCTACAACATTGATGTTAGCCTAACCCAGCAAAGTTAGTTAAGTTGGCAGGGCACTTACACGGGAAATAACATACATACAAAAAAAAACAGTCGAATTGAGAACCCCCTCCTTTTTTTTGAAGTCGGTTAAAAATAGTGAATGAACACACGAATATTAGAATATAATCTATAATATAATAGGAATAAGAATATCTTTTATTATTGACTATATCAATTCCTTGTCGGACATTAAGATGCGTTTTTTTAGAAAAGTCTTCAGTTTAAAACTTTTCTACCTAACTATCTATAAAATGAGTCAAATAGATGTCTTGTGTTATACTTGTCTGTAAAATAAATAAATGATAAGTACTTATTTTTACAATACATTCTACTTAGTATGATATAGCCGTAATAGGTGATTGCTATAGAAAGTAACCTCACAATAATCACCTTGCCAAGAGTCAGTATCAATTGCGTTATCTTTCATTCATCAATCAATATTCATTCACTAGACAGGTTGCTCATATAAGATATAAATATTAGGTAACGGCTGTAACACACGGAACTCTAAAACATATCAGATCGTACGGAGACCAGACCTCCGAGCCTAAACTTACGGAGATGGGCACCCATCAAACGTTGTTTATCTTTAATTAGTTTGAAATAGCTGATTCACTGTGAAGATGCGATAAAAGAGCTTCAGCTTAACTGATAGACACATCACAATCGATTATAAACTCTATGCTATTTGTTTTAAGCGCTAGAAAGCGGTTGTTGTCTAGTCCCGTACACCTACGCTGCAGTTTATTGTTCCTCGCTCGTGTTTATCATAAACATTGGTGACGTTTCAAATGAGTAAGAAGTCGTTAACATAACATAATGTAGTGAGATGTGCGGCGAATCACATTCATATGTAAATTTTAGGGATGCGATCGTTTCACTTATCGTAATTGTGAATTTTTTTCTAACAAATTTAATTGAAAATTAATAACAATTAATGCTGCTTTGTAATTCATAATTGTTCTCATATAATAATAATATTTAAGTCACATTTATAATTCTCCTTTTGATTTGGCTGCCTGATAGTAGTTAGAGTAAAAATTTAATATGTCCTTACAAACTCAGAGTGAAATAACTTTTCTGCATTGTATATTCTTCTTCGTTTCTTCCTTAGTATATAATAATAAGGATTTCAGATCCCATCTTATATGGTTGCTGGGCCTTTCTAAGATTGGTTCTAGAAAAGATTGTAAGATAAATATGGCATTTTGTACTCACAAAATGGATAATATAGCACGTTTAAATTGCAGGAAGGCTTTTAAAGTAAAATAAAGAAAATATAAAATTATGTTTTATGTAAAAATATTATTCTGATCCATGAATTCCCACTTGTGACTTTGATTATGCAAATACTAATATCCGGTATCCCGGCTAAGAAAAAATATTATTTCCGTATATCCGATAATGGGATCGTCCATCACTAGCGAACTAGCAACTTCGGGGCCCTACAGTCGGCTGCATTATTAAGGAATTCAAATACAGTTGGATAATATAGGGACGTACTGTTGTTATAAATAGTTGTTTCCTGTTATGCGTAGTTATTGAGTTTGACTGTATTTAGACTGTGGCTTTTAATATATTCAAACTACAACCATAACAATATGTATTTACTAACTTTTTAAATAACATAATCATATCATCTTTATTATGTTACAATTACATACTTCCCAATTGTACGAATGAAGAAAACAAACCCAGTTTTCCAAGGAGTGAGCATCCCCATTAATGTTTGAAGAATTCCACGTAGCGAGCTGGCTGAACTTGGTGCAGCTTCTATCTGCAGGCGGGAATATTAAAAATCTTCACTAGCCCGTTTCGGACTTACAAGCCTATTACACTGGGATGCCTGAGAAGGCTTCATAAACGGTTTTTTTTCTATACAAAAACGTACATAAATATACACTATCAGGTCGTCAATCTCCGAAGGGATTGGAAAAATCCACAAAGCAGCATCTTTAACTACTTTTAGCTAAATAAAAATCTTGATTGAGATAAATAGAACATTGTCAAAAAGGTTGAATAAAGGAATCTGCTAAGCCAATTACGTATCATTAGGTAGATCAAATGCTTGTTTTCTTCCGTAAATAGTATATAAATTTCAACAAATATCAGACTACATCATATACATTGATTTGACTCCGAGGTAAGTAGCTTAAGCACTTGTGTTACAGATATAAGAACTAACAGTGGTATTACAAATATATACTTAAATATTCAATATTACCGCCCAGACACAGAACAAACACAAGTATTCATGATAGAATGTTTGTCCTGAGTAGGGATCGAACCCACAACTCTTGGCGCATGGGACAGGGTCACTACCGAATGAGACCTGGAGCCAGTCAAAAGGCTTATGTAGGTAATACATTCCTAGGTGTCTAGAACGCCGTAATTAACAACTAATGGTGCAGGTATTGGGTTAGAGCGGTGGTAGCTCAATGGTAAGGACACGCGCCTCTTGACCGAGGAGTGCGGATTCAAACCCAGCACGTACCTCTGGATTTTTCAAATCTATGTACGTATTTATACCACTAGCTCGGCGGTGAGGGAAAACATCGTGATGAAACCTGCAAATTCAAACAATTTTGGATTTGTAACTATGATCCAAAAATTATCTGGTTCCCCTATTTTAGGGTTACGAAGGTCAGATCGGCAGTCGCTTCAATGTAATTACCAGACTCGCTAAATCCTGGATCATGGTCTAAGTGGACCCCGTCTAAAACACGGGACATAACGCTAGGAAGATGATGATGGTGCAGGTATTGGGTGGGTATGTCATTATGTAGACGACGGACTACAATAGTAACTTGTCACTAATTTATTCAATATCTCATCTAACCTGGCTCTTACATTTTTGACTAAATGTAGTTTAGAAAGGTCATTAGACTCTACCTACCCGTCGGGAATTGCAAAAGAGTTGAAATTTGGTTTAAAAAGTTCATTAGACTCTACCTACCCGTCGGGAATTGCAAAAGAGTTGATCAGTAATACAGAATTAGCGGAATCTCAGTGAAACAGTGCACTTAAGGCACAATGCACATTGTCAACGCGTATAAAGATACAGTGTTGCCTTTATACCTCTATTGTGTTGCACCCTGCAGTTTCTTTACTGTTTCACGGTGTATTCTACTATTTTATTATTCATGTAACAACTGCCTTAGCGCACCTCCCGCGATATTAATAATTGAACACTGCCGTGACAAGATGGGACGGTATGGCGGGAATAATTCAAAAATGTTTTGTTTATTGCTTTGGGATGCCTTTAATATGTAATGACCCCATGTCTGGACCATAGTAAATCGCTAGATAACCCATATGCCACTATTGTGCTACTTATTGCTGTCTAGGAAATATAAACAGTACGCTTGGGGTCTATTCTAAAGTATTAGACTTTTGACAATATATTATTATATTCATTCATTCAAGTAAGAACAATTGCAATCAACCCATTGTTATCATGAAGACAAAATGAAACTATAAAAGAGACCATATTTTATAATTATCTGAGTTATATAAGTTTTGTGCAATAAATATTTTTTTTTTAAGGATATTTTATAAGCGTATTTCTTAAAAATGCATTATTTTCTGACATTTGTGTTAATTTGTAGTAAGTTACATTATTTAGTATATTATTTATTTAGTTATATTAGAAGGATATATTGACTGAGGAAGCAATAACCTGTTTTTAATACTGCTAACTTACTTACTGAAACTTAACAATTTTGTGTAATAAGGTGCAAAAAAAAAAGTCGATCGTGAAAACTTCAATTAAATAAAGAAGATTCCAAAACAATAACACATTCAACACAATATTTATTACAGCTCTTCAATCAGACAACGTTTAACAGTCATCCTAATCGTTTCATAACGCAAAACGATAGCATCGTTCATTATGGCAAAAAGAAAACGTCACAAAACCCTCACACCTCATGTCTTATTCTTATCAAGTCTTGAACGGCCGAGTAAAGGCCATAATATATGTGTATTATACCCATAATTGAAATAAATAAAGCTTTATTTCAACGCTCGCTGTATTAAACGTTGATACGACCAATCTTTATGGCTCATTGTTTGAGCTGTATACAGAGTTGCCAACTCGCGGTTGAAGTTACACCTTATGCGTAGACCGCAATTCCGTTAATAGAAACATATGGAATTGGTTTTGTTTTGTAAAACCGCTTTTTAGGTTTTAAAAATAAATATCGTAACAATGAAGAGTTTCTTGCATTTATAAAGATATAGCTAATATCTATAAGGCAATCAATATTACATACATTATCTAGTTCTATACGTTTACTTCAAACGGTAGTTATTTTATGAATGCCACAGTAAATGAAGAAATTTATTGGCCATTGGACTCTGTCTTCCTTAACTTTACTAAACACTTAAGTGTTAAGGAAAACAGGAAATTAAAGTCTGTGTTATGTTTATTGTATTAACTGAAGTAAAACCGATGATCTTCTCTATTAATCGCATTCCTACTCCCAAAGTGTAAGTATATTAAGAAAAGTTGGCAACACCAGCCATTTTGTGTTTAGCATTACATTAAAATATTTCATTGAGTAACGCTTGCGGTCGCTTATTCGATCCGAAAGGTCACGTTTATAAATATTGAAAAAGTTAAAAACGCGATGCCCTTTGCGTCCGCCAGCTTTTGATACATTCGCTTGAATAATGGGGTATTATATTCTTTGGGTTCTATTGGCAGCGATATATATAGGTCATTGGTTATTTATATTGGCTGTACTGGTCGTAACGGTATTCGATTACAGAAAATGCAATATGAAATAGGTTTGATACTTCGTCATTAATACACAATTGTGCTTTTTTTTTCGAATATATTAATATTATAGCGGTGCCCGTGGTTACACCCGCGTTTATGGTTAATGCAATAAAACCCACCAACAGCCTTCTTCGATAAATTAACAATGAAAAAATATTTTTTTAATTCGGACCAGTAGTTCCTGAGATTGACGCGTTCAAACAAATAAACTCTTCAGCTCTATATATTAGTAAGTAACTATAAGATAAGAAGTATGGGATTAATATTTTTTGTTGACAAACTTAAAAGTTTAGGCCTGAGTTCCAATAGATTTTATTTTATTTTATTTAGATATAGAGGACTATGGATAGTTGACTAGCTTTTCCCTGTTGCTCTTACCGCAAGGAGTTAGATGTATTAGAAGAGATTATAGTACATTTATTTATTTTAGTACATTCCGACTGACTCGAGCGCATTCGGTAGTGACCCTGCCCCATAGGCTAAGAGTTCGATCCGCATCTAGGACACACATTCGTGTGATGAATACTAGTTTTTGTTCTGTGTCTGAGTGTTAATATCCAATATTAAAGTATACATTTGTAATACCACTGTTGTTTCTGATATCCGTAACACAAGCGCTTAAGCTACTTACCTCGGAGTCAGATCAATGCATGTAATGTCGTCGGATATTTTATATTTATATATATTTATGTAAAGTGGTTGTTCTCCTTTCTTAACATTCTAACTTTCAGCATGATACATTTTATCAAACGTTAACAACATTAATGGAGGCGTTTACTTTTGAAGACCGATTAAAAGTTTGATCGAGCTATGTATATGTATATAGGAACAACGTAATATAAGTAGATATGTTGGTTTTCTACACGCAAAATATATGTTATTAGTCAATATGTAATTTAGATTTGAATTTGATGCCATCATTTTTTATATTTTAGAAAATGTACGGAGTTATTGTTGTTTTACTTAATAAGAAAATGGTAGCTTTTTAATTTATTTATATGATATAATATTTCGTGTGGTTTGGACATGTGAAAAAAATGAGGAGAAAGATTGACTAAGCAGATATACAATGCGAAAGTGGAAGGATGAAGGAGCCGCGGAAGGCCGAGGCTCACCTAACACGACCAGATTGGTCGTGTATTAACAGAAGGTGATGGTTAGGAGTCATAAAAACCGTAGAACTTGTATGAAAAAGATCATGCATGTTGAAGAGGCGAGTGAGGTGTGTAAAGATCGTGCCATATGGCGTTCGGTTGTCTCTGCCTACCCCGCTAGGGAAGTGGCGTGAAGTTTTAGTGAGTAGTTAGTAAAAAAATATTTCAACACTATTAAAACACGTTTATAATAAAGTAACTTTTATATTACTATTCCATTCATGTGCGTTTGGGACGCGAATTAAAATAAAAATGTAATAACTGGTCATAGCATCACGCAACATATCGGTTGGGGCATTAGCTACTGAATAAATAACTCCATTGCCTTATCTCAAATATTTATTCACCTATGATTTAAAAGCACCATTATAATACTTATCGAGTCATTCACATTGTATTTGAATAACAAATTTCCCACTAATTGGGTGTTATGTGACCAGTAAAACGTTTATCTAAGCCATTTATCTTGTAACTATTACAGAATACTTTTAATTTTGGTCACAACACGTTTGCTTTTGCAAAATTTTGTTTTAATTTTGATGGTGGCATAGAAATGCTTGATTATGTTATAAGAATTGGTGGCGTTATCGAGAATAAAGTCATCATGATAAATATAGATCTGGTCGATGAGTGCTTAACGATGGTCCTGTTCCTAATAATTAAGAAAAGAAATAAAGGTGCCACTGATTAACATGTAAGCCAAAATGTCAAAAGATCAGTCCAAACTGCCTAAAAATAAGTAATACAAGTGTAGACACTCTTCGCTTTAAGCAATATTATTGATTTGTTGTAGAATTATCTTATTAAGGCACGACCAGATTAATAATGAATATTACCATGATTTCCAAAAATGTTTTGGTAACAGGAATTTATAATTATATATTTAAAAAAAAAAAGAATAAATTAGAAATATGTATTGCATATAGCTCATTTGTTGTTCTACTTATTATATTTATACGATTTATGCGATGAAACTTTAATCGAATATTTGGCCTCGTATGCCTCAGTTTGCAATAAAGAATAGGTATACCGGCATACATTTTATTGCTGTTACATTTACGATATCAATAGAGATTATAAGATATCTCGAGAAATTACGGCCTAACGGTAAACTTGCGTGACCGAAAATTACTAAGCATGAACTTAAACCCACATCCAAGTGAATAGCCGCTATGAAAACATAAAGTAAATAGTTTCACCACGTTGCATAAAATGCAAACTATTATGGCGCTGAGAACTAGGCTATCGCTACTTAACATGTCTCGAAGTTTTCCCTTATCCATTACAGTTTTCCATTTTCACAGGAAAATGTTCGACTTTTCCGCATAGGGGAAAAAACCTAATGGCCCTGTGTCGTATTCATAATTAGACCACACGCGATTGTAAAGAGTCGGAGGAATTTAAATTCAGGGCGTTCGTGGAAAAAATTCATGTTGCCCCTTAGGTAATACTTTCTACGTTTCGTTTTGCAAAAAAATGTCTTTGAACGGTATGTCGCTGGTTCGTCGAAACGTTTAGGAGGGGCAAGCAAGTCTTGGCAATTTACGATGTGTTACAGAGGATCACGTCTCCGAAATCGTCTACTTGGGTGGTCAGTCTGATAACCATTAGCTTTTTGTTAGGGTTTAATGGTCACTCTTAAACGGGTAATAGGAACATCGCCTTCGTTTGTTGTTTTATCAGTGAGCCAAGCTCAAGATAAATGTTTTGGGCGGATTAGGTACATGCCTGACATATCGACGCATGTTTAGTTGGACTTAGGATCACCTATCAGGATCGATGGTTAGTTGCCTCGTTTATTATGAACGTAATTTTAGGCGGTTATACCTCAATGGATACGCGAAATGGTTTTGATTTAAGCCCAAGTGTCTATATCTCTCTAGCTTTTATAAATGAAAGTACGAAAGAAACTCGGCAGTGAGGAAAATAGATAATTTCTTTTCCGATATAATTCTCCTCAATAGCTCAACAAAGGTTATAATCTTTGAGGGTGCATTTTAATAAGTGAAGAAATGTCAAGGGTATCAATTGTTGAATGCTTAAGCAACAAATAGATTCTTATTCACTATATATTTTTTTGTGTACTAAAATAAAAAGACTTCTTTCTTTTTTCCATTTAAATAATTCATGTGCATTTGATCCAGCCTGCTATCCATACACATAAAAGCCGAAACGTTAGAAGTCTCAGTGCTCTCAGCTCAACTCTTTGAGTGTCTGGGCGATCTAGTACTGCCGTACAGAACTTGTGTCATACGCCGGGGACATGTTGTGTCTCTTTGAATTGTTTGTAACAAAGGTTTTCAAGACTGCCTTTCTTGAGACTGCCGATAGAATTCCACTATTTGTATTTTTCAAAGATAAAAAAGTCGACTTTGACATCGACATTCTAAAGAGATTTCTATTAGATACATACAAACAAACAAAACATCACGTCCGCAGTCCCCGAAGGGAGTCAAAGGGGCAGCAAGACCCTTTAACCAACTTCAGCCGTAAATAACACTCAATTTCATTAGATTATTCTGGAAATTTTTATTTAGATTATTATTACACTTCAATTAATCTTTATGAAGTTTAGTTAGTTAGTTAATTAATCTTTGTGTTTGTTTCTGCTGTTAATACTAATCATACTAGATGCATGTGTGCTTCGGAAGTAAGACACTCCTGATAGATTAAAAAAATTGCGAATTCGATCAAATGCAACTAAAATTCGACGATGTCAGAGATCGTTAAAGTAATGCAGCTGAATTTGATACAGTCTGCTATGCACTCAACGCGAAAGTCTGAAACATAAGAATTCTCTGTGCTCGGAGCGAACAACTCTTGAAGTACCTAAGCGAATCTAGTACGTTCTTGTTCAACTTTCATCATATGTCGTCGAGTTGTCTCTTAAATTTTTTTGTTCCGGCTCATTGAAAGTCTTAAATAGTTAGCGTTTTTCATCCCATAGATATAACTTTAACTTTGAATACTTTATTCTACATTGAGGACGATAGCTGAAATCTTGAGCAATTACTATTACAGTAAGCCTTTATATAATATGGATAATGAATACAAGTTCTAGTTAGAGCTATCTGCAACAGATAAAATCTTATATGATTTTTTTTTTGTCTGGGCATTTTTATCAACAACTAAGTATTTATTCTGATGGGAATCGAATCCGCGCCTCTTGCGTTTGACGCGAAGTCATATCTACGAGTATTACACCTACTGGGCTGTTTTCATTATAAAGATATTTATATTTATAAAATTCATAACGCAGTTATGATTGCAGTTGTTTCAAAGTTTGAAGTTCGTTCACAGTAGAGCCAGTAATTTACTTACTAAGATTTTTGTCAATTTTACACAACTTCAGTAGGACTAGAACCATTATCTTTCTTAAGTGCGATCTAACTCTCATCTATTATGGTAACATCAGTATCTTTATACAGAAACACGGTAATAAAACAAAAATCTTCAACAGCTAAGCGATTCGCGCGTTCCTCACGGAACGTCTAATAACATCAAAGTCCCTTTGAGAGCGCTGCATCTGATGTAATAAACTACGAACGCAACGCCGATGCAAAGCGTGAATATTACGGGTAATGAGAGAGACAATTTCGCAATACAGTTCCAGTTATGATCGTTACCGTTTCTTGCACAATTAAGGTAAATTTTGACTTTGAAAATGTAAAATTTTGTTTGCTGCAGTTGAAAATTAAATGGACTGGAATTTTTTAGTTTTCGCTTGAAGTTTATCACTGTGTGGTGGTTATTAATCCATGGTATAAGTACTGTTTTACAAAATTGATCAAGACGTAGGTGTTGTTTAAAGTACTTAGATTTGTGAGTATGAAATAAAAACGTGAAGGAATTCATTAAATTTTTTTTATGAATGTCTAAATATATTTCATATTTTGAAGAGCTGTTGGGTTTGAGGACTTTTTCGATTTTATTAAATTAACATTTAGTAGCAAATTAAATCTGATAATAGTTACATTTATTAGTTTAGCTAACTTACAAATTCACACCATAAAGGCTTCTAAACGTATACAACGTTTAAAAATTAAACCCGCTATAAAAAAGTTTTGTTTTAACATCTTTAAAATGGAACCAGCTTCTGGCTTTACCCCATCATCAATTGATTAGCTTCCTGTTATTCGAAACTCTTCGACTTCACCTGCATCAGTCTCGAAACTAATAAATAGCTTGAAGAGAAATATTCGGCGAGCGGGCATACACCTGAATACCTCGGATGTTTAGCTCGGCTGGACAAGGCACTCCCGCGCAGTAAGTGAAGTTGCGTGTTGCCCTGTCGAATAGACCTATTTTATTGCGGTTTTTGTTCGAACAAGAATTTAAATTTAAACGAAGGCGCTTTCAAAAATGTCGTAAACTAAATGCGGCGTTTCCACATCAATTACGAGGGTCGTGTTTGGAACTTTTTACGCGGTTTTTCGCGCCCGATGCGTCTACAAATAGGTGTGTACGGAGTTCTTTTCTTTATAAATGTTGCATTAGAGATGCGTTTTATGCCGCTTTGAGGGAGTTGAAAGCATGTTCAAGAGATAGTTTGCAATTTTTTTTAAGTAAACAAGTATTTGACTTCTGATCATTTCTAATTATTTTAACTTGTTACCATTTATTAGGCTATATTATTTTTGTTCTCACTCATCACTCTCTCTCTTATTATTTAAAATTGGAAAGCAAGTAAAATACAACAAAAATGTTTCAGCTTGGTTTTTTTTTGTATTTTAGAATACTTACTAAAAGTTTTCAAATCGCCTTGGGTTTTGATTTCTTTGATTTGTTTTCTTGACAGCTGTGTGGATAGTAACTAATCAAACATAATGCTCAAAAAATACAAATAAAATATGACCCTTATGATGGGTCCACTTTCTATTTTAGGGCATACTTATAATAATGTCTACGTAAGCGCAAAACGTTGTAGCCCTCGTCACTTATTGTGTCATTCCCCAACAGGTTACGTTAAACTGTCTACGGCAATGAGGCCGAAATGGCTGTTACGCTACTGCCAAGAACAATAAACCGTTTCTATAAAAAAGCCAACATTTTGTGGTTTCACCGACATATCAGTTTTAAAACAGCTCTCACTGACAGATGTTACCGTTCTCGGCCGGGACACTACGTGACTCAAATTTGAACGACACCGGATAGGAACGAATTTAAAAATAGATTCGTGTTTTCGGGGTGCATTTTTGAGTTGTGTGCTGGCGAGAAATGATCGGAGTACAGTTTGTTTGGGTAAAAATTAAAAATCTAGGTTTTTCGTAAAAAATATAAGCCTAGCTTCGCATAACTTCACGTCAATTCCCTAGCGGCCATAATAACTGGAATAACTGTATTTCGAAAAAGAATAAATAAATATCCGACGACATCGTACATTGATGTAACTCCGAGCTAAGTACCTTAATCACTTGTGTTACGGATATCAGAATCAACAGTGGTATTACAAACATATACATTAATATTGGATATTAACACCCAGACACAGAACAAACACTAGTTCATCACTATTCATCACACAAATGTTTGCCCTGGGTAGGGATCGAACCCACAACTTTTGGCGCATGGGGCAGGATCACTACTGAATCGTGCTTAATATAAGAAATACTAACACTATTTTCTAGCACAGTAAGTAAATTACAATTTTATTGTTAACATGGTCTTTGATACTTACCCTCTCATATATTACCCCTACTATTAAAAATCTTTAAATAAAGTAACCATTTGACCGATCAAGATTAATTCAAATAAAATTAAACAATATTATTATTTAGAATTAGTACTCGGCAATTCATTTCATATTCATTTGGCTTTATAAATGTAATCAGAAAGTATTCCAAAGAATTTTTTGCTCATTTAGAGTAGTTAGAGAAATACATAGGTCCGATTTTATGTAAATATAACTTGCTATTCGTATAATACTAAGTTAACGCTTGCGATGAACCGTTAATATTAACAGTAATTCTAAGAAATGTAGATAACTTAAGTTTAATGAAGACAAAAGAATCTGTGGAACGGGCGCCGCGCCGCGCCTTTCGAAGGCTGGGAAAATATTTATGTTCATTAATAGTAAAAGGTATCTTGATTTATTGGACAGAACGTGATTTCAAATTTAATACTGAGTACGAGAAGCGATTTTTTAAGGACTTGTTTGACATATTTACGATTCTAAAATCTGTTAGTTTATAATAATTGTGAATGAATAAAAAAATTACAGGGCGCTTAGCCTAGTAGTTAAAGAAGGCGATTGTATACAAAACGATGGAGTTGCTAAGTCGTTAGGACACAGTGACCGAATTGACACATTTTCATTTCAATACTTTTGATTCGGATACGATTTAATTAATGAAGCTGTACAGACAGACAAAAAAGCTTCAAAATTAAATATATGGAAAAAGTAACCAAAATGAGCCCATTGGCGTAAAAAAAAGCTAAGATAATCAGTACCTATCCTTTATTCTTGCGGTTCAAACTTTGGGCGTATAAAGTCTTAACACGAAAGTAGTTGTGGCGTGAAATGTGGCCGAATTGACACATTTTAATTTCAATATTCTTTTCACTGACGATTCGGACACCATAAAATTATTGAAGCTGCTTAGTACAGTCAGATAAAAAGCTTCAAAACTAATTATTTGGAAAAAGTTACCAAAGTAGGCTCTATGGCGTAACATATTCTTTTTTTTACATACATACATAACATACATAACATCACGCCCATAATCTTCGAAGGGGTAGGCAGAGTCAAAGGGGCAACATGCCCCTTCAACCACATTCAACCAAAAATAAAGTCGGGCTGGGTTAGATGGAAAATTGTGAAAACGCAGTAAACGCTTTAAAATTTTGCCGTACAAAGTCGTTACAAACGCCGAAGTAGTTGAGGCGTGAAAACGTTACAGTCAGACATAGTTACTTTAGCACGAATAATACAATTAGTAAGTAAGTATGGTAATAATGTGTATCATTGTCCAGTTCTTTGCATCCATGTAATTCTTATAGTTCTTGAGTTGGTGACCTAGTCTGAACGATTTAACTATTTAGCTATTTTTACTTTTCATTCACAGATTTACCATTTACGGAAAACAAAAGTATCCATAACAGTTACGACTTAGGATTCATATACACATAAGTATTAGAAACGTCATTTGATGGTCACATCTGTTACAAATAACGATACTATAAGCGAGCGCTCACAATCAATCACATAAGAGTGTTTTGTTGTCCCGAGTCATAAAGAATGCGAGTACAAACCAGTTCAACTTCCCGAATCCTCGAAGATTTAAGGGCTAACTGTTACACCGTAGTGTAATGGATTGTTTAATGTAAAGTTTGGTAAATGTAGAACAATTGTAAATGGTTCAACAATGAATATCGAAAGTCTGGATAGCTTGAGAGATTTCTTATGTCAATTATTTTTAAATTAAACTAACAAAAAACTTAAACTTAATTTTAAGACACAATAAGTAACTACATATAATTATTGGATAGATTAAAAAAAGAAGTGAACTTAAATTCGCAATTCCATAAACAACTATTTATTATTATGATTTACCACCATAAAGAAACATAGGTAACCTAATTCTTCAAATGATTAAGACAATAAAGTAGCAGCTCCTAATTTTAATTCGTTACAGCATAGTACAGTTACATCACGGTGTTACAGCATGCTCTTTTATCCGGACCATGCGAGCAAATACGGCTCGTAGAAGCATTTGGCAAAGTGCTGCGAACGTCGCGACTCTCCGCAGTGGACTGCAATTTTGTCCGTCTCGCTACAGCACTTCGCACTCCGTGATCCCGCCCTAAAGAAAGCTCAATGGTTTGAGATTTTTTTAAATCTATACATAAAAAAAGCGTGTAACATAAAATGTATTAATTTAAAATAAAGATATTGAATTGATTCTATTATATAAATCACAATGAGATAACATAGTAACAGCAATAAAAACATGGGTAAGTTCTTTACTCAACTCAAATCATACAATAATTTAACTTCTTTTTAATATACGAGTTAATATTGCCTAACACAGCCACGCTACGGTGTCACAGCGTGCTCTTTTTATCCGGGCCATGCGGGCAAATCCGGATCGTAGAAGCATTTGGCAAAGTGCTGCGAACGTCGCGACTCCCCGCAGTGGACTGCAATTTTGTCCGTCTCGCTACAGCACTTCGCACTCCGTGATCCTGCCCTAAATAAGGCCTACGTAACTTAAAAGGCAAAAAGGTGGTCTGAAAATAAACAATGATGCATTAGTGAGTTTTGCTTTTAGCACTTAAAAGAATTAAGGACAAATGGGACTGCTTTAAAATCCATTTTAGATAAGTATTTCGTCATTTAATTACATAATTATTTTTCTAGAATAAAATGCATGTCAAAATATTGCCGCTAGACTATAAATACGGCAAAAAAATATTTAATAACGATACTGGAATGTAATTCATAAAGTCTCATATTTCAAATAACAGGAAGTGAATGAGAAATCACAGGACATACCTCGGTAGCGAAATGTTTAAAGAGTATTTTATCCTCTCATCAGAGTTACTAAAAAACCAGTTAACATGGCATGCTAATAAAATTTTACAGCAACAAAAACTTAGTGGATAAATTCACTTAATTTAATAGAACTTAGTCCATATAGTTTCTTGGTTCAGTCAAGGAATTATTCGAATTAAGTTTAAATATCTCTTCATGGCTTAAACTCCCGTAAATGAGTCGGATTTAATAATAAGCTAACTATTTTAACAGGATAGCAAGCTATTTAGGTAGTTTGAATACATGCGTTTCTGAGGATATAAACATAATAAATACATTAAATGGATTTTATTAAAACCACCGCTATTCCTGATAATTCTGTTTTACTAAATAGGCTTTTTTATTTTCTTCTTTACTGTAAGAGATAAGTAGATGATAAGTATATTAAAAATAACCCTCCAAGAAATATCTATGCTTTTCGTCACCCGCCATAAAACAATTTATTAATCTTACAGCTGTGTATAGCTGATAGATTTTTTATCAAAGGAAGGGTAGGATTCGTTGAATTGATATAAATCGGTCGGGGACCATTCGTCTTCTTTAAGTCGATCGTACACAAACAACAGCCGAGATCTGAGATCCATCTTTATCGGAACAAATAAAGGTTTAAATTAAACTCTTTCTAAACGACTGCGCGGTAGCTTTCGATTCTGACTTGGTGCAAGATATACTGCGACTGATATAGGTACTTAGCTACGACAAGAAATTTAGGTCATATCAAATTAGCTATATCTTAGCGTGTAGTTTTTATTATTGGCTGAATAGGATACATATTGAATTAGATAGAATAAAATATGTAGTGTAAGCTAGAATGTACTTCACCATTTAATTATTAGGCATGGTTATGATATCATAATAAGTAGCTATTTATTGATAGTATTGAAAATAGGCATTTCACTGAAATGTTTGTTTACGTAAGTATAACAGATTTTGTTTTTTGAATTACTGACATAATACTAAGCAGTCACCTTCTATTTAACATCCTAATTAATCCTATTTATATCCTATTAAAAGAGACTTTGTTTCTAAGGGCATTTGTAACGAATAATCTTCAGTTTTCTTAAGTAATTACCATCAGACATTAAAATATATTCCATCTTAATAGTCATTGCCCGAGGTAATCAAATAGAAGGATACACACAACACATACCAGAAGCATAATATTTTCATTTTCATAAATGTTGAAATAATTTTATTAAAATTTCTACGAAGGCATATTTAGTAATTAAAAATTAGTTTTAGTACTTCAAGTGGGATAGATAAGTGGAGACATATAAAAGCCGTAAAGTCAGACTCGAGATTAATACAGATACTCTCTGTGGGTTCATAATGAATACTTATGTAATCTGCGATTATAATGTGACATGAATTCTGATTGTAGATAGCATATTTTAATACTTGTAATATTTCGTTAAGTCAGTTATGAGTTACGTAATTAAGTTAATTCCAGACGTACACATGACAGACATGGGATGTTGGTCTAGTACTAAAAATAGTACTAACTGTGTTTCTTGCTTAGCATTTCGTAAAAGGCGACTATTGGTATATCGGGCTTTGGGTATGTGATTGTTTAGGCGACGAACTAGCCATTTGTCACTACTTCATCACAATTTTCCATATAACCTGGCCCAGTTTTATTTTATTTTCAGCAAAATGTGTTTAAAAGGGCTTGCTGGCTCCTTTGACTCTGTCTACCCCTTCAGGGATGTGATGATAAGTATGTATGTTGCCTTTTTAAAGGCATCCAAGTAAAACTATGTCGATTTTAATATATGAAAGGAATACTCCTTACTTATATTAGAAAATAGCTAAATAATAATATTTAGCTATTTTTATATAATACAAGTTATTGCGATCGATGAATCGTTATTCACACCACTAAGAATAATGTGGCTTTAAATAACACTTTATTTTACATTTTCAACGCATTTCCAGATTTATTCATCGCTATCCCGTCCTTTGAATAATACTTTCAATGGTTTCAACTAAATAGACTGCGAACACAAACGGGGCGTCCAAGAAAACCATTACTTGTGCCTTATCAATAAACGCTATTGAATATTAATTGCACCAATCGCATATTTAAACGATTTTATCGAGATAAACCTCAGAGGTGCGCTCGCGCCGTAGAGTTGAATAATTTTTATCAATTCAGAACAACCATAAAATATTCAACACAATTAATATTGCGTATAAACTTGATCGTAAACGATTTAAGTTTTTATCATGTATAGTGGGCAACTCCATTGGATTTTAATTAGTTGGTATTTTATGCCCCGTTTACGTTCGAGCTTTATTGAGATCAGAATATTTTATTGTTGCTTGTACAATTAGGTGAAATGATTATGATTATGAGACCAATAAAAACCACGGGAATTATACACAAATAATGATGCAGTGTTTTTTTTGTGGGACTAATGTTGAGTAGAGTGTTGATAAGTATAAAAGGAAGACAAAAAGTTTTTATATCTATTATATTATCATAAGGACAAATTATCGTAAAAACTATTTTATAATTTTTAGTGCCAGTTGTAATCTAGATTCGCTAACTTTAGAATAATATCACAAAAAGTATGATAAAATTTATGTCCCTATATTTTTATTTTTTTTGTTAACGTTGCATCTTTATGAGACTGACGATAGCTTAATGGCATATAATAAGGCTTCACACACCTACTCGTACTCTAGTTTTATTTCTTTATTATAATAAGTTCGTTACATATATGCATAAAACAAACAACAATATTTTGATGACACCAAGTTTTCTAGCGATATTAAGAGTCATTACTCTTTTCACAGACCATTTTAATTTAGATAATTTAAAACTTTTAAATAAGTCGTTTTGAATAGTGTGAAGATTTTTAATGTGCTAAAATATGTTAACGTTATTTTGATGAATCTAATATCTTATCTGCGTACAATCTTAGATGTTTCACAAACAATGCTTAGAAGTACAAGAAAATGAGGTAAGATTATTATGTATGCTAATGTTAAACATGGTTTTTAAAATATTAAAAAGACTAACTCTAATGTGAATGACACCACTTGATTAAGATAACAAGTCGTGAATGTTTATTTAGAAACAAAATTAAATATTTGTACCGCTCTCATGGCAACTGGCTTACTTTAATTGTAGTTAACTATTTAATCTTAGATTAAGCGAGGAACTTCAAAATGGTCGGTGTTTATTTAAAAAAGTCAAAAGTAGACTGTTTTTTTTCTTTCTGAGATTTTATGGCTATATAAATTTTGATTCAAAATAAAGTAAAGTCTTATAAATGAGACTTAACATTTGCGACTAACTCCTAAGAAAATTTGCAATACTAGTTCTGGAAGAGCCAAAAAAGTAAAAAGAAGATGGTTTAATAAATTGTCCAATTTGTCTGGTTGGTTCTAAAGCTCAATCGGCGGCTGCTGTCATGTAATTAAAAATATCGCTGTAAAGTATAATCTATAACTCGTTAAGTCGCACTAAGATGATATAAGAGAAAAAAACTAATAAACATGAGTTGCTCTCGTGCCGTTATTATACAGCCAGCCATTAATTATATACTGATTTACTATTATATCAAGACCGTTACGAAATTTGTAAAATCCTCGCTCATGCAAATACCCACCCTCGCGTTTACGTGCAGGAATCTTGCCGGACAGTTATCAGACTACTCACGCTGGCAGGTCAGAATAGAGACGTGCAGAATTGTTCAACATTGTATCCGCGGATACGGAATCGGATACCGGATATTTGTGTTATATTCGCGAATATGATTAGAGTTCCGTGTCCGTAGTATTTGACTTATGTACTTCGTTAGTAGGTTGTCGGGCTTGAGTTTGTTCATAGTTATGATATTTACTGTTTTAGTCTTACTTTAGATGAGAAATTTCAAACAAATTTTGCAGTTAAAATGTGTCGAGTATGAGGTAAAAAATGGTAGAAATAAAAAAAAAAATTTAGGAATTTCGTTTTGTTGACCACCTTATTTAAATGCTTATGTAAATTAACTCTTTTTGGGTTCACCAAAGAGTAACAATATATGAATACGAATACAGATTCATTTTTATACTTACATATCCACAAACACGGATACGAATATCCCGCACGTCACTACTTCAGGAAATTGTTAATCGTTAAGTAAATAAGTAATTTAACAAATAAGATTTTAAGTGCTCTCTCGGGGCCCATGTAATCTTCACTCTGATCAAATTAACTCATGCCTGTACCTACCCCAACGTTTATTTGTGGATAATGAGCGGTATTAAGTGACTAGTAGGAACTAAGTGTATAGTTAGCATATAAATTGGTTGGAGTCTCCGCTCGGAGATTTATACGGAGGCATGTTTGTCAACACCACGGTCAACACCTTACGGTACTCATATGTTGGTTTTATTTATATCTAAAGGCCCTGATTACGGTCGACAATATTAACTGCATATATCAAGAAATTTATAAATTGTTTATTTCTATATTTTATTATATTTGACTGGCCCGTTGGTCGAGTGGTCAGAGACTCTGGCCACGAAACCAATGGTCGCGGGTTCGAATCCCGCTAGGGGCAAATGTTTCGTGTGATGAACATGGATATTTGTACTCGAGTCATGGATGTTTATAAACGTATTTAAGTATGTCTATCCGTTCACTTAGTATCCATAGCACAAGCATAAGCTTAGTTTGGAACTAGGGAATTGTTGTGTCAGTTTGGAGAATTTATTATTTATATTATGTGGATATGCAAAAGATATTTATCATAAATTTAATATTCAAAACACACGATTAACGTTTTGTAAGAGAAAAATTGCTTAAAGTTCGATAAAGTGTTTTGTTTTAATTATTTTATTAAAAGAGTTAAATGAGAAATATTAAACAAGAAACGTTAAATTGGAAATCTAAATGAGTTATGTCATTGCTGATTGTGTAGTTCTTAATTTCTTATAGAGTTGTGTTGCTAAAATGATTTTCAAAAAGACGACCGTAGTTTTGTAGTTCAAAAATATATAATATTTTCAACATGCTTTCGGCAAAACGGTAACAAGAAAACCATTACAGGGTGTTGAATACCCTGCCCTGCATCTTGCAATTGGAAATCGGTATCAAAATTGGCATACGAATAAATGAGGCGGAAAACATCAAACGCAACGGTCGCCCGCTTTAAGCACAACCGATGATAAATTACCTTTAATTCGTGCATTGTAAAGTTTCTTAAAAACGACAGCAGACCGCTGTGTGGTTAATACCAATTTTAATGAACGTGACAGCCTAAAGTCCTGTATTCAATGCTATATGTATACCTATCTTAATAAAAATGAATCGTCGAAATGTATGTATGTACGCGCATTACTTCTTAACGGCTGTATCAGATTGGATAATCTAATTTAAAATCTCGAAAACGATAAGGCTTGTATGAAAGATATAAGAATAAGCCAAAGGTCTAACATGTAACAATGCTTTTATATAAAAAAAAATCATGTTAATTTGCTATTGTGTTTGCCAGGTCAGCCAATTACATATAAATAACAGGTAGATATGTCATGTGCATGCGCGACCTGAAGAATCGAAAACGTCCTAACTGGAACCTTTTTCCATATTCATTAACGCATGACGTGAGAGGACTTTGACGTAATTTTTTCGTACTTTTATAATTAATCTATACTTTTTTATTTCTTTGCCAATTTTGTCTTTGAATGTGTCATTGGGTTTGGAATATTTTTTTAGTTCGAAATGTAAGCGTATGACATTTCTATAGCAAAATATAAAAATTGCATGTATTGCTGTCTCTACTTGCACATGTAGGTATCTATAGTTAAATTTAGATTGCGCCTACAGCGCGCTCCAATCACTATCGCATTGAACTCTTTAACCCCCTTTCATGAGCAAAAATCTATGGTGCTTATTGAAATTGCCTTTCCATGCTTCTATAGTTTAATAGTTTTACTCTTTGATCTGTCGACAGTGTGGAGTTATCATTTTTTAAAATCTTATTAGAATTAGTAACATAGGTGGAATAAACATCGTCTCATATGAGTGATGTACTAATTTGGATCTAGTTAGATACATAGACAATGGATTTTCGAAGCTAAAAAATTTCCAATAGATGTAAATATTTAGAATAAACCTTTTATTAGGAAGATAAGAACAATCTTGAAGAGTTAAATCATTCTAAAAATTGCAATGGTGATACAGTATTTATTATCACTGTGACCAGACTCAGTAAATAAACAAATCATATCCCGACAACTAACAAGAAGACATTGTTTCACAAAAAAGACAAGTGTAGATATTGAGTATATAAGTATATGTACATTTGTGGAACTTTGCGGTTCAATTCTGTACTGACGCAAACTAGATCGTATGCGTAATCAAAAACTTGCAAGAAGAAACGTGCTACAGCTTATGCAGATAGTCTGTGAAGTAAAATATCTTTATACAAAATTGTGGTTGACAAGTAGGCTACTAGTAGTTTTATCTGGTATAAGATTTTAGGTGAGGCGAGTGAGGTGTGTAAGGATCGTGCCATATGGCGTTCGGTTCTCTCTGCCTACCCCGCTAGGGAAGTGGCGTGAAGTTTAGTTAGTTAAGATTTTAGAATTTAGCAAATATCTTTGTGTATAGGTGTACTTAAGAATCTTAATGAAATGTTTAAGATGTCTTTACTTTTTTTTTTTAAAGTAGGAATGGGTCACAGATATATTTATTAGCGTCAATTTTTGATCTTTTTCTTGTAGCATGGTAATTTTTATGAACCATGAACAACTTATTTAAAATGATAAATACACATCTTATGGTATTTTTTCTGTTTATAATTTCGTATTTTTACAGATTTAGATGAGTCGGTACGTAAAGAAAATCTTTTTTCCAAAACTATTTAACTACCAAGCTTACCTACACATAAAATTAAGTCTATAAATGTATTTTGAGACAAGATCAATTTATCGCCTTAAGCCCTGAAACGTCTACAAAAGATAATTAATGCAAAAGTGTGGTTAAAATATCCATAATGAGAATTGATTGCGTAAATTGCTAATTAAAAATGATAGCGTACATATGAAAAGCGTTGCATTAAAATGCCTCTATCTGAATGGACATAAGTGGATTTACCTTCACTCGATATCAAGCCCATTTATAAAGCAAAGGTCCGTACGTATTAACACAGGTGTCGTTAATGTACGGTAATTAGTTAAAACGAGTGCGATTTTTGCTATCGCCCGTGTATCAACCGTTAAGTACATGTGCAGTTTCCGTTAAGTGATTCAAGTGAGAGAATAACGCGACTTTTAAGTTGAGTAAGTTATTAGGGCAGATTGCGTTTCGGGACGAAGTTGGTTTTGTGTTTTATTGTTATGTGTATTTTGAATTTTTTTTTTATCAATACATGCGTAATCAATAATGTTTAAATCAGAATCAGAATCGTTTGTAATTAACTGAGTCATATGCAACATAAAATGGGGCATAATAAAACTTCAAATAAGCATACTTAACAAAAAATATAAATATCCGACTACATCACATACATTGATCTGACTCCGAGGTAAGTAGCTTAAGCACTTGTGTTACGGATATCAGAATCAACAGTGGTATTACAAATATATACTTAAATATTGGATATTAACACCCAGACACAGAACAAACACAAGTATTCATCATACGAATATTTGTCCTGGGTGGGAATCGAACCCACAACTCTTGGCGCATGGGGCAGGGTCACTACCGAATGCGCCATCGAGCCAGTCGAACCAATAGCCCTCGCATTTGACAGTCATGTTCTTACTTAAAGCTGCCAGAGCGAGTGTATCAATTCTTAGTCAACAAAACTCCACCCAACATACTCCAAACGCTCCCGATCCGCAACTTGCATCGTTGATTACGGCCGCTTGCGTCGATTTATAACGGCAATTAGTCAGCGGCGCGTGCGACGACGACGCGCGACAAATCGCCGGCTGCCGTCGCGTGGGAGGCTGCGCCTGCGCCCGGTACTAATAGCTCCTGCGATTTTTACAATGAGCACTCATATCGTATCCGTTAATTTATGAGCGGTGTTTATTGTCGAATTACGTTGAATGAATGGTTGGAAATTTTCACGGAAATACGAATAAGAACTTTTAATTAAATATGTAGTAAGTGGGACAGTTACGCAACATAAGGTACCTATATACATTATTTATTTACATACATATAATCAAGCCTCCTTGCCAAGGAGGCAGCTAGACCCCTTAACCACATTCAGCAAAAAAATAAAACTGGGCTGGGTAAGATAGAAAATTGTGAAAAAGAAGTGAGTGACAAGTGGCTAGCTCGTTGCATACACAATCAGACACGCAAAACCCGATTACCGTTAGTTGCCTTTTAGAACATGCTAGGCAACGAAAACAACTGGCACATTCTTTTTAAGTCCCATACCAACATGGGATATGGTTTATTTACTAAGCAAGATTTATTTAGTGTAAATAAACGTATATTGTAATGTATGTACGATAGTCTTATACGTTTTAAAAGGATATACATAACATCACGCCCATAATCCCCGAAGGGGTAGGCAGAGTCAATGGGGCAGTATGCCCCTTCAACCACATTCAGCCGAAAATAAAGCTGGGCTGGGCTTGATGGAAAATTGTGAAAAAGCAGTGACAAGCGGCCAACCTGTCGCCTTCACAATCACACACCCAAAATCCGATTTACCATTAGTAGCTAGCTCGTCTCCTACTCAGTCACTTACCCAAAAGCCCGTAAACCATTAGTCGCCTTTTACGACATGCTAGGCAAGAACCACAGTTGGCACATTCTTTTTTTTTGTCCCAGATCAACATGGGCCAAGTTCCAGACCGACATAGGACTTCCAGACCAACATGGGACGAATACGATAAAAGGATATACTCGTTTTTATTATAAAGTAAACGGTATGATTGGCCTTAAGAAGCAACTTATGCTATAAAACATAAAGATAATAAACACACAAAGAAACTAATAAATGGTCTCTCAATTCCTTTAATGACATACAAGAAATGACTATAGATTCTGAAATGTTTTTTTTTAATACTTCATCATTTCACAAGAGCTTTTCACTTAGCACATGTACTCGTATAGATCTCATCTAATTTGCTACGGGTTTAAACTAAAATTTTCAATTTATACTGTATGAATGCGCCACAAAGGGCTCTGTTACCACACAAGGCGATCCGTTTACTCATAAATGTCAGACAGGAATGGATTATTGCGTGTCAGCTCGATGATCGAACCTCACAAAGGCATGCGAAATTAGTATTTGTCGTTCATTAATAAGGTTATATTGCGCCGAACATGAGCGGTCAAAGATTAGCCTTGCGGCATGAATTTGGCAGTTTGGACAGGTTTGTTTGCACCTTTCGACTGGTAATGACTGTATTATCGACTTTGAGAGAGTTTTGAAAAACGAGAACGGCGCTGACGTGAAAAATCACTTGGTCGATATTGCGACGATGTCTCGGGTCGTGAATGATGGTATAGGTCAAAATTCGAAATGTGAAAGCTTTGTTTTAAAAAAAAATATAAGTTAAACGTTTCTGAAACAGTTGTCTTGCTTAGGATATATACCTTGCACAATACCTTGCACAATACATTATAGTAGCATATAGTGCAAACTGCAAATTAGATCACATTGGCTTTAAAAGACCTTTTGGGTTTAATAGTACCTACCTCTCAAATAAATTTTAGGTACTTTTTACACTCCATCTAATGTGATTGACACTAATATGAATGAGATGTGTTTTTGATTTAGTTATTAAACATGTTTTTTTGTTATTTAATCATTTTGAACATCTTATTATTATTCTTATCATATCCTTTTTTTTATGGATCTATAAATTGGATCACATTACACGACCTGCTACAATTTCTTTGTTATCAATCAAAATTCCCTTTTACGTCATGGAACTTAAGAGTATAATTTCATACTTTAATCTAGCATAGTGTAGGCTAGGTTGCAATATCGCTAGCGGCACATTATTACTACAAATTACAAATTATGCTCGTTGTTGTCTCGTCCTCGATGATGAGAGTTTACTAGTGTAGTCCCGGTTTTACACCCTCTGGCGCCACACAATTTTAAAGCTATAAGAAACATTTTCTGAACGCAGCCGCCATCCTACTACGCCCCCTATGCATCTGTCAACTCATTTCGGTTTTCCGTGTTTAATGGCGTCACAACACCGGCCGTAAAATATTTATTATCGGTTGTTATTTCTGGTGAAAAACTTAAGAAAATGGAACGAAAAAGGAAAGACGAAACCAAATACCATCTTCTAAAAAAGTTAAGGCGGTTGGAGAAGAAAATACTAGTTTTGGAAGAATCGGATGACGAAGGTGAGGTTATGAAAAAACAAGACTTGTTTGTTTTTTAACTTGTGAGTTAAAAACGTTTGTTATGCAACCATCTGGAGTGTTCTGTGGGAACATTCGCGGTTGGCAAAGTAACTGAGATAAATTCTGCGTGAATCCACGTGGTGTATTTACGCATGACGCAATAACACCCACATGTACCTTACTCGAAAATAACGATTTGTCTAACACTACGCAACCATCGGTGTGTTCTGTGGGATCACACACGGTTGGCAATAAATACTCTATATGGGTGATCTGCGGGAATACATGTTGTTTTTTTTTTCTTTTTTCGCATGTATGACGCAACAGTACATGGTAGTGGCGGCAACATGCCATATAGGTACTTGTCTCTTTTACAGTCAAGGAGATTGAAGACGGCGAAATCGAAAGCGAAAAGGAAAATGAACCATATGAAATAGAATTCCTTGAAGACTTTGTCCCAGAAGAAAACAACCAAAGAGTAGACTATTTAGAAGACGAAGTTCTAAACATACTAGGTGTAGCTCCAGCACCAGCTCCTAAGAAAGAATCCCTGCACAATCAGATTGCTGAGAGATGGAGTGAGATCCTAAACAAGGGATTAAAAAAGGAGGAAAAGGAGACAATTATCAAAGAAAACCCAGCTTTTGAAAATGTCCCAAAGATGTCTGCTCCTAAGCTAAACAGGGAAGTTGCTGCAGCATTAAATGACTCTGCAAAAAGAAGAGATCAGTTAATTGAGAATCGACAAAAACAGATGTCTACAATCTTGGCTTGTGTAGGCCAAGCATTACAAATTTGCATCAGTGACAAACCCGAACAGAAACTATCTATTGTCAAGAAGCTTAATGAAGCCGGAAGGCTGCTTTGTGACTCAATCTTCTTGGAGACAAAGGGACGTAGAAATCTGGTTCTTTCCACAATAAATAAAGATTTAAAGGATTCTTTGTTGGAAACTGAAAGTTCAGATTACTTGTTTGGTGAGAATCTTACAGAAAAGATAAAAACTGCCAAAGCAGTTCAAAAGTCTGGAAAGGAATTAAAGGTGACAGTAGACGACAAAAAGAAAACCTTCGTAAGGCGGACTGATATCAATAGCAAAAATGAAAACAGCCGAGCTTTAAACTGGCGGGGCCCTCCTCGGATGGGAACACAACACAAGTTCCAGAGGTCAGGCGGGCCGACGTTCAATCGCCAGCCACAGGCCAACAAGAAGAACGAGGACAAGCCGGTTCAAAGAAGGGGCAGGAAATAAATCAGGTAGGCAGAATCAGGTTTTTTCTAGAAGAATGGAAACAATTAACTAATGATCCACTCATATTAGAATGGGTTCAGGGATATAAAATCCCATTTAAAGAACAACCTCACCAAGGATCTATTCCGCTAAACAATAAGTTTCCACTGTCTGAACAGTTACAAATAAGGTTAGAAATTAAAACTTTACTTGAAATGAATGCCATTGAAAGGTGCGTGCCCACTAATGACCAATTCTGCTCCCCAATCTTTATTGTTAAAAAACCAAATGGTTCATTTAGATTCATTCTAAATTTAAAAAGACTTAACACTTTTATTTATACAGAGCATTTTAAATTAGAAGACTACCGCACAGCATGTAAGCTTATACAAAGTAACGATTATTTAGTCACACTTGATCTCAAAGATGCTTACTACATGATTAATATACATGACACCTGTAAAAAGTATTTAAGGTTCTTTTTTGAAGGTAATTATTACCAATTTAATGTTTTACCATTTGGACTTTGCACAGCTCCGCTTACTTTTACAAAAATCATGAAACCCGTCACAGCTTATTTACGAGAAAGTGGTTGCATATTAATTCTGTATATTGATGACTTCCTGGCCATTGGTAAAAACTACAATTCCTGTCTAGACAACATGAACAAGACATTACAATTACTGTCAAAATTAGGCTTTGTTGTAAATAAAGAAAAATGTGAACTGATTCCTAAACAAAATTGCAAATTTCTTGGTTTTATCTTTAACTCGGTGGAAATGTCAATTAGTATCTCTAATGAAAAGAGACAAAACTGTATTAAATTAGTAAAGGAATTAATGTCAAAAGATTTCATTACAATAAGATTTTTAGCCCATGTGATAGGAAAACTCATAGCTGTGTGTCCGGCCATTAAATATGGCATCTTATATACAAAGGAATTAGAAAGAATTAAATTTATGGCTTTAAAAAAGTACAATGATAATTATGAATCTAAAATTCTATTAAATACAACCTGTAAAGATGATTTAACATGGTGGTGTGATAACCTCAAAAAGGCTAAGAATATTATCAGGAAAAACAACTTTAAATTAGAAATATTTAGTGATGCTTCTAGTACAGGCTGGGGGGCCTCTTGTGGTACAAGTCAAACTGGGGGGACTTGGACAAAAGGAGAATCAGGCCTTCATATAAATTCTCTTGAATTAAAAGCTGCCTTTTTCGCTTTAAAGTGTTTTGCATCTAATTTAAACAAATGTGAATTACTCCTCAGAATAGACAATGTAACTGCAATTTCTTACATAAATAGATTAGGTGGTATTCAATTCCCACACCTACACAGTTTAGCAAAACAAATATGGCAATGGTGTGAAGCTAGAGATATCTATATATTTGCCACATACATAAACACAAAACACAATGTAATTGCAGATTTCGAATCAAGAAAACAACTAGGCAACACAGAATGGGAAATAAGTGATATTTATTTTCAAGAACTAGTTTCAGCTCTAGGAACACCTAGCATAGATCTTTTTGCGACTAGGACTAACAAAAAATGTGAGCAATTTATATCCTGGCACCCAGATCCTGATGCACTCGCCATTGATGCATTCACTCTTTGTTGGTCTCATTTGGACTTTTATGCTTTCCCCCCATTCTCCATGGTCCTTAAGACCTTGGAAAAAATTATCACAGATAAAGCCAAGGGCATAGTTCTAGTGCCATATTGGAGCACCCAACCTTGGTTTCCTGTATTTATGAGATTATTAATTAGCAAACCAATCCTTTTTGGACCAGCTAAAGATCTGCTTCTTTTACAAAATTTCAGGGATCCACACCCTTTATACAAGAACCTAAGACTGATGGCAGGAATATTATCAGGCAAGCCTTCATAAACTCTGGAATTAATGAAGATTCAGCTGAGATCATGTTAGCTTCATTATCTATCAATACCTTAAAACAATATCAACCTTGTATTGTTGCCTGGACTAAGTATGCTCAAGAATCAGGTTTATCACTTACTAAGCCAAGTGTTTCAGATATAATTACATATCTAACTAAAAAGTTTCACGAAGGATTATCATATGGTACTTTAAATTCCATTCGATCAGCACTATCATTGATTATAGGTACTCATTTAGGCACAGATGAAAAAATAAAAAGACTATTTAAGGGTTTTTTCAAGTTAAGGCCAAGTGTTCCCAAGTACAATAATACATGGGATGTATCAAAAGTTCTTAATTTCATTGGTGAAAACTATAAAGATAAAAGTAACTTAGAGAGTATTACAATCAAGACTGCTTCATTATTAATTTTAGCCACAGGCCAAAGAGTACAAACATTATCGTTGATTGAAATAAATAATTTAGTTATTAAGGATGATTGTATAACAATTAAGATTGATAAACTAATTAAGACCTCTGGTCCCAATAAATGTCAACCTTTCCTCACTTTACCTTTCTTTAATGATAAAACAGAGATCTGTCCAGCTAAAGCTCTATGTGATTACTTAGACGCTACAAAGCAGTTAAGAAACACAAATAGCTTATTTATATCATTTAGAAAACCACATAAAAAGGTTTCCACCAGCACAATCAGCCGTTGGATTAAGAAATGTTTAACCGAAAGTGGTATAGACACTACAGTGTTTACCACACACAGCACTAGACATGCTACAACATCTGCAGCTTTTAAAAAAGGTGTAAACATAGATGACATAAGAAGAACAGCTGGCTGGTCTGGGGAATCCACAGTATTTGGAAGATTTTATAATAGACCTATTATTGATAACTGTCTCTTTGCAGAGAGTATTTTTAGTTAAGTTCCTTAAGAGAATAATGACTTGTTAATGCTAAAGATTTTTTGCTGTGATTATATTATTATGTAAGAATAATGAGAATAAACATATATTTTTAATATTCTTTTATTCGATTATTTAATTTTACAATTTTTCTTTGAACATCTACACTAGTAAACTCTCATCATCGAGGACGAGACAACAACGAGCATAATTATTAGTCAAACGAACTTACCTGTACGTGAAGTTCGACTGTAATTATGCGAAGTTGTTGTCTCGTCCGAAGATGATGAGTCCCACCCGACCCCTAATAAACGAAAATTACTAAACGTAATTATTAATACCCCAGTTGTAAAATTAAATGCCTGTAGGTACTTTAAACTTGAATGAGTTGACAGATGCATAGGGGGCGTAGTAGGATGGCGGCTGCGTTCAGAAAATGTTTCTTATAGCTTTAAAATTGTGTGGCGCCAGAGGGTGTAAAACCGGGACTACACTAGTAAACTCTCATCATCTTCGGACGAGACAACAACTTCGCATAATTACAGTCGAACTTCACGTACAGGTAAGTTCGTTTGACTAATAATAGAATTGAACGCATTCGTACGCCTCAATACAGCAACACTGTTATTATCAGGAACGTAATCGCTAGTGAAAATCGCAATGTTGTAATAAGTAGAAGTGGGATTAAGTTTAGAATCGAAAAACAATTGGTTTTCTTAATAACTTGTCTTACACAAGGACTACAGTGTATAAACCACATTTAAACTCTAAAGTTACTTTAACACTAGGTGTGACCCGGTTTCAATCGCGTTTATGATTAATGTTAGCCTTCCTGAATAAATGGGCTATTTTTTTTTCAAATCAGACCAATAGTTCCTGAGATTACCGCGTTCAAGCAACCAAACAAACTCTTCAGCTTTATAAAATTAGTATAGACTTTTCCGTCGTCCTGTGGCATAGGATTTACAGGAAATTAAAAAAGAAAATGTCATAGGTCTAAAGGAAAATATAATCTTTGTTTTGTTTAGAGTGAGAGTTCTTATTTCACATCAAACCTTACGCACTAATATTCTAATTCACCGTTTCTATTCCAGTTCGAATTTTATGTTAAATTCGAACTGGAATAGAAACGGTTAAACTACCTATATAATAATGCTAACTAAAACGTTAGCATTATTATTATTTGTTCCTAATATATTCGTAAATACATATAGATACTAGAAGTGGTCGCCCAGTGGTCGAAACTCCATATTAGTTTAATGCATTTCTAGTTCATTACTTATTAAAAATATTAACTTTCTGTACTACTTTTCTATATAAACTCTGTGCCAAATCGTATACTTCTCCGTCAGCGACATTTTCGTAAAGAGCGGTACAAAGTTTTTGCTTCACTTATTAATATATAGTTAAAGAACATTTCCCCACTACCTACCTACCTCGCAACTTAGAAGCGAACTTTACGAAGTTACCCATGTAATACCTACTGGGGAGAGCTCACCCGTTACTCTGTGACGCGCTATGACCTGAATAATCCAATAACCCGTGATCTAACCCAAGGCTGCGAGCATCTTACCTGCACAGCGCTATACCGATATTGCCTATCACACGCAAATTGTTTTAATCTACATTTACACGTGTCTGTGTTAGCATACATATTACGGCGATGTTGATACGAGTAGCGGGGCAATAGATTGTAGTAGCTCGACTTTTTCGATTTGGGCACATGTATTTTTCCTGTAACCATGTGGAAAGTCATCTATATAAAAACGTGGAGATAATGCTTAGGAAGGTTTATATTTATTTTCGATTTCAAATGGTTTCTTCTATTGTAAAAACTTTCGGAAAAAATAAAACACTATAATCACTATTATAATTTTGCCCGCCATTCCCGAAGGCATTGTATTTAGAACGGTAGGTTGAGATGGAAAATTGTAAAAAAATTGTGACGAGTGATTAGATCATCGCGTACACAATCGCAAACTCAATATCACCAAGGAATGCAGTTGTTTTTTTTTATGCCTTAAATCAATAGGTATGGGAAAAATAATGTCGTAAGGAGTTTAAAAATATTGGCGACCACTTATTTTTTTTATTAACCATCTAGTATTGTCAGTTGAATGAATTTTCCTCAGAGTGTAACAGCAAGCAGATAATTAATATCTGAATTTTGATCAGCTGTGCGATTGATCACGGCATTACAGGCAATCAGTTAGGCTTATGTTTAACGCATGCCCATTCTGAATAGTTTCCTTGAAACAAATCAAGTTGTTATCACTGAAAAATATCCCAGGAGTTTAGTATTTAAAATTAGACACTTTAGAAGTAGTCTTATTAGCATTAAAATGGTATCGTGTTACTGATATTAGTTTGTAATGAAAAATTCAAAAATTAAAAAGCAACAAAATAATAAAAAGAAAACGGCAATTATCCGGGATCGCACATCGTAAAAATTATACAACCTTCCAATTAAGGAAACTTTATAGATAAAAAAATGTAACACGCATTAAAAAGAGACTTTAATTATTAGAGCGGTGGTAGCGCAATGGTAAGGACACGCGCCTCTTGTCCGAGGAGTGCGGGTTCAAACCCGGGCACGTACCTCTGGATTTTTCGAATCTATGTACGTATTTATACCACTAGCTCGACGGTGAGGGAAAACATCGATGAAACCTGCAAATTCAAATAACTTTGGATTTGTAACCATGATCCAAAAATTGTCTGGTTCCCCTATCTTACGGTTACAAAGGTCAGATCGGCAGTCGCTTTAATGTAATTACCAGACTCGCTAAATCCTTGATCATGGTATAAGCGGACCCCGTCTAAGCACGGGACATAACGCTAGGAAGATGATGATGATTAAAAAGAGACTTTAATGTTATTACAGTAAATAAAAAAAACTAAAGAGTTTATAATTTACTAATCCTTTTGAAAAACCGACAAAAGCCAACAAAACGTTGCAAATTTACGCTGAATTATGAATAGTTTGGATAATTTTCTTGAGTAGCTACTATAAATTTTATCATTAATCTTGTAATCATGAAGATATCTTCAGAAGACAAAGACCGTTTCTAAAGTAAACCCTGATTCTCGTTGCGCTTGGGTTTTTTTTTCTTAACTTAACACACCATTAGCCAAATTGCAAAGATTTTTAATACTTTTATATTTTCATGCAACTTTTACAATATTTATGAGTAACTATCTTTATAGCGCAGTGTTTATACTTTTGAGAGGAGCTGAATCTAGGGCTCTTTTAATCAAGCTACAAAATCAAGGGTCGTGGGTTGGAATCCGGCTAGCTAGGGGTAAATGTTTCGTGTGATGAACATGGACATTAATACTCGAGTCATGGATATTTATAAACGTATTTAAGTATGTCTATCCGTTCGCCTAGTATCCATAGTACAAGCATAAGCTTAGTTTGGAACTAGGGAAATAGGGTGTCAGTCTGGACAAAAATTTTTTTATTTTTGTACTGTAGTAAAAAAAAACAAATTTATGAACTAATTTAACATTGTAACAGAAGTCGATATTCTTTTAACAGCATAAAAATATTTATTTCATTGGCAGTGGTGCAGTTATTTTGTCAATGACACATGTGCACTTGTGGGCAAATATATCCCCAAGGCAAACACCAGAGAAGGGGCATTGAAAAAACACGCGAGTCCGATCCTCCCGGCGGAGTTAACGAATGTCCGCAAAGAGGTTCCTTGTAAATACAGGAGTGAGATAGTGATGTGCAACGTTTGTAATGTAAATATACAAGAAGTGTATATAAGACAGGAAGGTGTACAAAATATAAGAATATCATCTACTGGTTAGCAGAAAGGTAGAGCAAACTATTTGCTTCTGCATAAGTTGCACTAACCTCTCGTATCTTAATTAGAGGTTCATATGGCTACAAAATAATATTTTTTATATATGCATATTGATTTTGTTTGAAGTAATTAAAATCTTTTGGAGGAGCTATGCGATTTGTTTTGATTTTAGCTGCCATTTTAAGTGATATTGCTATGTTTACTAGTCAAAACATAACATAACATCACGCCCATAATCCCCGAAGGGGAAGGCAGAGTCAAAGGGGCAGTAAGCCCCTTTAACCACATTACTTAACTTAATTAGTGTAAGTTTTTCTTAGTTTTTTTGAAGTTGCTTTTTGTACTTTTGTGTTCGATATGGGTGGTGGCGAATATTCTGCTATTATTATTTAATTAAGAGAAAAATTATTCTGTATATAAGTTTAAATGATAGCAATGAGTAAAGATCGTTAAAAACTTGTTTTAAAAAAAGCTCTGAAAATGTACATTTGTACATTTTTGTAGTATCTTCGTACAGCGGATATTGGTCATCGCACATCCCTAGCAAGGTAACGCAATACGGTGGCGCGCCGCACTCTTTGCGAGCGCCGCTCGTGCGTGAAGCGCCATCTGCTTACGAACTAAATGAAATACCTCCTTGTGCACTACGCATGTTTGAATAAATATTTTTTTAGACTTACCGACCAATTCTTTAGCTTCAATCAAGCACTTTCCCACCAAACATATAAATGACTTGAGTACAAATGGTCAACACGTGAACGTTTGCGCGTAGCTGGATTCGAACCTGTCACCTTTGGTTTTGTGGCCAGATTCTTTACCAAGCGGACTGATTTCCAAGAGTACTTACACTATATATTTTTTTTTTTTTAATTTGGACATTGGATATAATCGTCCATCTTAATAAGTCAAATATGTGTTTCTGCTATATATTTTCGGAATAAACAGACAGATAGTATGTAAGTACAACGAAAACTCAGCAGCTTGACAAATATCTGTTTCATCCACAACGATTTCTTTATAGAAAGTTAGATAAGATATCTAACAAAAGTTTCAATAAATTCTCTGAGCAGTAAAAATGTTTATTTATTATTTACAAGACAATTTCTTTAAAAACTAAAGTATTTCCGCTGTAATTAAATGAGCTAGAATGTCATCTTACTTTTTCACCCAAAAAATGTTCCAGAATTCTCAACCACCATCTCCATAGCTCCAGAATGGGACAACGAAGGGTTTTCACGGGCGCAGAGTTGCATAAATTTGGAGACAAGTAAAGTGGCTTCGCGTGTACCGAGCACGTGACTCTATTTGGTGGGCCTTTGTACGTACGGGACTCTTACCGTAAGTAGGTACACCTGTGTGCCTTGATGCGTTTATCGTACTTCAGTGTGAATAGAAATGCTGTCCTAGATCGGATGTTATTGTATGCAACTAACGTTTTGGCTGTTAAAATACTTTGTGTTCCATTACATATTGTGACACACATCATATCCGTATGATATAAAATTTTGTTTTGTTGGTTAAGGAGATTGTCGCATGTTGGTCTGGGACTTATAAATAATGTGCCAACTGTGTTCATTGAGTAGAATGTCGTAAAAGTCGACTAATGGTATATCGGGTTTTGGGTATGTGATTGTGTAGGGGACGACATAGCCACTTTTTTTTTATTGGTTTACAAAACGAGATTTGCAATCTTGACTAAGTATTTTATATACGATTATATTCAATGGGAATTACATACACTTGTCACTACTTTTTCAGAATTTTCCATCTTACCCAGCCCTTTTTTAATTTTGACTGAATGTAGTTAAAGGTGCGTACTGCCTCTTTAACTCTGCCTACCTTTTCGGGGATTGCGGGTTATGCTATTTGTTTGTTTGTAAGAAAGCTGTGGTAAAACACATCTTGGATCAACAAATGTTTTATTTGCTCACTAGATAAAGTAAGCTTTTAGAAAATAAAATTGTAGCATAAATATGATATAGTTAATGTAGTTTAGTCATAATCACGAAACTTTGTGTTCTAACATGATTGCAAAGGAAACTCGCGTGTTTACACAATGCAATCATATACTAGGGTATGTTGTGTCAATAACTATAACAGCTAATTAGGGACCTTTTAAAACTGAATAGAAATTTAAAATCGATAACTTACAAAAATATTACACCAAGAGTAATAGACTGAAAGAAATGCAAGTTTTATTATATTACAAAGGCTTCAAGAAAAACGTTAATCAGTATAAAAACAAAGAAAAGATTTGATTATCATCCGTTAAAACTTCCCACCTGCTTAAAATAAAGCTTACCTTTGTTACTAAGCACATTTATCATGAACATCGAACCGTAAGTACTTACCAGGTATAAGAACGGAAGTTCCACAAGATCTAGATAAAATACAAGTTTACGTAATTTCACTTACGCTTACTCACATACAATTCAAGTAATCCCCGTGGAATCACTTCAGTGATTCAAACAGTTGCCGACTTAAGCAGTGTATTAAAATTCTCGACGATTTGTTCACTAAATTAAGGCGCTTTTTATAAACGTAACGCCTGTATACGGGATAGTAAGTCAAACGTTGAAATTCCGCTTGTTTTGAATGGTTCGAATGTCAGCGGTGCTGATATGGTAGCGCATATAGATTTTTATCATATGGAATTTCTTAAGGGTCATATTATGAAATAATGAAATATAGGACTACATGTATGAGGACTATTTTCATAAGGCTTATAAAATCACTATGACCATAGATATTGTTTCGTAAATGATTCTAATGAAGAATAACTAGACTTGGACGTTTTTCTTTTACTCGAATAAATAGTCATATAATGATCCCTGCATATTAGAGTAGCAAAATTATATACAAGGACCGTTATTTTGAAAGTAAATTTACAAAGTGGTAATTATTTTGGATGACATTAGCATCTATTACCAGCTGTTTTTTGTTTTTGGTTCATTTGACTATCATCGCTAGCTGACTAGCCCCAGCTTTACCCTCACAAAGTTAACGTGGTGTTATCTGTTTAAGAGACGAGTCGTCAAGGAAAATATTTACTAAATACGAAATCACTGGCACCGCATAAGACATCCGACGAGATAAAACGGGAGATTAGCTCTAATTAACTGGCTCTGTATCAAGGCTTATTAAAATAAGGAACGATCGAGATGGAAATATAAGTGTGAGATAGCACGGAGCAATAAATAAACTTGAACAGAATATTAAGAGAAACCTTAATAAGGCTTAATTTGGTTTTAATAAGGACATTTGTCACTTGAAATAGATATGTATGAGTTGAAAACCAGAAATGATTTGTTGCTAAATATTGTGAGATACATTTTAAATAAATAAAATGAACAAATTAGCAGTTTCTTTAGGTGTACACATTGTCATTCAATATGCATTGGATATATGGATATCGAGTATTGTGTAATGTAATTACCACTTACATACTTTACTTTCGTTTAACGAGCTTGCAGTTCCTTGGACTTGTTGTAATGTACAAACATACATAATGTCACGCCTTTTCCCTTGGGGTCAGGCAGGATCACATACTTCCATTTGCTACGATCCTGACACACACCTTTCGCTTCTTCTTCATTCATAAGTCTTTTCATACACGCTCGTCGGTTAAGGGTGCTTTTTACCAGAAGGATGTTAATGTACACATAATCTTTTGAAACTAACCACTAAGTTATTAAGATTAATTTCAATATAATTTATATTAGCATTTCATTTTAATGTGTGAAATAGTTTGTCTTAGAGGTGGTCGCTGATGACTGCGACAATAGTCCTCGACTACGGCAGCAATTAACGCTGCAATCGTTTTTGTAAAAGTATTTTTTTTTATAAATTGACCTAATAAAATACATACATACATACCAATACGCTCGCAATCCCTACAGGGTTAGGTAGGTAGAGTTTAAGGTATCATTATCAAACAATATTATTGAATCAAATGTATTAGCCTAATAAAATGCATGTTGAAAGTGAAGTTTCAAGATAATCAGTTTATAATATATTCACCTTAAATGGGCTGTTAAGTTGTAAATTTAAAAATTCAGCAAGCAAACTGTCGATTAATAATATTTTTATTAACGACGTCCAAACACTAGGTGGCCACAAATGCATCCATAATAAAAGATGCAAAGGAGCAATCATGCTTTTGATATCGTCATCAAGGTAATGAAGTTGTTGCTGGACATTTAAATGTATAATTTTATTTTATAAATAAAAGCCCCCGCTCATTACTGCCTGCTTCATTATCTTTTGACATTCTCCCCATATTCAATTTATGGAAATATTTGTTTCAGTACTGGACCACACAGCGTTGCGGTAGCTTGCTTTCTTGTTTTGCATATTTTCTGCATTACTGAGCCAGAGTCTTTTGTCAATATTGTCTGTGACTGGGAAAATGACTGGCTGAGGACTTACTACTTGCAATAAAAAATGCAAATGACTCGGTATTGCTTTAATTCCTTTTTGTGTGTTTGTTTAAACGTCGTTAATAAGTCGAGATAAAGGACGGCAGTTTTTGTTTCTTTATTTTTTATAGAATCGACACTTAAGAACTTCTAAAACAGAGATCAAGAAATATTTTATGATTTCTTTTCGTTGTTGTTTTGTTTTTATTCAAACTTTTTTATACGTATCCTACAACCAACTACATTTCAGTTGAAAAAAAATACTGAGTTACATTTTAAACAATCAGTTAGGAGACTTACAACTTAAAAATGTATTTCTAGAATACGAGTTAAAACTTAAAGAATGGAGGTAATACCTCCATTCTTTAACTAACAAAAATCACTTTTCAGAAATTCGACATAATTTATTAACTTAATTTAATGATGTATTTCAATAATTTTAAATCTTTCCATGAAATATTATTGTAAACACTTCGTCTACTCGCAAATTCCAATGACATAAAAGACAAAACTCAACTGCGAGTGAAATCTTCTCTATAGTTGTACAACAACTATAGAGAAGATTTCAACTGAAAACGATTTAATAACGTTCCACTTGTAATAATAGTCATCTTACTTACAAGTTAATATTCCATCGCATACACGTAATCAAGGAATAAGATGAAGATGTTGACGGAAGTGACTTAGTTCTCGCAAGACAGCTTTGCCGGGAACCTCACGAGGCCCAGGCGCAACAAAGGCTTAATATCTGCACACACCCCGGGGCAGTAGGGGCTATTTACATAAAAGCCACGTACGTATTTAAGAACAATCCGCTCTACAGGGGGAGAACTGCTCTTAGAAATATGAAGACTAAGTTCGTTGTAATTTTTGAGGTTAGGGTTTATCTTGGCATATCTAAAACAGTGTTAGGTCTGATATTTAATGCATATCTTGTGTGCCGTAAAAATATTTTTAACTTTCAATTCGAGACGAATGTAATGTTTTGTTCGTTTATAAAATTTCATATCAGATTTATAAACATGAAAAATTTCCCGATAAAAGTTACGGCAGTATACTTAGTTGAGGATAGATTTAAAGTCATGGTTCATGATCAGTTCAGTTCAGCATCGTTTACCACGAGTAAAATTATGGAATTAGTACTACTGTATTAGAAGTCACCTAAAGTAATAGGCTGTATTATTTACGGACGGTTGTAGCATTTATTCATTTACTGTCTGTCCTCTGCACCATAAACATTCAAGTTCTATCTTCAAAATTAAGCCCATTATCATCGTTTTCTTCGATGAGAGAGTTCTTACTTAATACACCAGTTCTCAGTTAATTCATTGAGGCATAGTCAAGTATGAACTGCATGTACTTCATGTCTTTCTTCTAACTGGCTTCGTTAGTTGTACCCGGATTGGTTGCACCACTAAAAGAGGCGCAGCACGGGCGAGCTGATTTGCCTCTACATTTACCAATAACACTACGTAGACTTCATCTTAGCTTAAGTATCAAGTAGTGCATGTACTCCAAGTTTTTAAATGCGTTTAGTTCACAGAGTTCTTATTTAGGAGCAACCTGTGTTCGCGGGCACGAGCGACCACGAATATTGTTAGGCTAACTGGCTTCGTTAGTTGTTCCTGGATTGGCCGCGCCGCTAAAAGACGCGCAGTACGTGCGCGCTGATTTGTCTTTAGATCGCCAGTTTCGAATTTGTATGACAACTTCACTAAAACTATTGTATTTAGTTTTTTAACCGACTTCAAAAAAAAGGAGGAGGTTCTCAATTCGAATATATTTTTATAGATCCGAACTTTGACTGGTTTGATAACAATTTGTCTATATCCATTACATAATATTATGTAGTAGTAGTGTACATTTGTGTGTGTACTTGTTCACAATTTTCCTTCTAACCCAATTGGACTTTATTTTTGGCTAAATGTGGTTTAACAAGCTTGCGGCTCCTGCGCTCTGATTGCCCCCTCAGGGATTACGGGGGTGATGATACGAGTAGGTATACATGTATTAACATAAAGTAGTTCTTTTGATTCCTTTATCACAATTTTCCATCTAACCCAGCTCCGTTTTGTTTATATATAATATTATAAAACTGAACAGTTTGTTTGTTTGTTTGCATAAACGCGCTAATCTTAGGATCGACTAGTCCGATTTGAAAAATTATTTCAGTGTTAGATAACCCATTTATCAAGAAAGGCTAAAGGCTTCATAGCATTAACGATAAACGCGGGTGAAACCACGGGCACAGAAAGAATATTTTTCCATTCATACAACTTTTCCTGTTTGTGTGTCCATAATACCTTTAAATGATCAACTCTTTGATTTTCATGTTATTTACTTATAATTTACTATCAAAAGATGTTTTAAAGTAGGTAATTGGTACCCTAGTTTCTCGGGAACCCTTCGGCAATCGGCGTTGGCATCGTAATAAGCACGTATAGATTCTGATTACAACTTTTATCTATAACTTCAGAGATGATTTCAAAGCGACGTTCTCGTAACAGAAGCCGTCTATTTGCAGATCGCTCGATAGGACCAACGACAGTAATCGATAAATTGCAATCGATTTACTTTTAACTATATTATTTTGTCATGATTTTATATTAGCGGAATAGAAATGGTTTTGTATATTTATGATGAGGTAAATATTAACTAGCCAACTGACAGCTTAGAGAGATAATATCTGCAATTTTTAGTCAGAAGTTTTTGGTAATTGAAATTAGGTCATAATTTTACATTACATTACTGTAACGTTTCAGTTTAGGATTATATAGTAATATTAGTGTTTTAATTATCGAAATACAAAATTCTATCGATTGATAATGATTAAGAAGTTATCTAATCTAAAGGGCGACCTTGCTTGACGCAAATTTTCAAGAAGCAGTGATGAAATTTCTTAGTGAAATAGAGTGTATTTGTTCTTAGTGTAAACTATTTATGATTTTATCTTATTATATCATAGCCTAGATCTTCACTATAGTAGGTACCTACGTAAGCATCTTTCATAGAATGGCACAGCAGGTGGTTAGAGACCCATGTATCTAACGGTTTCTATGACCTTCTCCAGATTATTGCTAGATTGTATATTGGCAGTAAAGTCAATTACGGCAAATTCATGCGTAGTATGAAGAAATTGCTTAATGTTAAACTAATTATGTTAGTGTGTGAAGATAAAAAATAAATATAAAGTTTATGTTATATCTACCACTGAAGGTAGCAAATAAGAGTACACCCGCCTTGATGCTAAGAAATCACCGTTTGTCAAATTTACTTTTATTTATTTTTTATTTTATGCGTACTTAATCACAAAGGCATGTGTGTTTTGAGCACGTGTTTAATGATGCTGTACCATACATATATATAATTCTGTAATTCAAGCACTGATTATACGTTGCAGATTAATAATATTTTCGACGATTTTGAGTCCATTGCCATTTTTAAGAGCAAGCCGCATTCATTTTGAAGATGGTTTACTGTCATAGAATTCCTATAGTTGTTTATTCCACAGCGTTATCGCTCTATCTGGTACAGTACTGCGTTTTCCGGTCCATTGTCTCATAATGTTCCATAATTCAAATTGCGCATAATATGATAATACACCCGTAAACACTCCACTATTCACATTCTGTCCTGCCAAGATGGACACTTTTGTTGTTGGAAATATACCGTCGTTTCTCTTAATTGCTAGACTAAAGCCCTAATAATAATGTTCCAGATGACATTTTGATGCATTTGAATGAAGACATTGCATTATTCATAGCGTTTCTGACCTTTGCGTTCCTAGAAATCGCTTTGTGAAGATTTGAGAGCGGGTGTATTTTATTGAATAGCGTAAAATGTGATAAAAGAGAGAGAGGCAAGTCTTGCTATTTAATTGGGCGCTATTTCATCCGTTTGGCCTTTTGTTTTTCTCACCCTATTGGGAGGAGCTGAATTTTTTCAGGATAAACTCATCTGATAATCCAAGTAATGAACTACTTATGTACGAATTCTCATGATATCTTTAGAATACTGTCGAATTAATAGTTCTGTAACTTTTTATGACGATCTTGTTTTTTTTAATTATAATATATGTCCCATGTTGGTCTGGGACTTAAAAATAATATGCCAACTGGAGACTAATGGTTTACGGGCTATTGGATATGTGACTGAGTAGGCGTCGAGCTAGCCACTTGTCACTCTTTTTTCACAGCTTTCCATCCAACCCAGCCCACTGTCCCATGTTAGTCTGGGACTTAAAAAGAATATGCCAACTGTGGTTCCAGCCTAGCATGTCGTAAAAAGCGACTAATGGTATATCGGGTTTTGGGTGTGTGATTGTGTAGGCGACAGGTTAGCCGCTTGTCACTGCTTTTTCACAATTTTCCATCTAACCCAGTCCGGCTTTATTTTTGGCTGAATGTAGTTAGGGGCATGCTGCCCCTTTGACTCTGCCTACCCTTTCGGGGATTATGGGCGTGATGTTACGTATGTATAATATAAAAGATTTACTTTATTCAACATCTTCCAGCCGTTGCTTTGATTCTTCTTCTACATACAAAAGGAATATTGAAACATTTCATTACACCAATGTGCGAAAATATTTATATTCAGCCGAGAGTCGATCTAAGTGTACAAAATAAAACATTTCAGACTTATTTTCTTTGTTTGCCGTAGACGAACTTGCGATCGGGACGTCTTTTCATGCTATTGACACAATCGCTCTTTTGTTGAAGGGAGAGCAAACAATTTGCAGCAATTTGTTTACTGACGCTAATTTTAAAATTAACCTCGTGAAATACAACAAACGTGACTTCCAGGGACCACCTAAGTTGATCCGAGCGCGTGTGTCGCATTCAGCTGTGTTATTTATTGTTGGACCTCAATCTTGGAATAGGAAGGATGAATGTTTTCGCATTTCGTTAAACTTGAGAATTGAGAAGCCATGCGGTGTCTAAGACGCGGCCGCGCATGTTGATTAGCTACTTTTTGCAACTACAATTTCAGTTTTGTTTTATTTGTCCTTACAGCATACAGCCATTTTGGTTCTTGTTAAATTTTCATGCGTAAGACCTGACAATTATTTATATTTCTTAAATTATTGATACAAAATCTCAGGTAATTGAGATCTGCGTCTGCGTTATTATACGCTTGAAATTTGTAACTGCTTCTAAGTAAGTGTAATCAAAAGTATTCAATACAAATATTGTCTTAATCAGTACACACCATAGATGTTGAATGTGTTTTAGTGAATACAGACATTTGAAAAATTGTACAAAATTTCCATGTTCATAGTTTTTTTTATTTATTTAGCAAATAAAAAGACATATAGATTTACTTACATGAAAAAATCAAATGGTTTATTTGCCATGCTGCTTTATTAAAAATGCTTATCATCTATAATGGGTCTGTATTAAGTTTACTTACAGTAGTTATATCATTTAATGAACTAAAAATATTACGAGTGTCTAAATTGAAATATCCGTCGAAAACGTTGTTTTGTAGAGAAATAACAATATTATTAAGAATTGTCTTTGTCATTCTGTTTGTTTAAGCACGACCTGATAAGATCTCCTGCGTTTGAAATGTTAATAACCAACCAGTCATGCAATAGTGAGCACGAATTTTGATGCCATTAGTGCCGTTGTGAAATGTATAGCGTGCCTCATATAAATATGAAAATGTTTCTGGCATTTGAAGCGCTTAAATTGTATAGACACTTTATTGTAATAACTTGTTTTGAATTGAATGTATAATTACAAACGAATGAGTTGATTTTACATAAATTCTTGTTGGAATTTATATATAAAAAAGAAATACGTGAAGAAAATTTTTTTACGAAAATTACGCGGACCGAGGAGACAAGCGATTTGAAACAAGTTTACATAGAGAAGGAATGTAAAAAGCTAATGTGATACATGTAAAAAAATTGCTTTTTTTATTAAAAAAAAAAAGGAATATGATTCAGTCAGAGTTGAGCTAGAGAAGTTATTAGGGACATTATTTAAGTTACTACTTACTTATTATTTTACCTAAATGTAGAAAAAAAATGCGCAGAAGGCTCATAATTGGTTTATCCGAATCAGAGCAGAATTGTTTCTTAATACAAGTCAAAAAATGCGGGTGGAAGTAGTTTGAATTGTATTTGATCAGCTGATATGTCGAACGTTAGTCATAAAATTATGTATGTATATCAAGATGCCCGATTGCAAGGGACCAAATAACGTGAAACGCAAAACAAAAGAAAGCTTATGCCAATGCAAGAAGGTATAAATTGGAGCTTTTGTGAGACAGGTTGTCTGGGGTATATTATTGCGGGCAACCGTTTGTTTTTTAACAACTTCGCAACATTGTTGTTGCATCAACCGACGTCGGTTGCACAGCCACATCTAACAACTGCCTTGCATTTAGCTAACAGCAGTTATCAGGAGGTACGATGTTTCATTGTCTACAATTACGAGACAATCGATTCCGAAGCCAATCATGACTCAATATTATTGAAGTTTTCTTACAATATCAGATATTTGGAAATTATCAAGCAACTGATATCTTTATGGGATCATAATTTTAAATGATCACTGATTTTTCTTTTCCTGTTCATTCGACTAAGACGATAAAAGTTGACGTGCAGTTTTTATTTGAGAGTTTTGATATTAACGAAGTTTTTTGTTGTTGTGTATAATTCATTTAAGAAAGATGTTTAATAAATATATACATCATCAATCACTAAATAAATTGGACGCACAATATTAATGAGTCGAATTTTACTTTGATGCTTTCAAAGTTATACTCTAATCGACAAAAAATTCAAGAAATAACACATTTACATTGAAGCAAACGTGCACTAATACTCCAATGACAGGAATGAGTGTTTGAAATATGTTCGCATCCCAAATATGGAAACAGCTATGCAGCTCCTAAATGCCATAAATTAAACCTCAATTAACTCGTCTCAATAATATCATATTCCGTAACCTTCGAATGATAAGCCCACCCACGCATCTCTCCGACTATACTGTCTTCGTCTAAATCTCAATTTCCCCAGCAGTTACCATGCTCATCACTCGCACTCCTCCATTACCGCCGGTCACAGCCTCGCTACACGGAAGCTCAATTTAATTACATTCGCCCGTTATAACGACAACGCACTGGACTCTCTTCGTGGCTCGTATTAATCATCGACTACGTTGATTTATGTGATAATTCTATGGGATATCTATCCTGGGGTTATTAAGTTACTTCTTTTGCGATTTACTGAGATACGGGGCCGTTTATGCCCGATTTTGAACATGGATTGCTTGCTTTAACTTTTATAGTCATACTATCTACTCGAAAAAAAAAAACGAAAAGTCAAATGTATCAATAAATTAATAATATCGCGATAACCTCGAATAAAATATCTCTTTAGCTGAATGTGGTTAAAGAGGCCTGCTGCCCCTTTGACTCTGCCCTGTGATGTTATGTAGGTATGTAAAATATATCTATATTTACTACGAAACGGTGTATTAAACGGTTGAAAAAATTGAGAAATATGAAATGAAAAGCTGTGTTGAAAATATAGTAGGTCTATAAGTGACTACGAGTAATGAATAGCACAACAAAGATCTAGCTTTCTCGATTAGTTCCTTACTCTAAGGGCCGATTTTTTAATGACAGATAAGAATTAACCGACTGATAAAGTATAAAGTTACCAATTTGCGGATGTCATACGATATTTTACTTAAGAAACAGGCAATTACATTTTAAAATCATCCAGATTGTGATTTTTTTGTTGTGTATTATAATTATCTGATTGTTGAAAAATCGGCCCTAAGTATTACAAAACTCGTGTGATATTTCGTCAAATAACAACCAACATTGCGAAGTTTTGGATCATGTCGCCCAAAGCTACGCCCAAAAAGCAACTTAAAAAAGGTTTAGAAAAGACTACATTTTTATATTTACTAATTATTCGCAAATACTAGTTTCTTTCTCTATACAAAAACATAATTACCGTTAAAGGCGGAGTTTACTTTATTCCCCCGATACATACCAATTGGTTTACAACTCTGATTATCCAGGTACACAGCCATACTCCCAATCAATTAGCAATAAAGCATTTACTGCAAGTCAAATGTGGATTTAACTCGGATTCAATTAAATCGGCCGACATATAGCGTTCCTAATAAAGGGGAAGGAATAATTTAGTGCGTATTGCTCTGGAATTATAGCTGTCGTGAACTCCAAATGAGTAGCGATGGAGTTTGAATCAGGGATATCGTAAATAGCTGGCCGTAGTTTATACAACCGGACGTGATTAATTTCGAAATTGTCACATGCTTTGTTCTCATAATTAAAGGTTGCAAGAAGGGAATCATTTAAACCTAATGATAATTAGACATGGGGTGTGGAACTGAGGATTTTATTGACGCGTTCGTCAGGTTATTATGACTATATAGGATGTGGCTAAAAGGTCTTCATGATGTGTACATACATTGGAGGGGCTTACTCAGAGCAGAAGAGAGAAGACTAAGGGGTTTTGTGCTAGACTACTTCTTGAAATATTATTAAAATCATTGCTTAAAAATAAATAAATAAATTCCTGAATTAGGCACCAATTCGATATCTCCAAACTCCGCATACATGTGAACTCGCGACCTTTGGAGTCGTGGCCAGAGTCTCTGACCACTTGACCAGTCAGCCTGTCAATTGCATTTTAATTTGGTAGATCTTTTTACTATTTTTTTTCTCACTGAGTACTATTAATGGCATTCTATTTTTGCAGAAACGATATCTCCTTTTACGGCAATTGGTAGTTCGTTCACATTTTGCAAGGTCTGGTTAGTTTATTTAATATGTAAAATATTATATTGACAGTGAAGAAGACAAATGGTCTAGATGCTGGTTAGTCATAATATTGAAGCTCCTACAAGCGTGTCAATGATAAATTAGATAATAAATAGACAAGATCATATTTAATCGATGTTAATTCGGCTTCACTGAATACGTGCCAATTTTTATTTATTTATGTTCCAGACAGAGCAGACGCCCGGAGCCCATCGGGGAGATTTTTATAACACAGGAACGGGACAAGTCTGGAGTGAATGGAATAATTAGCTACCGGGACGCCCGGTTTCCCGCTAAGCTGTTATCTCACCGATACTCTTTTGTACTGAACCATTTAAGAAAACATATAAATATTATTTGCATATATGAATAAAATAACAGATAATTGAATCATATGATACAATAACATTGGAAGTTAAGAGGGTAGGTATATTTTACATAATATATTAGGCAACTTTATAAAAAAAAATGAGATTTATACATACTATACCAATTTTTGATGTTATTCAAAACGTCATTGTTATTTTGTGTAAAATATAATTTATTATTATTTAACCGATTTTGCCTTAATGTACATAGTAATATACATAGGAGCTCAAGTTGGACTCTTCCAAGGAGCAAACGAGCTCTGGGGCAGGCAGAGACCTGCCCCAGGTGGAAGAAAGAAAGAAAGAACATCTATTGAATATTGATTGCAGTACACCGAGGAGATCCGGTAAAATAGAGCCTTAAAATACTCTTTTATGCAGTAGGTACTCGCGTAGGGAACGAAATTGCAATTTAGCGATGAATTGCCAAGATATGCATTGTACTTTTATACTCCTTGCAATTAAAAGGAACTCCCAGATTTTCACGTCATCAATTAGAAGGGTTCGAGGAGAAATTGGCGCGGTAAAGTTTTATTGTGTGAAACTCGCGGTTTTAAGGCTTACTGTTAATGAATACGAGAATGCTGTAAATGATGTCGGGAGCTGCATTAAAATTTATTATCTTTTGTTGAATTTATTAATTTTATTCTCGCTAATTGTTAATTTATTGCACATTAAATTGCCCTTCTGTTTTATCTTTGATGTAACTGACATCGACCTTGCAAATCTTTTTGAATATAATAAAAGCTTATCTCTTTATGTATTTCCGTTATAAATAAAGTAATTTACAAATGTATTTATTTAATATTTTGTTTATTTTATTTTGTTTTGTATAAATACTTTAAAATGTAAGTAAGACTTTCCAAGACAGAGATAGGTAGATACTTTCTTGATTTTGAAATGAATAAAAAGTTAAGTTGTTTAATAAATTATATGCCCGTATGATATAGTTCTATTTTAGCATTAATTTAGCAAAAAAAATACTGACATTAACTTACTTACCAAGAGTCAAACTAAAACCTTTTGAATCATCATCTTCCCAGCGTTATGTCCCGTGCTTAGACGGGGTCCGCTTAGACCATGATCCAGGATTTAGCGAGTCTGGTAATTACATTGAAGCGACTGCCGATCTGACCTTCGTAACCCTAAGATAGGGGAACCAGACAATTTTTGGATCATGGTTACAAATCCAAAGTTGTTTGAATTTGCAGGTTTCATCACGATGTTTTCCTTCACCGTCGAGCTAGTGGTATAAATATGTACATAAATTTGAAAAATACAGAGGTACGTGCCCGGGTTTGAACCCGCACTACTCGGTTAAGAGGCGCGTGTCCTAACCATTGAGCTACCACCGCACCTAAAAACTAAACCTTTTGAATGCAAGATGTTAAATTGTTTTTTTTTCACTAATGTTTTTTTCTTGTTGTCTACCTAATAAACCTAATAACCTAATAAACCTAATAAACCTAATAATAAATAAAAAACCTAATAAATAACCTAATAAACATTTTTCTTTCTGTGGTGATTGACGATGACGACATGAACATTGCATTAAATATTTTAATGACACCCATATACATATTTGAACATATGTACGAGTATAACAGTCAAAATAAATATTTGACGCTGTCTTATCGCTCTGCGCCCAGTGCATCCAAAGGCTACTTAGACCAATTTAAATCACTGAAACCAAACCCAACGCAAATATAAACGCAACTTTAATTGCATTGCAATAATCAATGCGTTCTCACATGAAACTAATCTACTTTCATCATGCCTTTTTCATAATACAAACTGGTAATATCCGAACGTGCAAAGCACCTGTCCTCCTATTATTTATGGTGATTATTATCGTGAACAATAATTCACTAAGATTCAATTGCTGTAGAAGGAACAAAAAGTAATACGCCCGACCACCAATAAATGTATCGGGGCAATATTTTTCATGCGTAGCCGTTTTATGACTTAGATATTCATGGTGCGCTGTATGGCTGGCTGCTTTGTGATCTACTTGGGTAGTAGCAATAATACGTGAATAATTGGGCCTTAGTTATTTGAGAAATAGGTAATCAAATTCAGTTCAGCACAATGTAATTCAACATAATATGTACTTTTTAACCGAGGAACAAAAAAAGGAGGATGTTCTAAACCTTTCAAAGCCTGGGTTTTGATAAAAAAAATTATGCTGGTATGAATAACACAAATGGCATTAGCATTATAGTTACTCGCATAGTTTTACCACGCTAGCGTGAAACCTGAAAGAACAAGTAATTCATATATACAAATTAAAGTATATTACCTTTACATGATGATTCAAATAGAGTAAAACTACTTATTGCGAAGATCTTCGACAAATAGTAGGTAAGTTTGTTAAAATTTTTCCAAAAAATATAACCTTTGTTAAAATTTTTCCAAAAAATATAAGTCTATCCTAACAATATCTCTCTTTCTCATCAAACATCTACCAAACATTCACGTCACCCTGACCAGCGAGATAGTAATATCGTTAGTTAACGTGTACTAAATATTTTGTTACTGACGCATCGTAACAAATTAACCAAGGTAGTAGTTACGACCATGCCCACATAACTGTTACTGACTAACTGACTAATTCCATTTCCAAGATTGTACCTACCAATGTTCACTATTTACAAATAAATCACTAACAAGATGGCCAATTGTTACAACAAATTCGTTAAGTGCCCATTCATCAGAGATGATTGACAGCTAAGTCATGATACCTCGGAGTTTGGACTATTACCACAGTGTACTAGATGAGACCAGTAGCTCGAAAGATTGAAAAACTACTGCCTAGATTGTACTGCCTTTGTATTAAGTTACATTAAAAACTAACTAACTAAACTTCACGCCACTTCCCTTGCGGGGTAGGCAAGTAAGTTATCGATAAGTTATATTTATTTCTGTGCAATAAAGAATATATATCTGTATACACGGAATAAAAAAAACTAATGTTAACGCCTAAATTGTACAGTATTTTTTCTTTATTTGATTCGTGCAATAAATAATATCTATGTATGTACCTATCTATACGGAATAAATAGTATAGTAAAGTATAGTATAGTAATAAATAGTAATAGTAAAAATAAAATAGTTCATTGCATTTTTTTATTCTCAACACCTGCTTTCGACAATAATAAAAATAATAACATTTACAGTGTAAAACCATGGAATGTAATTTTGTATACTTTTTGCGCTATTTATACACATTGTAAACCCGTTAGAGTTCAATTATCGGAATGAACTTTGACTTTTTGAGTTTTATAGTTCTATAAACAGTTTTTGTAATAAACAAAGTCTTAAATATTGTAATAACGCCTTTTTTAGTCGTTAAATGTAAAGAACTATAGTCACACTGGAAGTCCAATTAACAGTTGATACAACGTTTGCAAGAATAAAAACGTTTCTATAACATTCTCATAATTATTGTTTTTATTTTTTTATTGGTTACAAAATACCTACCTTTTTGTTAACTTTGTGATGTATTCATTAAGCAAAGTGAGATCAGATATGGTTAAAAATACCTCGGTATTCATAAGTCGCTACTGTGTAATTTCCACCTGGCTTATATCGGACTCATGTACTTTAGAACCAACATACGTCCAAATTTAATCTTAAAAATTCCGTAGCAAATCAAAACAAACCGCTTTTTATCTTTTTTAGATACACAAAAGCTACTGCTTATGCCCCCACTTTGCCCATTGCTACTGGCGAATTGCTGCTTAAGTCAATTACCTTTTTGTTATGCGGAGATCTTTTTTCCAACAGACAAATAGCGGTCGTCCGATGGCTTCCGATATTGACATCATTGACAGGTATTAATGGATTGTGTGCGTTTGTGATTAGATAAAATTGAGGTCTTGAACTCACGAGATTCTGCTTCAGAGCGCGTACGCAGCTGCGAAAGTGGTTCGTGAATATTGCCTACATTTAAAATGCTGATGTTCGTTTATATGTCAAGCGATAGATGTTCTAACATTTGAAGAAGATTTTTTTGCAAAATGAACGAAAGAATAAGAAGACATGCTGCGCCGACCCCTGATGAATTGAGAGAAGGGCAAGAGGATGATGATTTTTTGCAAAATGAATTCAGAGAGTATCTAAATATTTATGATAAAAAAGCTTTGACTAAAATTGGTAGACCTAGCACATAAATTTATTATCTTTCAAGATTTACACAATAGTTAGTAAATTTCTACGATAAATACTCAGTGTTATGCTTTATCCTATAGTTGAAAAATTTAAGCAAACGGAACAGCCGTTAAAACTAGGGTAAGCCTAAATAGGCTCGCCGCAAAAACCGTTCAAAAACAAAGCATTCATTCAACATTCGTGCGGCTGTACTATAAATAGGATTTTATCCTCATATCGGGTGCTATCATAAAAGTGTCACAGGGCTGCTGCAAACGAGAATTTACGGGCGCCTCGTGCAAATGAGAGGCGAAATAAATCGGCAAGGATAGTTGACGAGATAACCCTGATAATTCACGATCAGTCGATGTTAATGCGTTTTTTATTCAGATCCATTGTCATAACTTGCACTTAAGTAATGCCGTGCGTATATTTTGTTTCAATCGATGTATGTTGTTTTTAATCAAAGTTCGTTATTTTCGATTTGATTGGTGCTTGTGTAAATGAAACATTATTTTCTCATCTTAATTTAATATGTATTACTATTTATTTAGTACAGTCTATTCCTTGGGATACATATGTAGTTATGTGGATACCATTACTATATTTTCAAATTATAAAGTCTAAAACTTAGGCAGAATAATTTTCAACCCAAAGTACTTACCTAGTTCTATAAGAAACTTATTTAAGTATTAGCGTAAACCTATTGATTCCTGTATAATTTTTATTTGATTCCATGGATATCATTTCTAGCTTAAATGTCTCAAATTCGTGATCACTCAACATATTTGTATCGTGTCAAGATACATAAACACAAACAAAGATAAGACCGCCCAATTTCGTCAAAGGGCCTCTAGATAAAAAAAGAATCAAGGAACCACGGACGATTAATTTTTCCATTATTTTATTCCCCATGAACTAAAATAATAGCACATGCTAGTTACTGCGTTCATTATTACTATCCAACATGCGATAGTCTAATTCAATAAATCCTCATTCGACACAAGTACCCTTTTTAGTAGTGGTCGATTATGTTCTATCAATAGTACAAGGAGCATAAATTTTACTGGTAACTACCGAGTTGGATGTTGGATCTCCTGCTACGCGATAGTGAAGACAGAGAAAAGTGTTCCTTTTTTTCCGGTTGATAAAGCGCTGTAAGAAATATTTAGATACATAGTCTTTGGCTACTTGTTTTACTATGTTGTTCGATTCCAGAAAGTCTGTATAAATCGGTATACATTATTGGTCGATTAAAAAACGTTGGTAACTCAATTGTAAGGACACGCGCCTCATAACCGACGGGTGCGGGTTCAAACTCGAGCGTGTATCTCTGGATTTTTCAAATCTATGTTCGTATTTATACCACTAGCTCGGCGGTGAGGGAAAACATCGTGATGAAACCTGCAAATTTAAACCACTTCGTTTGTAACCGTGATCCAAAAATTTACTGGTTCCCCTATCTTAGGGTTACAAAGGTCAGATCGGCAGTCGCTTCCATGTAATTACCAGACTCGCTACATCCTGGATCATGGTATAAGCAGATCCCGTCTAAGCACGGGACATAACGCTAGGAAGATGATGATAACTCAATTGTAAGGACACGCGCCTCATAACCGAGGGGTGCGGGTTCAAACTCGAGCATGTCTCTCTGGATTTTTCAAATCGATGTAGGTACGTATTAATATCACTAGTTCGGTGGTGAGGGAAAACATCGTGATGAAACCTGCAAATTTAAACAACTTTGGTTTGTAACCATGATCCAAATATTTACTGGTTCCTCTATTATGAAGGTCAAATCGGCAGTCGCTTCAATGTCCACTAGACTCGCTAATTCTTGGATCGTGGTCTAAGCGGACCCCGTTTAAGCACGGGACCAGATGGCACATTCTTTTTAAGTTTCAGACCAACATGGGAAAATGGGCTGGGTTGGATGGTAAATTGTGAAAAAGTAGTGATAAGTGGCTAGCTCGTCGTCTACACAATCACATACCCAAAACCCCATTTACCATCAGTCGCCTTTTACGACATGCCACGCAAGAAGTACAGTTGGCACATTCTTTTGTAAGTCCCAGACTAACGTCTGAAAATTAAAATTTGAATTTGAGATATACTTTAAAGTATTTTGAGCCCTTTTCCCCACCTCCGTATGATCCAGATCTACTGTTCAACACAGCCTTTACATACAGATCAAAGTAACAAATACAATTAAACGCACACATTTAATGATAAAGATACGTCTTCTTAGACAGCCTCCCAGCTTTTAACATACACTACACACATGTTGTGTAAATTTAGAAACTTACATTGCTGTATCCTGTTTCTCAATCGTGTGGGTCAAGACGCAGCACAAGTGATTTGGGTCTGAGGCCCGAAGGGCTGTTCCCATACCCTTGTTAATTTAATTTGAACATACCAACTGTCGAGCGAGTGAAGGCTATCCAATTACAAGTTATGCAAACGTAACGTCTACATCAAAATGTGTGGATTAAGTCCTTATTTATGGGACTCGGGATTAAGATGAACTGGGTATTGTGTTCGAAGACGAGAAGGAGAAAATTGAAATTCTTCCAAACGTATTCATTTACTCTCATTTTATTTATATGGTAATTATGAAAAGGCGTTGATAAGTGTATGGTTGTTGACTTTTATCAAAAAAAGAATCAGGGTTTCTAGAAAAATATAAACTTCTTTGTCGAATTCTGTTACTGTTACTGGCAGTAAATAAATAAATATATAAAAAAATACTACACTACATCACATATATTGATCCAAATCCGAGGTAAGTAGCTTAAGTACTTGTGTTACGGATATCAGAAACAACAGTGGTATTACAAATATATACTTAAATATTGGATATTGACACCCAGACACAGAACGAACACAATTTTTTATCATACGAATATTTGTCCTGGGTAGAGATCGAACACACAACACTTGGCGCATGGGGCAGAGTCACTACCGAATGCGCCATTGAGCTTCTCAGAACAAGGCAGTAGCTAGACGAAAGACAACATTTTTATAAAAATAAGCAGTTCGGTCAACAAAAAGACCTCGTTACCCTCAACCCCATTCTTGACAAGCGCAATCACTTTAATTTACCGCCATAAATGTGAATTGATGATTTATGTTAATACCGTGCTCGACGTTGATAATTACACGCTCCAGAGTTAAACCAACATTGAAAAAATCAATTTTTCTTTGTCCAGACGCAGTAATTGCGGACGGGTATGTTGGTACTGACGCAAATTGCACGCTATTGCACCTGCCTGGCTTGCTAGTGGCTAGTGGTTGTCGATGGTATGGGAATCGAGTGTTGCCATCATTAAAAATATTCTATCGATATTTTAATTTAAAAGTTGTACGTAGTTCTAATTTTTTCACAATTACCTTTCTTTTTTTTCTTAAGGATAATGCCTTACGCACCTTACGCCATTCGGCGGAACGGCATGGTGTGTGGGACTTCCACGGACCCCTCTCCGGCCGAGATGTTGTAATTCAACTCAATTCTATATTGGGCTGAATTTGATTTATGGAGCCTATTGCTCCTTGAATTCTGCGTATCCCTTCGGGGATTACGGGCGTGACGTATGTATGTAATTCCCAAATTACAAAAAGAACGTACCAATTGCGTTCTTAGCGTAGCATATCGTAAAATGCGACTTGCCAAATGTTACTTAAATACACCAGAAGGACTGAATCAGACACTTCCCTAGCGGGGTAGGCGGAGAGAACTGAACGCCATATGGCACGATCGTTACACACCTCACTTGCTTCTTCAAAATTCATGTTCATTTTGAGAGTAGATTAGAAAAAAGTTGTAAAAAAATTGCAGAGAGATAGATTATGATCATAATGAGAGATACATAATAATGATTACTTTATACTCCTAAATTTATAGATCCCGTGGGGGACACAATAGTTTTTTTTTACTAATTCCTTAGTCCCAAACTAAGCTACACTTAAATACGTTTATAAACATCCATGACTCAAGTACAAATCCATGTTCATCACACGAAATATTTATCCTAGCGGGATTCGAACCCACGACCGTTGGTTTCGTGGCCAGGGTCTCTGACCACTCGACCAACAGTCGAATTAAAATCTACGCAGACTAAAAGCTAGTTAATCAATCAATCTATACACACAACACTAGCCCAGAATAATATATTTACACTAAATGTCGAGTTATAAAAGCACAATGAAAAAACAAAGTCGTCCCTTCCTTGCATATGGCGTTTAGCTATTTAAACCCTGCAAAGTACCTTATCTTCGGTACTAAAGACTTCGCCGCGTGCGCATCTCGGAGACTTGCTCTGTTATTATTTTAGACCTTTGATTGGTTCAGATGATAATTTATTATTATCATCTTAACTTGGCTAATATTGATCGTAAGATTGATTATAATGTGTGGTAATAACAGGGATAAACTTGTATCAAGAATATACAAACTACTTGATGAGAAAAAACTTATATACGCCACTTCCCTAGCGGGGTAGGCAGAGAGATTTTAAAACTGCATGTTTATTATTATTTTTTAAAATAAAATAATAGAAGTTACTTCCCCCGCCCTTTAAAAATCCATTTTAAAGGAAAAAGAGTCCACACTATTCTCGCTTCCATTGGTTAACTGCTCCTTGATTTAGATTTGAGATAGGTACTGAGGGTAAATAAACAAATGTATGTAGAATTACGAGTAATGAGCATAGATATGACGATAAATGAGCTATATCCGCTTAATTTATTTAATTTATTTTTATTATTGCATACGGTAACCACGGACTAGTAAAAAAAAAACGACTGCGCTGTCATACTACAGTGTGAAGCCACCCGTATGCATGTGTGAGTGAGACTTACCAGATAACGAAAATTTGGAGCGCTTATGTCAATGTGTGATGTGAGTTGCGTGCCAAGTTGAATCTCTGTCTAGTGAGTGGCGCGGAGTCCTTCTTTTTTTACTAGTCCGTGAGGGTAACTAGGGATTTGTTTTACACTAGCATGAACTGTGATATAAAAATGTCATGTTTTTTTTAGTTCTTAGAATACTTCATTTAAGCTTTTTTATTATAAGCAATTCTATCAATCCTATTAATACCATTATTCTGTTTATCTATCTCATTATGCCGCAAAACTTGACCTTATTATTTATTAGATACTTTACGACTGTTATTCGTAGATATTATGTGATATAAAATAAAAATAATAAGTTTACCCTGGACTAGTTTTATGAATTAGCCCTTAACTAAGTAATAAAACTAAAAATACGGAATTAAAATTCTCAAGAGTGTGAAAACGCATACTATACAATAAGAGCAATTAGGAATTGCTTCCCTATTTATAGCGTACTAAAATTACGCATAAAATATACCATTGAATTAAGCAAAACAGTTCAGATGTTTTTAAATGCTCTATAAAAGCATTTTTTACGTAATTAACGATACCTTAACGGTGCGTACACAGCGCGTCAAATAATAATTAACCAACTGGACTTCAATTTCGTTTTAGTCTGCCTTTTATCGTATAAAAATTTAATTTGCTCCGAATCACAAATAAAACGGAATTTACTTATTTTATGTGGTAGTTTAATTTTTATTGCTGTATCAATTTGCTTTTAGGTGACGGTTGTTTGATTTAATTTTTGATGTTTAAACAAGTTTTTAATTATTTAACAATTATTTTTTGCATGCATTCGAGAGGTAAAAATTTTTTATTATTATAATGGTCATATTTTTTGACAACTGTGGTTCTTGCTTAGCATGGTACGACCTTTTACATATTCTTTTTACTTTGTTTTTTTTTTAAGGCATAAAGGTAAAATAAACCTATAAAAACACAATAACTTCTATCTGTAAACTTTTTAGACGAATTTAAGTAAAATTTAATGTTATTTTGTCACTAGGTACTTTGTTTTCAGGTTAAATAAAAGTCACGATGTAGTTATAGGCTGTAACTACTTCTATATATACTACTTCTATATATATATTTATTACTTAGTTAAATTAGAAACAGAACTTTGCCTCAACCAAATGAATATACATGTTTTATGTTTGACAGAACATTGGTTGAGACAGGGTGAACTCCTAATTAATATCGATAATTATACAGTCGTTAGCTCGTTCACAAGAAAGTCTGCTAGAGGCGGGTCACTTATACTATTAAGCAAGAAATTAAAATACAAAGAGCGTAAAGATATAGTTGCACTTTCAACTGAACGAACTATTGAAATATCATGTGCAGAGATTGAACAATTCATTATTGTATGCATTTATAGGCCTCCATCTGGAAATTACCAAATTTTTGAGTCCATCATGGAAGAATTATTAAAAAAAGTATGTAATTGTAACAAAAAGATCATTATATGTGGGGATTTTAATGTAAATATTTTGGATTCATCTCAAAATTCAATAATGTTTTTGAATTTGTTTAAAAGCTATAATCTTCATGAACTATTTTGCCAGCCTACAAGAATTACTCCTACATCTGCCACCTGTATTGATAATGTTTTTTGTAATTGTAATATAGTTGATAGGTCAATAATTAATTTTATAAATTCTGACCATAGCGGGCAGATTGTGGTCTTGGAACATGACCATAACACAGCTTCATCTACTTTCATCTGTAGACCAATTACAGCACACCGCCTGGATAAATTTAGGGAAAATATAGCTAAAAGAGTCTCGTTGTTACAGTTCAGGGATAGGGAAATTAATGATTCGTATAGCATGTTATTCAATTTAATTGAAAAAGAATTTGAAAGTGTTTTCACTAAGAAAAAAGTCACTATTCATAATTCTAAAACTAAATTTAGTGACTGGGCCACCACAGGTATCTTCACTAGTAGAAGGAAGTTATTTGATTTATATAACTTGAAGGCAAATTCAAGTGATCCAAAATTTGTTGAATTTGTTAGAAATTACTCTAAAATATTTAAAAAAGTATGTGCAGTAGCAAAATCTAATTATCTCAGGCTCAAGATTTTAAATTCTAGTGATAAAATTAAAGCAACTTGGAATATTATTAACAAAGAGACTTGTAAAAACAAAATACAAAATCACAAGCTCTCTTTAAGAATTGATAGTAAATGCCTAGACTCAGATGATGAAGTGGCAAAAGCTTTCGAATCATACTTTTCTAATGTGCCGACTGCAGCGACTCGTTTATTACCTTCCAATCCACACCTAGCAAATTGCATCCTTAAATCTAATGTAGAGGAATGCAAAACTGCTTTTAATTTTTGTCATGTCAATGATAAGATAATTATGAACACTTTTAAAGATTTAAATTTAAAGAAAACAGAAGATTTGTGGGGAATTTCAATGCATTTACTGAAACATATAATTGAGTGTATTGCCCCTATCTTATCAAATATTTTTAACAAATGTGTTGATTTGGGTCAGTTTCCTAACTTAATGAAATATAGTAAAATCATTCCTTTGTTTAAATCAGGTGACAAAAGTGACCCGTCTAATTACAGACCAATATCTATACTGCCTGCACTAAGTAAAATATTTGAAAAGATTATATTCAATCAATTAATATGTCACCTAAGAATAAATAATTTACTTCATAGTAAGCAGTATGGATTTACCAAAGGGAAATCCACTACTGACGCAGGAGTAGCGCTTTTAAAACATATTTTTGAAGCTTGGGAAGGTAAACAGGATGCTGTTGGAATATTCTGTGATTTGTCGAAGGCATTCGATTGCGTCGACCACAAAACCTTGATAATGAATCTACGTCACTATGGTGTTTCTGGGAACTCACTTAGTCTGCTAAAGTCATACCTAACTGATAGGCTCCAAATCGTAAGTGTTAATGGAACTAACTCTTGTGGTGCCCCATTATCGATGGGAGTTCCCCAGGGCTCGATATTGGGACCTTTGCTCTTTCTTCTATATATAAATGATCTCCCATATTTTACAAGGGACTTGTGTGAGATAGTATTATTTGCTGATGATACTTCACTGATTTTTAAAATTGATAGACATAATGAATCTCTTGACGACGTAAATAACGCTCTCTCACGGGTTCTTCATTGGTTTTCAACTAATAACTTACTTCTTAACGCAAAAAAAACAAAATGTGTTAAGTTCTCAATGCCTAACACAAGGCAAGTTAATACGTCAATTATTATGAATGATGAAGCACTAGATGTAGTTCAATCTACTGTGTTTCTTGGAATAACTATTGATGCTAAATTGCAATGGGGTCCCCATATTGCGGCTCTGGCAGGAAGACTTAGTTCAGCTGCATATGCAGTCAGAAAAGTAAGACAATTAACTGATGTTGAAACAGCAAGACTGGTGTACTTTAGTTATTTTCATAGCGTTATGTCATACGGTCTGCTGCTGTGGGGTTCTGCGGCCAATATACAAACTATTTTTGTATTGCAGAAAAGGGCAGTCAGAGCCATATACGGCCTTAGACCACGTGACTCTCTTAGAGAAAAGTTTAAAGAAATAAAAATTCTAACCATAGCATCACAATTCATTTTGGATTGTATTATGTATATATTCAAAAATATTGAATCATTTCCTAAAAAGTCAAATACTCATAGTTTTAATACGAGAAATAAACACAAACTTGCTGTTCCAAATCATAGACTCCAAAAAAGTGGTAATTCATTTATTGGTCTAAGTATTAAAATGTTCAATAAACTACCACAAAGTATTTTAACATTACCCTTACATAGATTCAAATTATGCATTAAATCATTTTTAATGAGTAAGGGCTATTACAAGATCGAAGAATTCCTCAATGACAAAGATTTATGGTTAACTTCATAATGAATTGTTCATCTGCAGTGATATCTAGTCTTAAGTGTGGATTAATTAAGTTTACAAAATTGTATAATTGGCATTTAAAAGAGTAACTATCGAGTTTCTTGCCGGTTTCTTCTCGATAGATTCTACCTTCCGAACCGGTGGTAGTAATATGTGTTCTTTTTTTTTGTATATTGACTATTTATAAGTGCTTTCTTGAAGCCTATATAAATAAAGATATTTTGAATTTGAATTTGAATATAATTCAGACCTATTTTATGTAGACACACATTTTATTTTCAATAGGGTAGATGACATCACCAATCCTCCGTAAAATTTAAATCCTCCATAGATTTTGTATGGAAAAACTGAATTGTTAATTACCGGCTCAGTAGATTCAACTGGCTGACTATTACTTTCTAACCAATGAGGGTTTTTATTTAATTATAACATCCAAAAGATTGCGTAACTGTGATGTGCGGTCTTGTCACCCTCCTCATTGGTTAGTTGTCAGAACAAACTGACATGCTGTCAACAATGAGCCAATAGTGACAGTGATAAGACCACGAGACTCCCTCGTGCCACCTAGCGGATTTTGTATTTTTAAAAACCCTCATTAAAACAAATGAATGATTTAGGGTCTTACATAATGTGTTCGTTAGATTGGATTATGTTTGGGAATTGTTCGTGTACGGCGTCATCATCCCTATTTCCAATTATTGGATAGATATCGTTTATCCCAACATCTGCAACAGTCTGACTTCCACCTGTGTGAACATCCCATTATGATAATGAACTTACTTGTAATATTGGAAAATGATACCCATATGCATTCAACATTTCTGTTCACGTTAATCACTATGGCCAGGCAAAGTCGCCAGGGACACGCGACGGAGACACGTTTTAAAAGGTAGCCGTAGGACACAAGCGGTATAATTTTTCTCGAGTCTGTTTTGCGTAAGATGATCTCCGTGACAGGTGCCAATACTCCTTTTCATGCATCGTACTTTCAACGTCTCAAAATATTCGGTTTCAAACTTATTTTACTTTATACGCTAACAAAATTGTAAAAAATAATTAATAATCTCCATTAAAAAAAAAGTCCTTATAGAATTGATTCCGAGTCTTCAAATCGCGCGTGCTTATGACATAACTGCATATTATTTACGTGAAAATACCACCAGTATTAATTATCGAAGTTTTAACAAATTGCATTTCAATCAGGATTTAAAATAATATTAACAAAAAATAATTTTTTATCGAATTATATTAAAATCTAGGGCAGTGGAAAAAAAATCTAAATATGGTTTTACTAGACCGTAAAAACAGGACTTTAAGCAACAAACTTCAGCGGCAGCCCAGCGCAGATTAAACTGACTGATATTTCAAGAATTTCTTTTTGACAGTTAAGTGACAGGTGAGTTAGTGATGTCTGAATTATGCTCGAATGTGATACGATTTTGATTGTACTATTTTATCATTAATCCAATCGGATGCATAGATATGTCGTCGCTGCGTATAATAAATTCGATATAGATAATTGTACATTTGATTTTCTAGCAGATTTAAATTCTTTTAAAAATATATTATAGTATGGAATAAATATAAATCTTTATGAATGTAAGCGTCTTTTTGTTTAATATGAAATCCAACCGCGTTTTATTGTAGGAGTATAAGAAAAATTTGGATAATGTCAATATTTTAATTTATTAGTCAACTTCAAAATATTGTTATATATCAGTTCAATTAACGTATTAAACCTTATTAAGATATGGGAAGTTCTTCCTAATCAGATTTACCCCGGATTCGCTGGCCGGGCAACCACGGTTGCCCTTTTTTGAGTTCAGCGCAGCGATCTAGGCGACTATGGAAACCTAATGGAAAGCGAATGGCAGATTTTTTAGATTTAAATTTGTGGAGACACCTCTATTTTTAGATTAAAAAGAAAAAATATCATAGAGCTCTGTATGAACCATAGATTGAATTCAAACCATAAACTATCGTGCAAAACCAAATGACATATAAAAAAAAAATTTCAAAGATCAGTAAATTTTCCTTTTCTAGCCGGTAATGTGAAGCGTATGAAAATATGAGTTTGTAATGTATTTATTATTTCTTTCTACAAGTGATATATAAGAAAAGAATCCTCAAAATTGTTGCCAATTGATTATGTATTATAAATATCAAAGGCTAATTGTATCAGATATTTCCACAAAATCGACGATAAAATAATACAAAAATTATTAACGTCTCGTGTGTTGTTTTTGTGGAATTCGTAAATATTTTAAACAAATATACCTCGTTTTAGCAAAATTTGCATTATTCAAAGTATTTCAATATTACAAATAGTGAAAACATTGTTAAGATTACGTTTTATAACCTGGTGTGGCGGCGATCATAGTCGGGTCGCCCGACAATAAATTTAGGCAAACGCGACTTTGTCTTAATGTATTCTGCTTTCCAAGACCTATAAAGTTATTACTTATGGATATCAAAAGAAAGCTTATATAATCTAGTTTAATGTTGTAAAACCCATTTTGTTATAAACTGTAATGTATTTCGTAAAACTCGGAAAGAAAAAATATTACGATAAAATTCAACACCAATTGTTAATTTCAATATTATTTGAACTACTTTAAATTTGTATTTGTACTCTAGTTCTTGTACGAAAAAAAAATCTGTAGTTTCAGCTATACCATGTATTTTTTATATTTATATAGCTTTACTAGTTTTTGAGATATTAACGTTTAAAGTAGGCAATGAACGCGCGCTCAGTTCGCGAAAAACCGTTAGCGGCGCTCATACAGAGGGGGTGACGGTAGCTGTCACAAAATTCATACCAGGGGATAGCGTTTATTAACGATTGTAAATCGATACATTATTTCATGAAAATAAAATGATCCCATAACTAGTCGCCATAGAACGTAACTGTTCTGTATTTTATACGCATGTCGATTAGCAGTTATTTTGTAAAAACGATTGCTTTTACGGTATTTTAATCTCCTTTTTATGTAATAAATAAGCTAATTTAATAATATTTTTAAGTAAACATATTTCTATTACAACGCATATTGAAGTTAATTTATTCGAAATTTTAAAACAGTTACTTCCTATGTGAGCCATCGGGGATTACGGGCGTAATGTATTTATATAATCACTATATGTATGTACATTTTGTTATCATGTGCTTTCCACTAACATTTGGAAACGTTGCTCCGCAAAAAATAACCGCAGCATGGATATCCTATATGCAATAAAAACTACACGCTCTCAAACAACTGAATAAATATTTCCTTTTCTGTCAATCCGAATTTCAAATATCGCTCCGACAGTGACAGACTGGCGTGCCACCGTATAAATTATACTATGTTTGCTTATACATGCTTTATTTGCTACGGTTTTATCAACGGCAACAATTCGTGTATATATAATATATTTAGATTTTTAGTCAATATTATTTTATTTTAATTAAATTAATTTTTGTTCTCTTACATAGCAATTTAATAAGGTTTGTCGTTGCACGGAAGGTATAAATTGTAAGTGATATTAGGACAGATTATCCATGCAGATAAAACAGGCTGTAATTTCCTATAAAAAACTGACCATTACCTAATGGTCAGTTTTATATAAGTAGGTAATCACTGCCTTGAGATTCATAACTTTATGCATTCTTGCTGCTTGTTTTGTGAATCGTCAATTCTTTCATAACCACCTCTACAGTAGTTAAATAATGTAGCCTTTCCATTAAAATATTAAAAATTGTAGTGCCGCCACTAAGCATACAGTGCCTTAAATCTAAGTTTTATACAAATAAGTGTATAGTAATGCATCAGTTTATTTAACAACTTTGCAGAAAATAGTTTTCAAAAAGGACGCTTAAAACCTGTAAAACGTATGTTAATAATTTATTACTATCATTTAATAGGATCCTAATGTACACTGTTACTTTGTATTAATCTATTAGTTCTATCAATAAAGAAATTTACAAACAAACAACTGCTTTGAGATTGGAAAAAAAGATTAAGCAACGATAAAAGTACATTATTAGCTTTCAAAGGGGCAGCAGGCCCTTTTAACCACATAATTTATTTGCTATATAAATTAAATATAATTACCTACCTGTTTTCCAACATCCACCGGATTAGTTGGATGTGAACAGGATAATTGCAAAAAGCAAAATTGCTATCCGCTACCTATGACATTCATTACACAGCTGCCAACCTGCACGCGTCTAGTCCTCTAGACAATTTCTACAAATTATACTCTCCCCATTACCGTCTTTACGTAATAACAGTAGCACGCTTCACCGACAAAAAGGTCCTAACTTGATCTCGTATAAAGAAAAACCGGATAAGTGCGAGAGGACTCATGCTGCATGTGTCCCATTACAGTGTTGGAACTGGTTTTCGAGATATGTGTTCGGATTGATGGAGAAAATAACCATTTATTACTATTACTATCAGATATATAAACGTTATGATACTCCTTAGAGGAGCGGTGGTAGTTCAATGGTAAGGACACGCGCTTCTTAACCGAGGAGTGCGAGTTCAAACCCGGGCACGTACCTCTGGATTTTTTCAAATCTATGTACGTATTTATGCCACTAGCTCGACGGTGAGGGAAAACATCGTGAAAACTTCAAATTCAAACAACTTTGGATTTGTAACCATGATCCAAAAATTGTCTGGTCCCCCTATCTTAGGGTTACCAAGTTCAGATCGGCAGTCGCTTCAATTAACAGACTCGCTAAATCCTGTATCATGGTCTAAGCGGTCCTCGTCTAAACACGGGACATAACGCTAGGAAGATGATTATACTCCTTCGAGGATTACGATTATTGACGATGTATGTATGGATATATTATTTTGTTGATAATAGGGGACAATGTGTGATCTGTAAATGTTTGAAGGGCAGAGGTGCCAGACTCCTGCTGACTAAAAAAACTTGGTGTCTGATTGTTCCTCCCTCATATGTTAATGACGTCGCTTGTACGCTATCGTATCCTTCTAGATACCTTTTCTTAAACTTCTCCAACAACAATCAATTGTTCAAAATCTTTCGTATTTCTTTTCTAGAACCTTCCATTGGTCTATATGCTCTTTATGCAATCTGTAAATTACATTATTTGTCTAAAAACATTTCACTTATGTACTATTCTTGATTATCTTTTCGAGCATTTTATTTTTATTTAATACAAGGCACTCCTTAATCAGGCATTTGTAGTAACAAGTACAGTAAAACGTATTCTTCCGTACTTCTTCTATTTATCGAAAGAAAACTTAAAGTTACCTACCTGACCGTCCCGTTTCAAGTGACCGTTTCCCCCGTACTCTAACGGCCCCTAAAAAGAAAAAAGCCAGCAAATTGTCGCCAGTAACAAGGCCCGGAGATAATGCCCGACCACAAATGACACAAACCGAGTAGTTCTGGGCTTCAAACAAGGTGCACCGCGACCTTGCGGCGTATTAACCGAGGCTTTCTGACTTATGGGCGTAATTTGTTGGGGGAATTGACTTTCTTAATTCAGCCGTGTGTAAGTGTATGATTTCCAAATGCTTTTGTTGTTGGGACTTGGATGTTGGGAGAGAATATTTTATTTAACAACTATTTGTAATGTAACGTCTGGGAGACTCAAATAACACCTATTCATGCTAATTTACCAACCAATCTTCCCAAATTTAAAAGCAGCTCGTATTCTCTCATTTAAAAGTTTGTTCTTAAATATTTCAATCATGTATACAGCTTACTACTTGTGGTATTCCAATATAGTTAAATGTCTTCTGTGAAGTGGATGGTTTCTACGTCTAAAGATATTTTAGTATGTAACCACTTTTAATTGCAATAATTTGATTTGAAAAACATAAATATCAAGTTTCATAAAAATACCAAGTCTTGAAAAAATCTCAATCGCATTTACTTTACTTGCAGTTTTAAAAGAAACAGTCAGATGCTCTGTACATCTCTCGATGATAAATCATTGCCAAGATTTAGCTGCTATTTTCGAAGACAAAATCTATATCCTTGTCAGAATCTATTTACGCGAGACATTTATTGATCTAATAAACGCAACCGCACCCGGAGCGATAAATTTAAAACCAAACAACGCCCGTCCCCGAAAATTAATTCGCCAATGACAGCTTCATCGACGGCCGTCCTATCTATTTTAGATGTCGTGCGCATTATAAATAAAACCACAACAGCACTGTCGAGACGATTCCGCAGGCAATATCTCAGAGCCAGCGAACACCGCGAGCTCTTTGATGATCCTGTTTATGAATATCGTTGTTTCGCTTTTGTGACAGCGTAGGGGGAATCGAGTGCCTAACGGGATGCCGGGCGTAACTTCGGGAGCGTTCGATTTGTCAGAACGCGCGAGTGTCAAGATTATGAATAGACGTTTTTAACGAGCGGTTTGGTTGATTTAGTTCTGCGACCGTCGTGGCAGTGGGAAATAGCTCGTTCTGTGACACTAAATCTTCAATAAGTGGTGTCTAGAATAACGCACAAAACAAGAAAGAACAATACCACGCACTAATAGAAAACCGTTTCATCGATTTCATAATTTAAGATCCCTATTGCAAGTATTCGTTTAGACTTATCGTAATTTTTTGGGTAAGGACCCACACTTTTAGTAATAATACTTTCCTAGCTTAAAATTTGTATTATGGGATCGCTTGTTACATATGAACAGTGTTAAATTAAAACATATTTGGTCTGAATATTTACATGTACATTCTACATTTACATTATTTTATAGTATTTATACTTACAACTCTTAGGACCGCAATTAAAAATTGTCCAGACTGACACTACAATTCCCCAGTTCCAAACTAAGCTTATGCTTTTACTAAGGAAACAAGGCGAACGGATAGACATACTTAAATACGTTTATAAGCATCCATGTTTCAAGTGCAAATGTCTATGTTCATCACACGAAACATTTGCCTCTAGCGGGATACGAACCCGCGGCCCTTGGTTTCGTGGCCAGGGTCTCTGACCACTCAAACAACGGGCCAGTCATAAATAAGGAGTACGCTTTTCAAAAAAAAAAAAACTACATTCAGCCAAAAACCAAACGGTTAAGTGGTTGTTTCTTACTAACAACCACTTAACCGTTTGGTTTTTGGTTTTCAATGCAGGATTTTAATGCAACGTCACAAAGAATAATAACGGACGGTTAACATTAAACAGGGAGTTTCAAAAACTAACTCCGTAGTAGCAGAATCCAGTTAATTAATCAATCGATCAAGGAGTAAGTATTGTTCGCCGGTTTTGTTCCGTCACAAAGGGACCGCTCCGCTAGCAGCCAACAAAGGATGTCGAACTTTCACCTCGGGGTTGGATCCCCTCCTTTATATGCACTTTTCTGCTACAGAGGGAATCTTGAATTATGTACGTGTTTCAATGTGCTGTGATTCTGAAGGTGCCTCTAATGAGATCACTGATAGATCGAATGAAGACGTGCCGGTCTACCATTTTGACAGGTCATTGTCACTTTATCTATTGTCTGGCTCGATAGCGTATTCGGTAATGGTCCTGCCTCATGCACCAAGAGTTGTAGGTTCGATCCCCAACCACGACAAACATTCGTGTGATGACTATTTGTGTTTGTTCTGTGTCTGGGTGTTAATACTAATATTTAAGTATATATTTGTAAAACCACTGTTGATTCTGATATCCGTAACACAAAGCTTTGGCTAGTTAGCTCGGAGTCAGTTCAATATATGTGATGTCGTCGGATATTTATTATTATTATTGTATGATGTATAAAAAAACAAGAAAAAAGTAATGAATATTTCAAGCTAAGATGTACTTACGGCGATTGTTAGCAAAACTAGGCGCTGTACCATGACTCTCGCAATATCATCATCATCAAGCTTAAGACCGATGCCAATCATAATGAAAACAGAATCACAATAAAAATGTATGTATAGAAAAACCATGTTATAGAAAACTATGTTATATTAAGGAAAATATGTATTTTGTTAGTGGAGACATATCAGCTCAACGTATATTAGCTCCAGAAGCATTTATACCTGTTCCATTGCTCAAACAAATCCAATACACGCCACAGAACAAAAACTTTCATTTAGGTCATTCATTCAAGTCCATCTTGATGTCTGATCCAACACTTAAATGAACACTTTAAGAGTTTTCTTAAAGAATGAAAAAGTAGCTAAAGCGTTAATCATTTCACCCAAATCAAGATTTCAAATTCGCCCAACTGAGACAAAGCCGTTAAAACACATGTATGCGCTGATGACTTGTTTCACCCTATGCTTAAATTTGCATTTCTCAACCTCCTCACTCCCGTTGAATATCGTTCTTAACAAAGAGGTACAATTACGCAAATTGTATAATGGCATGTATGCCAACCATAGCGCTGAATACATTAGAGAGTTCATACGAAGAGCCCCTGGGAAGCGTCGTTGGTAAGTGGCAATGTAAGTGGTTGTTTATGGCCAACAAATTCAGCTGGATTTGCGTTACAAATAAACTTTTTGCACGGATACTGAATGAATCTAAGGTGTTTGTGGGAATTGTGTGTTAGACGCGTTTACGACTTATGTTTCAATGAATATTTCATGCAAATATAGTTCTTTAGATCGATATTTATTAGACTTAAAACGGAATGAATATCATTGTTTTGTTCGCGTTGGAATTCATAATATATCCTTATTTCTTGTTATAGGTATGGAACTTGCTGACTCTGATAATGTTCTCATGTAAAACTGGGGCATATTGTAATATCGATAAAAGCCCATTAGATCGGATAATCCTTAGATTGGGGAAACAGATCTGCTGGATCGTGGTTACACATCCACAGGATCCGTCATTTGACGTAGTTCGAGAAATTAATATAAAATTGTACTTTTATTTTCAAGACCCAGAAATACATGCTTATATTGAAGCTAGAACCCAACTTAAAAATTATGAATCGTGGTCTTCAAAAGTGTATTCACTAAGCTAAAGTTGTTGTAATGTTTACGCTTTAAAAATAATCAATACATACATAAATACATTCACACTCCTGCAATCCGCGAAGGAGTAGGCAGAGTCTAAAGAACCAAAAATAGAATAAAATTGGGTTAAATGGATAATTGTGAAAAAAAATTATACTATGTTTATTACTGCTGTTACTTTATTTTGTTTTTATTTAATTCCTCGTATAGTTGTCACAGACTACTTTTTTACGACCAATTAAATAATAAAAAAAACTACTTTACTCACCAGCACCGAGCACCTACCGAGACCACAGCTTTCGAAGTCACATGCTATGTATACGAGTATACCACCAGTCAACCAACCATAGAAGGCAAATCATAAATTTCCAAGTGGAACATTTTCTAGCTATTACATGTTATAATATAATTTCTTGCCTAAGCCACTTTCTAAGGACGTCACTTATCGTGTAGGTCACGAACGCTTAGTCTCCATACATTATACATATCTAAATTATCACTAGCTTGGTCACGCTCTCGTGGAAGACGATCTATATCCTATGGCAGTTTAGCGGTAAAATGAACTCTCTCAAATTTAAAAAGTAAAACATACATTAAAAATCTGTTTAATGCATAAACATAACATTGTTTAGCATTGATATTAAACATAGGTACCATCTATAAAAGATCAGTTTTTAGTATATGCGAAACCTCGTACTTACTCACCAGTTTTAAGAAACCGTTTAAAAGGATTTAAGAAAATGACCAAAAACAATTTTTCATCAGATAATCAGCTGATCAACTCTTGTAGGGAAAGTAAAAAAAAAATTAACTCATATTCTTTATAATAATAAGTAGGTTAATGAACTTATTTCGCATAAACTAAATAACCTTATTTTACATTTCATAAATAACTTGAGAAGAAATAGGTTTCGTGACTAAATTACTTAATTTGTTGTTCATATAATTGTGTTGGAACTTGTATTTTTAAGCGACTTATAAATTCAAAACTGCTTACTAAACTACTTTACCTAGTGAATGAGATCAAAATAAGCTATTTCGGAGGTCCAAATTTAAGCAAAATAAGCCATAATTTCAACAAACTTTAACAAAATTGAGACTTTTGAGTAACCGTTGCCTAAGCTGATGAACTTTTATGATAGAAGCTTATGCATAGTAATAAGTACTTAACCCTACACAAAGGCTGAGATATAGCTGATAATTATACCGACAGCGTTAAATTTAACCTTCGTTATTTACACTTCTATGATTTAATGTTTACTATTCGTATTTAAGTAAAACATGAAACTGTTTTGGCCATTATGATAAACATAGTCATTTTAATATGCGAAAAAAATTAACATTCGTGAAAAAAAAATCTAAAATTAAAAATAATTCAATTTAAATTTTAATAAAAAGGCGCAAATTCTTATTTAATTTTCTTAGGTGCATTAAAAACTAAATTGGCTTTGATAATTTTCTCATTGTCAATATTTCACCTAACTAATGAGATTTACCTCATATGGAGCTCCTATTAAAATTAAATATCTCATTCGATTGTTATCTACCTATTTCTGAAGCATATTTTTGCAAGGTGCACATTGATACTTATAGAATTAGAATTATGTAAACCAAATTAAATATAACAAGTAACATTTTAAAATTAATGATCAAGAATTAAAGTAAATATATTTAACGTATGCACTTGCTGGAGATCAAAATAAACAAATTCACTAAAACTCAATCTTCTATATTATTTTATCCCATCACGAATATCTAATATACCTTCCATGTCAAATATCTGCACCACACCAGCAGATCCGTAAAATTAAAAAACAATTATCAATCAAAATTTACCAGTCTTAATTTCCATCAGTTAATCAAGCTAAATTGAATCGTGATAGCACGGAACCTTTCACCTCGGCCCAGAGTAAATACGTGACGTATTGCCAACAACGTATGCTTTGACTCGAACAAAATTGTCTGTCACAATTAATTACCTCATCTAACATGCATGACAATCTAATAGTGGTGATCTAGTCGCGACCCGCTTACCGCTTTCTCCGGCACGAAGACCTCTAGATGGCTATGAAATCAGCGGTGGATGAGTAATAAATCTTTATTTTTCCATTAAAGCAATTTGTGTCTTACTGAACTATGCAGTTTATCCAATTTAAAATACCTATCTACATAATAGTATTTCTAAATGTATAACACGTGTTATAAAATTGTACAAAATTAGCCTTACCTAATTATGTTGAGCGGAAAATATATCAATAAATATAGGTGTTAAGAACTGAGTATGAAAATAAAGTCTTATTAAGTGAAATTTTAGCAATTGCCTAAATACTCCGTCGTTAAACAAAAAAAAAACAAATTGTATCTCCTGGCGTTCTCCAATCCGATAGGACTACGCCTTAGTCTCTTAAAGAGAAGTCCAAATCAAACTTCACAGTTAAAGACCTGTAAAGATGTGGACTTTCAAGCTAGCTATTTTGACATACATAATTAACAAACAATATAAATAGGTAGGTCTACATTACGTTAGGTGTTTCTTTAATTTTATTAAAGAAGACCAATCAAGACAACACACAACATAATGTTGAGTTGCTAGAATCTCAAATGTTTCCCAAAATATGAAGTCATCATCTCCAACCGCTACCTTAAAAGCTCCAACGCGAGGTCGTGAGTCTAGCTTAATTGGACCTCGGCCGGGTGACACGGGGAGGAGATGCATAGCCGCTCACTATGAAACTCATAAATTTTGAGACGAGAATTGGACCCCTTGGCACTTTTGTTTTATAGTTCGCAACAATTCTGCCCTTCCCGCACTCCGCGATACCCGCTTTTTGTTTTAAGAGCCACGACGCCGACGGTTTCTAAATCGTATGACTGATTTTGTGCAGCTAGGATATGTCTTGACGGTTAACGTATTTAGGTGTGTGAAATAGTTATAAGTGGATTAATTTATGATAGTCTGATTAGTGGTGTAAGGAATCTTATGATGAAATATTGTCTAAATTAATGTATTCTTCAAAATAGGATATTTAAACTTCGGACTAAATCACAAATAATGATAAACATCTTATATATACTTAGTGGCAATAAAACATTTGATTTTGAATTTTAATATTAAATAGGTATTTTAATATCTTTTTTTCTCTCGAAAATTACTTTATACAAAATAAAAATCAGCGAGGTATATGATGTTGTTATGACATTGTTTGTTCCAACTATGCCAGCAATAAGTACAAATATTAAAAGCAAAAATGTTTACAATGAACTAGGTAGCCTTCGTTAGTAATTTGCAATTCTAAGCAAAACACTGTTGTTAGCTAGTTTTGTTTCGTTGCAACAACGTTTATCAGGCCTTTGGGAGTGACTGATTTGTGACAGGAGGTATTGAATAGGTATCCACTTAGAACAGGAAGTATTAATTGGTATAAAATCGTGTGATTCATTTTCAGGTTCAGTATTTATTCATTATTATGTAAGGAAACATATTTTATATGCATCGATTTGGTACTTTTTTCTTTAATTAAGTTTTTTACTTATTTACCTACCACTGGCATGTATTACTAAGTAAAATGTCTTAGCATCCGGTCAGCCACCCGTCACGATGTTTATTAACATTTAATATTAAAATTCTTCAAACTAACACATCTGTTCTCTCCCAACTAAGCATTCATGATTGTGTAGATATAATGTAACTGATAGACATAGTTAAATACATTTATAAACACCCATGACTCTAGTTTAAATGTCCATCATGTACGTTCATCACACGAAATATTTGCCCCTGAGGGGGTTCTAAGCCACCCTTTGGTTCGTGGCTAGGGTCTCTTCAAAGGAACAGGGAACCATTCGAACAACCGCCCTGCCAAAATTAAAATTCTAAATTCTGGAATAAAAAAAATATATGCACATTTTCTGTAAGTCATCAAAATATCAACACATAATTCGTCGTTCCCTTCTATCATAGCCGTGATTTGGGTAATAACTTAATCATACTCTTTGCTTATCTTGTTATTATCGTTCGCAATTATTATTATATAGAAGAATACATTGACTATTTAAACCATCGATACCTTATCTATCGATACAAATAAACTAGCCTTGTTTGTAGCCAATGAAAATATATTCAAATAGTTTGCAAACCATTGGTACGCACTTACGTTAAACTATCAGAATTGTAAAGCAGATAGTTTATTATCAGATAAATTACAGAGGTAGTCGGCAAATGTCCAATGGGAACAGGCTCTCATAAATAGCTGATAGAAAATAAAAAAAAATCCACAATGGACCGATAGTAGTAAACGTGAGAAAGCGAACTGTTGACACATTTGAAGATAATGTGGGCATGTCCTCCCAGCAAGGGATGGGTTGTACCATGAACTTTCGGCGACTAATTGCAGAACGAATGCAATGGAATTAATAATATTTCGAGGGAAAAAAGGGATAAAATTCCAAGAGTGGTGGTTAAAATATGAATGAGATTGGAAAATAGAAAAAATTTTTTTTTAGGTTTACTGTAGTGTGTTTTAATAAACACTTATTATATAAACTTTTATTTCATGGAAACATATGGAAAATTAAATAATAAAAATACAAAAAGCAAGTGCGACAACTCCCATAAAGTATAGCAGAGCGTAGTTTCGATCTACGGACCTCTGGGTTATGGGCCCAGCACGCTTCCACTGCGCCACTCTGCTGGTAGCAGAGCGGACGAAATTGTTATTGGTACCGTCATCTATTCGCTTAGAGAATAATAATATTTTTTTGTCAAATATTAGTAAGTATGTTGTATTAAGAGTCCAGTATTAACGAAATAAATATAAAGGGGTTACCTGGGAATTTAGCAGAGAGATTTGAAAATGGGTGGTTTTATATATTTCTTTGTGTTTTTTTAATTTCCTATGCTACCTCATATTTGCCCGCCCGCATTGAAAAAAATGGCGTCTATTAGGAGTTTTTTTTTGACAATATTTTCATTCTGATTTATTCTACGATAAAAACATCTATACAAAATTAAAGTAGAAAAAAATTCCTACAATTTATGTTATTACAACTTTTTTCGTAACGTCAATAGTTCCGGCGTACGAGCGCCGGTATTTGCCGTATCCTCGACATTTCCAATGCGTTCAACTTCCTTTCCTGGTCCTGTATCAAATAGGCTTCCTGATACCACGGCGTGCCTCTCTACCTGCGTTTCATCTTGGAATCATTCCTGTCAAACGCTTAAAATAACCTCACAACTACTAAATTAATTGGGAACGCTTCAGTTCATACCTTGGTCTACTAGCTCATGAATACGGAGCGGACGGGCGCAACGTAACGAGTGCGCATTTACATTTCATCTGCTACAAATGACGCGGTGCATTGCACAGGTTGCGTTGAGTCGTGGACACACTTGAGAGCATCGTGACGTGACACAGTTATGAGGTGCTGGAAGCCACGATTACCATGGAGTGATTATGATGATGTAGACTAGTTTTTGGCATTTTAATACTAATGTTTGCTGTAAATTAGAGCATCTTCGCACTTTTGAAATCTAAATTAATTAATTATTAGGTTTTTTTTCGATTCATCTGTATTCATGGTTGAATTAGATGAATCCGACTCGGAATTCTTGACATCCTAAAATTCTTATTCTTAAATTGACTTTATTTACGTTACTTCCAGATAAAGATTTTCTCTCATTATGTATTAAGAGCTGAACCATCCATGCCATGATGTATTGTTAACCATTGAAAGTAGATATATAAACAATTCAAAACAAAAAATAAATAAATATTTATCTCTTCATAGCTTATGTTATAAGGCATACTGAGCCAAGTTGAGCCGAGCTGCTTACAAAACTAGTTAGTCCTTAACAACTGGTTTATTTTATCCATTATCTAGATGATTGCAGAACATATAATCTGTTACGCAACCTTCTCCAAGCTTCTCTTAGTAGCGTCCTCTACTGAAATTCATCAGCAGATCTGACGTGAAGCATGAATTTGACTTGATGTATTGCACCTAAAGCTAAGGTCTCATCTGCAAGCGTCTTGACACGGTTATGATCTAGGGCTGAATTTGCGTTTGCCTTCAAAGATATTTAGGGCACCATTAGCATGGTAAACCTTCCCTTGCTAATCGTAGCCTACATTCGTGAATGTTAATTTCTGTGCCGTGTATGGTGAATCACATTATTAAGGACCGCTGATGTCTGTATGGGGCCTGATAATTATGGCTTTGAATTAATTTTGTAAATAAGCGTAGTGAGGTTAATGTTAATGCAAGATGGAAAATTGGAAATACATTGATTTGAGAAAGACTTTGAAGATCTAGTCCTTACTGGAATTAGATACCTGCGTGAATTCGTAACTTACGGCTTTTAAATATCTGTAAAATTTTATTCGGACGTAAATCTCAGTGTAATAGGGGTAATTTTGGATAGGTCACTCTACGAAAATCAATATGAAGTTAGAAATCAATAAGACATTAACCCAATAAGAGTTGAGTATAACAAGAGAAAAAAACGTCAAAAATTAAACATTGACTTCTTAGTATTGGTTACGAAGCCACAAAATTTTAAAATCAATCAATGACATAAAACAAAGAACTGACCTACTGGAAATTTTGCATGTCTAAATAAGTAAAGGCTTATTATTTCGTAATTATTTCATTTTATAAACAAACAGTCTTGTTTCTCAACTCCACAAATTCTTAGTTTGTCATGTTTATAGCCACACTTCCATAGATATCAGTCACTTCGTGGAAACTGGGCCACGGAAAGGTGTATTGCAGTTTGATAGAAATATTGAGGAAGTGGATAGGTACAGCTGAATCGGTGTTAAGTAACTTAAGGAAAGTACTTTTATGTAATTTTGTATACAAATGTGATTACGGCATAATACGGAACAAAATAAGCCAAGTATTTGATAAAATTATCTGTACTGAAGACACATTTCATTTAAAAATAATAAAATAGCAGAAAATAATTTTCCAGGCGTTTTTGATCGAATAACAGTTATTTTAAAGTTTGCTATAAAGTGAAACAGTGTAAAATCTGTTATTTTATAGTTTAATTAGTGAATTGAATGATTTTTGTGACAATACCAATTTATGATTCTAGGAAATATGTATTGTTGCAGATGTTCTTCAATTATGACACAACATATCAGGGACATTGTAAAAAGTTAATTAATAAATTATAATAATAAAAAAAATATACTTTGAATAAATGTTGACTAATTTCGTTAGTTTTATTCGGTATTTTAAACACCAAAAATTCGATTTTTTTTTCTATGCATTTGCGGTTTTATTAAATATGGATACAAACGCTAGATTTTGATACACCGATGAACATCCCCTTACACACGAAACACAATGCTGCATTGACACACACAAACACTTTTGCAGTCGCATTGGACTCATCCAGCGAAACAGGACAAGCAAAAACACCATACTCCGAACTGCATAAAGATATCCGACTGCCGAGTGAGGGCGAGTTTACTCTTAAATAAAATAAGGCGGTTATGTAAATGGCCGGTCTTTTCCGAGGTGCACTGGTTACAAAAAAGTCTTTGTTCCCCTACTGGGGTAGAGTTGTGGTAAGAATGCAGCGGTGAAGGCTCGCCATAGGTTTATTGCGAGATAGGTCGATAAGCACGGATGGCAAAGTGTCACTTTCGAAGTCCAATACAAAGCATGTAGAGAAATCTTGTAAAACTTGATTGGAGATCTTGGTGATGAGCTATGTTGGGTGGCTTAAAGGTATATGCATCTCATATGCGAGGGATTAGCCTAAACTAAGGACATAATGGAGAAAAACCAATGGATTTTTTTACATCCCGTGTGCATCGACCGTGCATGATCCTACGACCGTGCATGCATGATCCTTAATAGGTAGACGACATTCAAAGGACGCAGCGGGGCTGCGGTTATCATAGGACTACTGTTCAAGGCGCAAAACGGCGGAGGCACGCCCGGTAGAGGAATTAAACAAGCTCTAATCAAGAAAAAGAATACCACTTGATGAAAGTAAAGGAACAGAGAGTGCTCCTGTGTTGTCAGATTCTTTCTCGATAAGGTTGGACGCTGTGACTGAAATCGGTTAAGAGGATGTAGGTACACACTATTCGACCCTTATAACTCGCAATCCGCTTGTTCCTATTACTAAGCCGTCATGTTGGAGTGAACCCGGCTACAATGCTCTTCCCCTCACTACGAGTACGTATGACAGGCTAATCACTAGTCAGGGGACGGATTACATTCCGCCTCTGTTCGAGACTAAATTTCTTCTTTATGTTAATTGCGTAATTATGGGGTAGGAATGAGGGCTATTAATTTAGCTTGAATTTTGAATCAGTTTTTTACTGTCGTAGTGTTTGCGGACTTAATTAATCCGGAATGTGGAGTGTTTTGGGATTTTGTAGAAATTTATAATATATTAATTGTAACTAACGAATGCATTATAATATTAATGATATAAATACCATTGCATATTTCGTAATCTTCCCAGCTTAATACGTTGTACTTAGGCAGGGTTCGAGAGATCCAGGCTCGCCAAATCTAGGATCACGGCCTAACGGAACTTAGGTATAGTGAGTCTGTGTACCGACAGCCGGCTTTCGAACCCTTAGATATAGGAAGATCAGATAACATTGAGTTAGTTTCTTATTGGAACAGGAGGAAAGTTGTTATTATCTCAACATAATAGATTTCAGTCAGTCTTAGATTCTCTTTGATTAAATTAAGTAGCTTCAAAACATTGAATAATAGTTTCGAAAACTGAAGAATTACAAATGGTTCAATACTATCGATAATTTAATTAGCGTGTGTCCAGATGACGAAATTAATTTTGAGTTTGACCAACTAGACACAAGTTGTGTCGAGTTAGTGAAAAACCCAGCGTAACGACTATCCGACTTCAATACCTTTCATATTACTTATTATTCGATAGTTTTTTCAATTTTGTACTATTATCAGTGCTGATAGTATTAATATTATAGATGCTATCGGTATCTGAACTTTTACGTCAACTGGAAAAAACCGTGGGATGCTTTGTTATAATTTTACTATTGATGCCGACCGCACATGTAACGAGCTCTCCCCCTACCATTCTAATAGGCCAGAAAAAATCGACACGGCTCTTATTATTTTTCTGGAATGTCTTAGTGAACATAAAGATCGATTGTGTCCGCAGTAGAAGCTCGCGGCTTCCGTTCCCGCCACATAAACTCGGCATTATTAGTCCAATTAGCATCCCTTTTGGAATGCATTCGCTTAAACAAGGAACCGAGATGCAAATATGAAAATGTTTTATGGAAAGGCATTTTGATAGTCGATAAAATTGCGCGCCGTCGATGTTAAGACGCCCGCAGAAAATGAAAAGTAAAAAAGGTAATAAGCGGGTCTATTAAAAATTGGCTTTTTTAATACAATAAGAGGACTACGCTTTAATTGTTGATTTTAAAAAGCAATTAATAGGCAATTAAAGGTGGTGCGTTAAAATTCCGCGGTTTTAAGGATACGAAAATATAACGTCGTAAAAGGCAACCTTACAAGATGGCAGTATTATTTTTTTAATATAAAAAAAATATAAGAAATATTTAATACACATTCATTCGGCACTACGCGAATGGATTTTATTTTTATGTTGAACACTGCAATTTACATAAAAATGTATTAAAATTAACGAGACCACAGAAATATGTGCATTAGTAATTTCAATACCTGCATACTATTAACACCACTAGCTCGATGACATGATTACTGAATTATAATAGATAGTAAATCTTTCAAAAACCCACAGAATTTTCTACACATAGGTTTACAAACTTACTAGAAAAATTACTGTCAAAATTTACCATAATTGAATACTTACTTTAAATAAGATAAAGTTTGATTTCAAGTTTTCACTCTTACGTAAGGCATCATTACGTTCGAGACGAGGATTGTGGCAAAAAACTTGTTTCGCGAGTATCATAATGCTTGAACATCGCTCTTGAATTATTATGATGTATTTGCTTTTTACATCATCATTGAAAATTACGGGTAATTCTGACATAAGCAAAATCGTAATAAGATACCTAAGTGTACAAGTTCATTCGTTATTTTTCAAGACCAGAGGTCTCACACAGGCACAATAGGCTAGTTTACAATTTTTTTTTTATTAAGTCTATTTAAAATCTCAAAGATTCACTCACTTCAAAGATCTGAAATGGCCTTAAGTCACTTAGACGGTCAAATTTTACGGACCTATTTGACGTCACGCGGCACTTTAACTGTATAGCGCTGTATCTTCATAATTTTTGGTTTGCTGAACAAAAGAAAAATACGTAAGCAATACTTTTTTTTGTAATTTTAATAATGGATACAAATGTTTGAGTAAACAAGCCTAATAAGACACTAACCTTTTGGTGAGATACTTCCAAATGTGAAATGAATATCAATTCTTGACGTCAATTAACCAATCCTTGTATTGATTCTAATGCACATTATAAATCACCTCGTAAAATATATCAATTAAAATCATACAAATAAAAATGTATATTAAATATCTTTTGATGTTCACTTATTCAAATTGTGTAAATTCAATAACAGATATGTTTTTAAAGTGATCCTTTCTGAAGTGTTTTTTAAATTAACTTACTTAATTAAAGAAGTTGCTATTACTTACAGAAAATGGGCTATAAGTCCCCTTTTAAGTGGTACTTTGAACCAATTCTCTGTGGCCGTTTACATCACATGTTGTAGAATACAAAATCATTCTTGCGCTCTCCAAGATTGATCACTTAATGTTAACTCAGTAACAATAAGCTACAGATTAAGATAACGCTAGCCTGTATAGTACTCGTACTTTACACTAATTGCATTTTCTCTATCTCCGATAGTATATTCCCGAGCTTAGGATCGAGATAGCATCGCCACCTAGATCCTGTTTAACTAGGTAGTTGATAAATAATTTAATTAACAATGAGTCTTTCTTTAACAAGAGGATCTTTATGGTGGGTAAATCCTTGTACGGCACTTTATGTCTAAAGGAAGGTGGACATTAATTGTTCCCAGGGTATGTAGTCTTTTGTAAAACAGTTACCCCTTATTTCTTGAGTTTAGATCTTTTACCCTGAAGATTCCCACGCCCATGTCTTTTTTCAATTATATTTTTTAAATGATGAATGTTAAAAATATAGTTTCGTGATTTATATTGTGATTTTATGCGTAAAAATACAAAATAAAACAAATAAAAAGTAGTTACATGTCATGGTATTTTGTTTTATTATTAAAAGAAACTAATCAAAGTTTCCCCAGTAAATAGGTGTCGAATCTTGAATATGTGGCATACTTGTATTTTTTTTCCGTAAAATTAAGAAATGCAAAACCTATTTATAATCCGTATACCAAGATACCAACTTCTCAAAATCTTCGCAATCCTAAATAACACACGTAGAAAGTTTAATACCACAACATTAGACCAATCTGAGATAGAATCCTAGAAACCAGGCGGCACCCGTAAATCCTAATTTTGTCGGCGCTAAATATTTGATAGCACAATTCCCACACGTGGCGAGCGACCTCCGTCAAGAATGAAAGGTATTACAGGCAGCCTAGCCGGCGTTAATTCGGCGAAGCTAGACAAAGGCCGGTAATAGGACCTAGATTACAGATGAGCGAAAAATGAGCATGCGATTTTCGAATTCCTGGCTTTGTCTTTTGGGGTTATTTGGGTGAAATTGTACTGCATTGCAGTGGTCCTTGGTGAAGCGCAAATTGTTGATGATTTTTTCGTGAGATGAAATATTAATTGGCTTTATTAGGGTCGTCTGAAGCCCGAAACGTTGGTGATTATATCATGACTATTAGATACAGCAATGAAATTATAAATTATCTTGACTTTTGATGAAAACTTAAAAACAGTCAGTAATATTTTAGCCATCCACAATGATCACGTGTGACGACGTGATGCATGAACTATTATTTATTTTCTTCATTTTCAATTTGAAGAATTTTGGTCAAGTATTTAATTGAGTTGTTGGATAACTCACAGCAAACAGTCTTGATATCAAACACATGAAGAGTTCCAGATACATCCTATATACGAAATCCCACGCACTTACAGCCGTGATAGGAAGCTAGTAATGCAATAAACATTAATTACTAAGTACTACCTAGATGTTATAAATGACTTAGATAGTAAAGAGGCAATTAGTATAAAACGTACGTTTAAAATGTACAGTCACGACAACCGAACGCGACCCGGGAAATTTCCTGGATGCTAAATTTGCAATAGCGAATTCAATCGTTTTAAATCAAGTTGCGGTAATGGGTAAGTGATTTATCTTTTAAGACTTTTTTTACATACGGAAATATTTCGTGGAGATATAATACACACGAATGGATATGCTTACAGGTAGCAGGTCCTTTATTTCCTACTTGGGAAATCCCACGAGCCGCTACTCTCAGCCATGTGCAGACAGAAAGCGGTTAGTCAGACTCAAATCAACTTATCCCCAAGGTGGTCAATGTCAGTGCGGTACCAGAGAAGTTCCGTCTTAGGCTGTTAACCGAGAAGTCGTACGGCGTGGTTACCTCCGTGACCAGACCGTTGGTTAATTTTTGTAGGATCGACGTTCTGAATCCGACAGTGAAATTATTTTATTGCGTGCTGATGTATTTGTCTCAAGTATTTTGTGTCGTTAAATATTACTTACCAGACAGCAGCATAGGTACTGATCTAATTCCGAGTTCAGTCAACGGATCAATAGTAGCTCTCTTGGCACACAACGGATTGAGCTATCGAGATTAGTCAAATGAAGCTTACTTACATAAGTAAAGACATTTTATATTTTTTTACTATTTCTTCCACTTTCGTAGTTGACTGTACGAGCTAGCATAACGGGAGGGGTCACATGAAGCTTGCGCATGAAGCTCATTGCAACGAACCAAGATTGAGAGCTAATCCCTGTTAATTAGGAGTGCAGGTCTCGAGACACGGCCGGGCCCTTGTTACGACTGCTTTGTGCGAGAATATTAAACAGTGCTTTGGTACAAGTCTCTGGTACGGGATTGTCTCGGGACATGGTGACTGTAGAAAGTGGTCATTTTATGTAGTTAGTAATAAGTCTTTACGTAATAAGGTATTTATTGAAGTGTAATAAAATTTTTATCAGCTTATATTTGGAAAGCTTTTATATAATTTTTTTTTTTTTTTTTAATAAATATCCGACTACATCACATACATTGATCTGACTCCGAGGTAAGTAGCTTAAGCACTGGTGTTACGGATATCAGAGTCAACAGTGGTATTACAAATATATACTTAATTATTGGATATTAACACCCAGACACAGAACAAACACAAGTATTCATCATACGAATGTTTGACCTGGGTGGGAATCGAACCCACAACTCTTGGCGCATGGGGCAGGGTTACTACCGAATGCGCCATCGAGCCAGTCAAAAATTTAAAGGCTTTTTTAAAGTTACATTGTCAGTTTATTCTTTCAGAAAAGTCTTAAGTAGTTAAAGTTTTTCATAGGGAAAGACTTTATTTTGTAGAGTGTAATGTAGACAATTGTAGGTAATAAGTTCCCGAGCTTTTTGATACAATTTTGAAAAGATATCAATAAATTCACAAGTATATGAGATTCATAAAACAACAACCAACCAGAACCATTAATATTCACAAAAGCAACACAATAAACCGCTTAAACGATAGATCAGTATCAGTCACATTGTCTCCTTGTCATAGCCATTGTCTTATTCATATATCGTTACGAATGAAAACATCAACTTAACGATCCCATAGAGTTTTTCATGCAATTATCAATTCAATTAGCGCTCACGTTGCATTCCGGGATCGTGTTCGATTCCCGACGCAAAACAACGGCTTGCTAATGTGATTGAGCTGATAAATATTAATGATTATGAGCCTCGGCGGCTGTTGAGAAAAAGGTATGACGTAAGGAGAGGCATGCAAAAAGTGCATACAGCCTTTTATGTAGGGCGGATCAATGCAGGCCAATCAGTATTTTATGGTGCACAGCGGGATGTCGCGGGCTACTTAGCTCGGTAGCGGGGCAACACTTGATTATTTTTGGGTTGGTTTGGACCGAATTCTTGCTTGATTTACAAAGTCATTGATTTGATTCGATTTTGATACCTATAAATGTTAACTTTTAGTTTAAACTAGAAACGGCATTTGATGTGAACACTTAAACTTGAACTGGACAAAATCTTTCCAGAATTTCGTCTATTTATAATCTAGTTGTAGTAGCGTTTCATTGTTTTATATTTATCTTTGTAGCTTTATTTAGTTACGTTGAAGCCTGTTTTACGATGATTTTAGATTTAGCGAGTGGGAGTATATATTTATTATATTGAACCGATTAGCAAACGAAATTCGTACCTATATATTAAAACAAGTATGACAGATTAGCATGTAAATAAAAAAGCTCAGTCGTTAAGAATGTATTGTTGATTTGTAATAATTTTAAAGATGAGAAATTTTTATATAGCATAAACACATGTATATTTTATTTAAATATTTTAATGCGAGTACTTAAATATAATGAGCACAATAAAATTGTTAGCAAAAACGAATTTGTTTTCGAAACTTTTACGCAACTCTAAGAAGTTGTCTCCGTTACTTGTAGCGTCCTCTATCGTATGTAGCCCAGACTAAACGTTTCTTCACAGAGACGATAGATGTCGACGGTATCTGAAAAAAAAAATTATCAAGCAAAGTAACTTTGCTGTTTTATTCAAGTTTTGTTTATTATTAAGATTATATTTGACCATACTTTTTGAATTATGCGTATTTGTAACATTACAGTCGTTTCTTTTAAGATATCTCATGATCGTGGTCACTACATTTAATAAAAGTATTGATTCTATGACATAAATAATGTTTACGTACAAGTTTTTCTGAAGAAATAATCCATACAATTTCTAATAATAAAAAAATTTTGAATGAAGGTAATCTTCAGAAAATATTTCCGTGTATGGCGTAAACACCTATAAATAACCATGTTTTGAAATTCTCTTTACACACCTCAGCATTCGCAAAGAGGATGTCATTATATTTCACAATCCGTTTAATATTATTACCTCTATAAAGGGTCTAATCTACAATGTCCCAATGCAACATTCGCGTTATCGCCACGAAGTCATTGTAGCAATGTTAGAATCAAATTTATACTCCACCCTAACAATAATGCAGTAAAACGTCTCAGAAGAACCGCGAATGTTCAAGCGAGCATTCATAATGGGCAGTAAATCATGATTACTGCACCAACATTTACTTACCAACTTGTAGCGGCACTAACAATGTCTAGGATTCCGAGATTGAGGCATTAGGGTTTTACGACAGGGCTCAGACAAAGGCTGTCTATTGGGTTTTTAGTGGCGTTTGTTTAGTGAAACAATGACAGGCAGGTTGGCCGTAAATAAATAGGTTCACGGTTATTGTTGATACTTTGTAGGGTTTGAGCAATGTTAGAGAATCTGCTTAGAGATTCTGATAAGAAATTTCCTATTACAGCACTTACGGCGTATTTGAATACAGGTTACTCCATTTTTCCTCTTATAAGAATTGCTGGTTTGAAAATTATAAGTCTTATAAGAACAATAGACAAAAGCATTCTATTTAAAAATCCTACACGAAAAATGCTCTAATGGCTATAAAACTACTCTTGTGCTTAGCATATTGAAAATACTCACAAAATTTACAATACGCTTATTGCAAATCTTTAAAACATTCGAAACGTAAGCTTTTAAAAAGACCGAGTTTATATTTGATAATCTGTTTTACATTTGGTAATTCATTATTCAATTTTGAATATAAAAATCAATAGAGAAGATATTTAATATTTTCAAATAAAAACAAAAAAAAATACTTCAATAATAGGTATTACGGATACTGAACAGCAGTACTATTTGAAAGCTTAATTAATAACATCCAAAAAGTACAATTTACTTACCTATTTTTAAACAAAAAGCAACTGTCAAACTGCACTTTCAAGCAGTGGCTTTAAAAAATTTGGTAATTAACATTTTCAACTTCTTTAACGTGGACTTATGTTCTGTTTCCTTGCCCTTTAATAACGCTTAGATTTACAAAATGAGCTCTATTGACTCGACTTAAGCTTTCTTTTTCAATACTGTCTCCACTTCAATAGAAATTAAAAGAGTGGCAAGCGCCTTAAGAGCCAAAACGGTAGATGTCATTTGAATTAATTATCCCTGACTTAGTAACGCATTAAATCATAAGGGTTAGGTATAGGGTAACCAAATAAGAAATAGATTATACGAGACAAAAGCATTTAAAGAAAGCATAAGGTAAGGATCCTTATTTTTCCACGTAAATGATTTTATTAATAATTTATTGAATTTAAGAAGAAAGAAAAATCATTCACAATCACAGAATAATTATTTACTTTGAGAATGAAGTTGAAATTACATAGACGATCTCGAATTAATTTCAATGGAATGTTTACAGCGCTGATCTATAAGATATATAAAGAGTATGAAATCATCAAGGCCGCTTTTCACATTTATTTTTAATAATATAATATTATAATTCCTGGTAACGCAGATCAAATATTAGTCCTCCCTATATTTGGGTGTATATTTATTTAGCTTCAATACACTTAACTGGATTTATTGTCATTATTTAAATAAAAGCCTTGCGTGTTTATTAAGGCTCTGTATTATTTCGATAAGCTAATAAATTTTCCTAGAGCTCATGTGTTCCAGATACTTGATTCTTATAAATATACCTACAACTTTGCGTCTTTTTCTTAGAAGTGTATAGCAAATTCCTAGCCTGTCTTGATATAAACCAAACAAAATTAAATGTGTTACATAAATGAACCTTTTTCTATTTACAAGGCTTGGATGTTATTATAGCCGAATTACTACTAATAAAATATAAATTGAAGATATTGTGTTCATACTTTACAATATTTTAAAGCGTGGTCATTGTTAATGCTATAAGTCTTATGTTGACTTGAAGGTATGTCTATCGTTACCTAGGCATCGTTACCTAGGCTCTATAATACATTCAGAGATGTTTATTTTGAAGCTTCATAGAGTCAGTGTGTGAGTATGAAGATTTTATTCAATATTTCAGAACACGCCACATTCATTCATGTTCATTTCATTATTCAAAATTTCAATACACGTGTTTCCCACTAGTAATCAGCTTTAGTTTAATATCTATTAGGATAGTCTCAAACCTCCGCTATCTTAATTATTCTCAGTTCCGGCATTACGTATGTCGGACCACGTAAGATGCTTTGAAGTAGATCCTTAAATAATTTGCTTCTTGTGTGTAGGGATTAACCTGGGGTTTCAATTTTGTTAAGCCTTTCAATAGACCGTTGCCTGTATTACGGTGACTTTGTATTTGAAAAGGTTTTGTGATTAATAATGGCAAGACAACGTCTGAAGTGTTTCCGGTCGGTCACATGATTGTCCGATTGGGTCATGATTTCCAATGACCAATTCAGTCGGAACTTAATTCTGACATGAGATTTAGATTCATTAGCACATGGCTATATATCTCTCACCCCCATCAACACACTTCGTAAGGGACGTACTCCGTGAAGTACCATGGCTCCATACGTTCAACACGTGAAAAAATCAACAGTTATAACTCAGAGGTACTGAACGAGCTTTTTACAGCATGTCCCTTAAACAGGACATTTGCGAAAAATTAAACGCTCGCTGCAAAAGCGTCGGCATAATTAATTTCGGGAGTTAAACAAAATGAATACGAACTTCCGACTGCCAACTAAAAGTTCACGTGAGGAAATTACTAAAATATAGAGCACGAATTCAGCAAGCAACGGTAAACCGCGCCGCTCCCCAATTATTGGGAGACGGAACGCGTCACAATTGGGACTGACAAATTAATAGACAGCATTCGCGCTAACTACTAATCACCACTTCATTGGGAAATGGTGTGAACAGCGGCGCTTTTGAGCCGAGCTACCTTTTCGAACGGGCACGAGTAGTATTGAGAAAATGCTGTCATTTGAAGCAAAATATGCATTCGACGTTTCGGACTGGCAATGATATTTAATTTGGTAAGAGGTTCTTTAAAAAGGACATAGTGAAAAAAAAGCCTAATTACTTAAACCAGTCTATGAGTAGGTACACTAGCATTTTTTAAACTAATTGAAGTATTAATATTGGTACTAGTACAATATGAAGTTCCATCATAAAATGATAACCTGTCGTTATGTTTTGTCATACCCAAATATTTAAATGAAATTATTTCTCCATCTTATATAGCTTTATAGATATTTATATGTATAAAAGCAGTATAGTCTATAAGTCATTCGTAGACAAATATTAAAGTTATTAAATACATTTTATTTGCCTTTTATATTCAATCTATTGTATTTTGTGTAAATTGATATTTGTTAATGAAAGAAACGCAAAGTTACACTTAAATACCATTACAAAAGAAGTCGCATGCTATTGTTAGGCATTAATAGTGCGGGTGGCGCTTCAGTAATAAAAAAGTCAGTGATGTTGCTGTTAGCCAAGTTGACTCTATAACCCTTTCTTAGCTCGGTCCGTTTAAACAGACGATATTCGCGTTCGACGCATAATGCGCTCACTCGCTGCCAAGTCGCTGTGATGCGTAGGTGTTATGCGCCATAAAGAAGGATTGCGCATGACTGCCCGTGATATCTTGTAAATCTCTTTAGCCGGATCAATGTTATTTATTATTGTTGCATACTATTGTAGCCCAAGTGCCGAGTGATATGTGAATGGACTTATTGAATTAGAATCCGTTTCGAATGAAAGGTTTATATATTAATCTATTATTGCACTAGCTGTGAATATATTATACCTTCATAAGGTTTATAAACCAGCAACAAAAAAAAAAGCTGCGTGCTGAATACATCCATGTTAACTTTAACAATTTACCCCTCTATCGTATGAATTGTGATCCTTCATGAAATAGATATCTAATATTATTTAATACGATCGCAAAGAGGTCGCTTCCCATTGTTAAACAATAATACCAGTGTAGGTGGCGCTTAAGCGATATAAACGTCACTGGGATGTTGCTGTAAACCGAGTTGACTCTATAACCCTTTCTTAGCTCAGTCCATTTAAACGGACGATATTCGCGTTCGGCGCATAATGCGCTCACTCGCTGCCAAGTCGCTGTGATGCGTAGGTGTTATGCGCCATAAAGAAGGATTGTGCATGACTGCCCGCGATGCCTTGTAAATCTCTTCGGCCGGCTTAATGTTAGATGATATTATTGCTATTACGATCCGAGTGAGACGTTAAGATGTGGAAGAAATAGTGTTATGTGCAATTGAATGTTGCTCTTTTAAAGGCGGATCGTATCGATTGCCATTGCCTGTGACCACACGGTAAATCGGTTTTGTACAGCAAATGAAGTAAGAATCAATACCAATTATTGAAAACGTAGACATATTGAACGCACGCTTCAATAGTAGTTACCTAAGCTCATTGTTTATTACGAATCATCAATAATTAAGCATATCTTTTTCCTTAAATAAGTACGAATGATTTTATTAAGTAAGAAGACAAATTATCCTATGTTGGTCTGGGACTTAAAAATAATGTGCCAACTATATTCCTTGTTAAGATTGTCGGAACAGGCGACTGATGGTATATAGGGTTTTGGGTATGTTTTTAAGTAGTCGACGAGCTAGCCACTTGTAACAACTTTTTCACAATTTTCCATCTAACTCAGCTCAGTTTTACTGTTGGCTAAGGTGGTTAAGGGGGCTTGCTGTCTCTTTGAATCTGCCTACCCTTTCGGGGATTAAGGGCGTGATGTTACGTATATATGTAAGAAAAGATAAATAATAAAATTTCTACTGACGATCTAGTACTAAAACCATGCTGGTAATAGTATTTCCCAACTTACGACTGCTTTAGAAGGACTTATCTTTACGACAAACGCACTCTTTACTGTTCAGCAGATCCTAAAGTGTAGCGTAGCGTAACTCACTACCAGTACGATATCAAGTGTCCAATAAAAATCCACTGCAAAGTCTAAAACAAGAGACTGTTATAACAATGATTTTAAATGTAAGCTTTGTCCCAGGCAGCCGATCGGGGCACCAGTCACATAAACGTTTATCGGCACCTCTCGTCGCGATTTAAAATGGTTCCCTCGGATGGAAGCGATTTAGTGCGAATTGGAGACTAAATGGACATCTGGCAGTTTATATTTTGCCGTTCAGTTTAAGAATTTTGAGAGTTTTGTGGAATGCTCTAGGATTTTAACTTTTTTTTGCAAACGGATCTGTTTGTAAGGCTTGTTTCTGCTTATATCGTGTAGTTATACCACTAAGAGATTACTTTAAATATCAAAAACTATTACGATATGAATCAATTAAACGGGGGTAATTAATGTTTTATTGTCATTTCGTATTATCCGAGGATCCAAAGCACAGTATTAAAATAATTCCAGATGCAAGCAAGTCTAGTCGTTGCAGTGACGCGACTGTTATCTGATCTTTATAACCATTTAAAAAGCAACAAGATCGATTGGATTACAACTTACCTATCGATATTTTCCTTCATATCCGAGCCAGTATACCTACTAATGTAAAAACTTGTTCAATAATACCCAAAACCCAAATCAATAATATAAATGATGAAAGCCTAATTGAACTAAACTTAGTGCAAATAAGTCAAAAATGCATGCGAAATTAATAAGATTATTACATTAAAAGCCATAATATTTTTATCTTTTATCTATGGATTCATAACGTATATTAAATCGGTGGCAAAACTCGCGAAATCTCCTCAATACTTTGCTATCGGGAAACGGGCTACAGCTAGATTACTTTACCGACGCTCAATAAATTTGTTAGTTTCAATGAATTAATGTTCTCTTCTCTAAGTTAATCGTTTTTGTCTTATCTACTAACTTCTGGGTTTATATATAGTCATTTGTAAAACATCAACAACCTCGCAGGAGTATATTACTGACATTATAAACAACATTTGTCGTACGATTTTCCATAAATGAACAAAAAAAATCGAATTTTCACAAAACTACATCAGCTGTTTGGTCATTTAGTATGAAAAGCCCTTTTTTTTGTCGATTTAGGAAAAGGCGTAGTACAAACGTTGTTATTTATAATTATGTCAGTAATCTACTCCTGCGAGTTTGTTGATGTTTTACAAGTGACCCTGTATAAATCAGGACGAGCAATCTTTTTACTGTTAAATACTTTTGCTGTTCTAAGCAATGTGATTTTAGATTTCTTACAAAAAATATATTTCTTATGAAAATATAATGGTACTAATCTTTAATTTACCTTTGATAAGAGACCTTATCCTGGTTCCATTAGTCTTCTATAAAACGAAGTATTCAGCCAACTCAAAGTTTCATATTTATGCAACTCCAGTGCGGACATTTTCAAATCATCCATACCTGAGTCTTCCATGCATCATCCTTACCAAATGTTTACTTGGAGTAGTAAACTTTTCAGGTGTCTGTGACATCTGCCCCATCAGACGTCTTGCCAAATTGGAGGGTGAAGCCCACTTGGAGACTGGCCAACTTGGCACTTGGCACCTTGAGTTGAGCTAATCAGCCTGCGAAGAGCTTCGTGTTACACAGGCCGTTCAATGCATTTCAAGAAATGTTAGGTTGAGTACATAGCTTAGTACCTACGTGTTCAACTAGTTGGTAATGGCAATTAGTAGATCACGCATGTGTATGAATGGTGTTGGTATAGATACGATCAAAGTCTTTTTTGCTGATGATATAAGTTACATACTTAACATCACGCCCATAAACCCCGAAAGGGTAGGCAGAGTCAAAGGTGCAGCAGGCCCCTTTAACTATATTTAGTAAAATATAAAACTAGGCCGGATTAGATGGAAAATTGTAAAAAAGTGTGACATGTGGCTAGCTTATCGCTTACACAATCACATACCCAAAACCCGATATTCCATTAGTCGCCTTTTACAACATGCTAGGCAAGAAACACAGTTAGCACATTCTTTTTAAGTCCCAGACCAACATGGGACTTGTAAGTTGGAATGGTATAAGTTAATGTCGAATTAACTAGTATGCCGTTATGTTCGCCTATAACCCAAGTAGAATTATAGGTGTTCCCTTTGTTTAGAATTCATCCCATAATATTTTCAATTTTGTTTGTATGCCCATAATGCTATAAATGTAAAAAATCAGTGAACCTCACAATCCCCAAGATCTGAGTCTGAGATGTGTACTAGTTTCATCAATATTTGTCTCGAAACCGAATCCAAACCGATTGTCAAAAACTGGTTTTATATTTTACTAGCTGACCCGGCGCACTTCGTAACGCCCGTTCTCAGATTTTCAATACCCATTTTTTTTTCGTGCAACTTTTTAATATTTTTCTTTCATAAGAGCCTTTACCTGATAATAACAAACACAACTAAAAAGAATAAGCGAAATCTGTTTAGCCGTTCTCGAGATTTGCGCTTAGCAACACATTCAGCGATTCATTTTTATATTATAGATTAGCGGCCCGCCCCGTTGCTCGGGTGAACACTTATTTTCTAACCTATCTTAACTATTTTCAAAATATTCTAAAGCCTATGTTAAGCATTCTAACGGAGAAATAATTTTTGAAATCCTTCTAGTAGTTTTTGAGTTTATTCGTTATTTACATACAAACATTTCCTCATGCATGCTGCATTTGCATGTTTTAATAGAACTACGTAAAAAATTCAGTCGAATCGAGAACCTCCTTTTTTTTTTAAAGTCAGTTAAAAACAGTAGATACATGAAAATTATTGTAGCTCCGTATTTCCGAAAAATACCTGTTTTGACGGTATTGGCGAACCTCAAACCATCATAACAAACAATTGCAGGAAATACTATTATTCGTTATCATCTCACATATGCACATTTGATTTTACAGTACCATTGGCACCCCAAAGTTAGAATCAAATCAAAAATCTATTGGAACAAGAGGACCGAACAAAAATTTTCATAATGACTGAGGGGAGACGGAGTAACCTCCCATCAGTTTCGTTTCTCTAGGGAACAAAAAGCAATAAAGCTTACCTCTACGGTTCATTATTCACAGATTATAAATAGTGCTATTTTAAAAACTTGTTAAAAATTCCCTCTATGGAGAACTAGTTAACCGACCTAAAAAAAAAGAGGAGGTTCTCAATTCGCCTGCTTTTTTTAAATCTTTTTTTTTGTATTTTTAGTGAAATATCAAAGCTTTTGATGCGAAAAACGTTAGTCAGATGGACCAGCAGAATTGTTCCCATTGTGTTTAAGCGATTGACATCAGACCATGCCCATGAAACCCTTAAGTAGAGAAATCACCAGATAAAAAGGGTTATAAATTCTAAATTATTTAAATACCAGCGGTATAAATAAAAACGTATAAAGCTGTTTAAAATGCAGATGTAGGTAAATATGTGCCCACATTTGAACCCAGATCACTCTCATTTTCAGGACGGTATCCTTACCTATTAAGTAATCACCGCCCTTAAATTATAAGGATATCATTATTTTATTGAGGAAAAGACCTCTTGTTCTAAGGAATATTTAAGGGATCTAAAAAAGGAAGGAAATATTATTAATTTTTAGATAAAAAGCACAATAAAACACTTCCCTTATGAAATTCGAGACTTTAACGAGACTACCCAGGTATTAATTGTAACTTCTTATGTTGGTAGTTAGAGATATAATATTTATCGATCTATTATAGTTAGATACTAGTGATAATAAGAACTGATTAAACTTAACTTGGTATGTCAAAGCGGCAATGTAAATTAAGCGTATAATTGTCTATATTAATATATGGTTTAATTACGCGGAATCAGTACCTGTCAGCTAGTTTATACCGGCAATAATGTGCCGTGATTAATTGAACGGTTAATTTAGCAATTACTATCGTAGTGCCTATATTTGTACCTTTGTGAAGCGTTCGAGCCCCAGAAAAGAAAGCCAATAGGATTATTGGGTTTCTGGAAAAAAAAACATATTTAATTATTATTACATTATGTTCAATATACATTTACATATTGAGTCGTTAAGTATGAAATGACTAGCGGCCCCGAGTGATTACATCCGCGTCTGACATACATCTATCGACATTTCACCTTCTTTAAAGGTACAACATCACGCCTATAATCCTCGAAGGGTTAGGCAGAGTCAAAGGGGCAGCAAGCCCCTTCAACCACATTCGGACAAAAACAAAACTGGCTGGGTTAGATGGAAAATTGTGAAAAATAAGTGACAAGTGGTAAGTCTTAGGAGGTAACATTTCCAAAACCTTTATTGTGCTCACTTATATTGTATGACTAACCTCATAGAGGTCACCCTAGATTCAAGTTTCTAGAGCCAGTAGTTTGAGTTATCCAGTAGTTGATCGTCAGTCAGTTAGTCAGCTTTAATTTTTCTCAAGGAAAATATATAGGCGCTACATCCCAGGGGCTAGCCAGATATCAATATCTGGCTAGCCCCTAAAAAAAAGCGTATCGTTATCTATACTTAGGTATACCCCGAAGTAAATAAATTAGCCTCTGGCGCCTCTTTAGGTAAATTCATTTATGGGTGACGTGTTGCTTACTAGTTCTCCACAAAAAGTAAACGTTTTCATCTCTCACTCGTAAACCCCATAGATAGAATATTCCCGCTAGGGAAGTGGCGTGAAGTTTATTTAGTTAGAATATCTTATTTAGAACTTATTTACCTTAAATGTGAGCACTGGAAACACACAATCGATTCATAATCCCTTATACCTATTTTTAACAAGAATGTATCTTTAGTTATACGATTGCTGCATCTATATCGTATGAAAATCATTCTATCCATTTATATACTTACGAGTAGCTGAATCTAAGTTTTGACAGTAACTTTAGCTGTTTGTCTGTTTATTCTATTTATGTAAACCTTTATGACATATAGGTACTTGGCCTTCATACCAATTGTTATATAGAATTTTAGTCTCGTCATAAAGATACTTGAAGGTTTAAAGTACGTAATAAGGACAGTACTAAAATAGAATAAAGCGTTTATGAACTTCACTTTAGTTACCAAAGCAACGAGGTTCTCAACATGTTTCATACCCCCTATGTTAAAGAATTTCTCAGCAATTTGGACTTAGATAAAGCGTACGCAGAATAATGCATATTGGAGGTAGGCGTCGGCGCTAATATGGTAAAAAGAAAATAATTCCTATGTCCTTCTTAATGGAAACCCCCATTCCTGGCTCGCCAAAAGAATTCCTCTCAAAATATGCGGACGTAAGTACATAAATATTTACTCCTAAGTAAAGTTCGCCATCTCATGTCGTAAAGAACATTATGTAATTTGCATAAGAAGTTTGAATGGGCAGGGATGAAAGCCTCGAGTCGCGTCTGGCATGTGAATTGCTTTTTATATACGCTAATATTGACTCTTTTACTTACGGGGTGGACACACGAGGGAATTTCTGACTGTGACCGCAGCGGAGCCCCCTTTCTAAGGGATACGTGACATCGATGGGTTTACAGATACAGGATATCCGAATCTACGGATTGCTTTTCTGGTCATACTTATTTGGAATTTGGCAAATAGTGTAAATTTAATTTTATAGATATGGAAGTGACAGGTTGTTTGTTACCCTTCCACGTTTGATATATTAAAGCGATTTTAATGATATTGTGCTTACCTACATGATGTCAGAGGTACGGAAAATTACCTATATAAAGTCAAATTTATCTGGAAATATGACATGGTTCCAGAAATAGTAAAATAACATTATAGGCCATTGTTCCGGTTTATACATTTTTAACCCAAATCATTTAAAATTATGTTACAAAGCCGAGGTATTCCTCTTAGCGCACCAATTTTGCACCGCGCCAAAACTTGCGCATAAAAACCGAGCTTTTATAATCGCATATATATTGAACAAGCTGTGCTCGCGGTTTCATTCGAATTTATGGTTAATGTTATAAAAGCCTTCCTCGATGAATGGGCACTGAAAGAATTTTTAAATCGATCCAGTAGTTCCCGAGATTAGCGTGTTCAAGCAAACAAACAAACTCTCCAACTTTATGATATTTCACTATTCAATACTTTATAATGGAAAGTAATAACGTTTAATGATTGACTGTGATACACTCGTACAAAGAACAAGAATAATAAAAACATAATATAAGACCAGGATAAAATTAAAACACGCTTGATAGGACCACGGCTTAGCAAGATTTTGGAACCAAATACATAGATGTGTGGCCAAAATTATAAAATTTCACTATGCTTTCTGTGTTTTTATTGGATTCATTGGATCGTCAGCGAGGTAAATTATCGAATTTATAAGACTGGTTGAAGATTCCATCACGGATGTTCAAGGATCAAAACTTAGTGATTGCGATTCCTTAAGATTGTCGCGTTTCCAATCATTTCCGTGTGTTTCCACATTTTTATACATAGCGGAGCGACTTTTTACGTCTGCGAAGCCTTTAGCGAGCGTTTAGTGTGGCAAACCTTATGAAGTCTGCTTTGATATTGCTTTGTGTTAACGCGTTTTGAACCAATCCTCTGAACCTTCGGCATAAATAAAGTAATACATTTTTATCCTACTTCTTTAGTACTAACATGAGATGCTTTATGGTAAAGTGCAATGAACTTGTAAAGTTCACCGTAGTAAAACCTAACACAACATAACATCACGCCCGTAATCCCCGAAGGGGTAGGCAAATGTGCTAGGCAAGAAACACAGTTGCCACATTATTTTTAAGTCCCAGACCAACAGAGGACAATGGGCTGGGTTAGATGGAAAATTATGAAAAAATAGTGACTTGTCACTATTTTTTCCCAGTTTTCCATCTAACCTACTTGGCTAGCTTGTCGCCTACACAATCACATACCAAAAACCCCATATACCATTAGTCGCCTTTTACGACATGCTAGGCAAGAAACACAGTTGGAAAAATCTTTTATAGTCCCAGACCAACACGGGACGTAGTAAAACCTGGACGTGACTAAGGCCTAGAACAAGATAGAAGGTTAAAATTACTATAGTTTTATTTTACTACAAAAAATATAAATTGCTAGAACAGTGTTACAACTAGGTGCTGCATGAGATGATGAGTAGCCGTAGAGACATGAGTAACTTCAAGACATTTAGACTTGAAGTTTGTAACCACAAGTAAAATAATGATAGTGGTCTAGTGTGCTCGGGTAAAAAATCTAACATGAAATAAACATTATATTTACAATGTTTAAAACATCACCTTCACTTTGAACCTTGTGAAATAATCTCAGTATAAAAAATGATATTACATACATACATACATACAAACATAACATCACGCCCATAATCCTCTAAGAGGTAGACAGAATTAAAGGGGCGGCGAGCCCCTTAAAATGATAGGTATTAGTTCTTATATTCTCCTTAACTGATCAGTTAAACTGAATATGGCACATTCAGTATTTACAATAGAAATAACCCACTAAACTTTTTATGAGGGTCTATTAATTTAAAATTGAAATACCGCCTCAATAAATTTCACGCTAAAATTATTCCGCAAACCAATATCCAAGAATAATAGAGTGCCTATGAAATTCTATAATCACAATCAAGATAAGAATTCAATTTATATTTCCGGGACAATCCTTGGCCCCTTTCTGTTTTAAATCAAACGCACCCTTACTAATATTTGATTCCGAATCTGCGATGGCAATCGTATATTCCCGCCCGCAGAAATATTGAAAACGTCGATAAAATCTAACACAACAAACAAACAAATTATTGTTGTCGTGTAATGCTATGGGAAAACTAATCCAAACTTATAATATAGTCCTGGAGGGTTACATTTCGTGGTTTTGTTATAATAAGAATTTCACGTGTTTTTTTGTTTAAATGTTTAGTTGATTTTATTATATTTAGGAAAATTTTCAAATACTACGAATGCATGCCTAAGAAGCATAATTTTGCAAAATACAAGATTTTGGACAAGCTAAAAAAAGGACAAAATTTCTAATAATAGCTCAATAATACCACATATGTCATTTATTCTTAAACATGTTGTCTGTTTCTTAAGTATTTCCGTTGTTATTTATTATATTTAATTTTTTATATAAAGGATTAATCAGTCGGTTTTTAATTTATTCATCGTTCAATGTTTATCTGATCATTGTTAAATCAGGTCTTATAGTTTCATTCGCCCCATCTTTGTTGACGTTTAAATGGTGACAAGGTAACTTGTGGCATCTTTACTTTCTCCGGAAGATGTCACGAATGTCCGGGTGACGTCACTTTCCGGGACAAGGCCTTTGCAATGCATCAAGATATTTTTTTTTATTACAATACGGTATTGTTATATTATACTGCGTTGTTCATAAAAGAAATAGGTAGGCACTATATGCAAGTCACTATTTTAAATTAAATTTTAGCATAATATAATAATTAACCAAATAGTTATTGGTAATTTCGGACGGTTTTTTACGTATAAACTATTATAATTGTTTATTATTATTTACGTATTTCAACCTTAAAGATACAGTTAAAATCAAAGTCAAAATATTCTTTATTTATATAGATTTCAAAGAAACACATAATAATCGTCCAAAAAGTCAAAGAGATAATTTATGTATCAGTCAGTCAGTCATAGTCAACACCTCATTTATTCTCTAACCTCTATCTAGTTTCCTAAAAAGAACCAACTTTTCGATTCAACATTGATAAGAGTATTTATGGTAAACAGGTACTTAAAGCAGTTCCGCTCCAGTATAAACTGTGGCGATAATTTTGATCAATGCACCACCTAGCTCCCAGTAAATATAAACAGCGATGGCATAAATTTCCGACTAATCTGATATCAACACAGTTTAAGGTCAAATGTACACTGCACGCTTGAGCACTAACACTACGGGAGTTATTAAAGGAATACCTAAGTGTTTCGTGCCTTAGTTCCATGCAAACATTCGCTGAATTGTGCAAGTTGGATAGGCCATAGAAACTCCCACACGGCTCTCAACTGACAGTTACTTTCAAAACAATTACGCTTCCACTTCTTGGTGTGGGACACACTGGTGACGTTTTCGGCAAGCATTGTCAAGAGATAAGGGGAACCCAGCAAACAGATTTGCGTCAAAATTGTAACGCAGGTGTAACTCACTCATGTTGAGTCAAAATTAAACCCCCCGTTCAGAATTCTTTCTCTAAACCGTGCAAAGAGAAACTGTAAAGAAATGAGTTTATATCTCTGAAGCAGTAAACTAAGTTGGCGTAATTGCACGACGCAACATAGTGATACACACATATCATCACACCCGTGATGATATGTGTGTATCTGTATCCGTCCAACGTGCAGCAATTGTTACAGATGTAAAATCTTCAAAGTAACCAAAAGGCTTCTGGTTATGGAAAGGTCGAAATAAAATGTTTTTATTCAAAATATAGAATATCATATAAATTCACAAAATTCTGAAGCCTAATAAAAAAATATAAACCTTTCTTGCATACTCATCAGAGTAAGTACATCATATCATGGTCATCATTATTTTGTACTGTGTTTTCTGGTTTCAAACGTACACCTAATAAAATCAGGAGATGTGTTATCCTTGCTACCCATTTCGACAAATGCTAGTCGAACAACACAGCCACATGTCCCATTGATGCAATGAAACACGTTTCATCTATCTAGGCAGCCATCATCACGATTCAGTAATTTGCATATAATGACTACTTAAAATGCGACTAACATGAATTGTATGGCAGTTAACTGAATGTATATCGTATAAGATGTCAACGCTTGATCGTTGATTACTTTATTGCTGGACCTTCATGCATAATTTGTGGGACTAGTTTTATGACAGGACTTTTATATACTATCCAATTTATACCAGGAACGATGGGCGGACTTGCATCGAAGCTGCGTTCACAATATGTTAAACGGATCACGAGATGAAACTATTACTTTAAACTAGGTCTTGCCGGAGGTTCCATTCGCTTGAACTTTGACCTCTTACATAGATTATTGTGCGTGACCCGAGATTTACAATTACAAATAAGACTAATCTTATCTTATAATTGGTGAATACATTTTCATTTCCATTGATAGTCAAGCAGACAGTTTGTTTGTTTTATATAAGTAAAAAAATATTATGTCGTAAAAGGCGACTATTGGTATATCGGGTTTTGGGTGTGTGATTGTGTAGGAGGCGACGAGCTAGCCACTTGTCACTATATTTCCAGAATTTTCCACCTAATTCAGCCCAGTTTTATTTTTGTCTGTATGTCGTTAAGGGGGATAGCTGTCCCTTTGACTCTGCCTTATCCACGGGGTTTACGGGCGTGATGAAATGTAGATATGTATTTATTTTATATATTACAGTATATGTTAGATGTATTTTACAGCACATAAACTCGATAGTAATTTAATCTTAACAAACAGTTCCTGAATCGTGACGTCACTGTATTAATGAAAGATCGTGTATCAGGACATTGCGTCATCAAAATAGCAATCGAGGCTGAACACAGTTTACGATTATGTCAGAAGGCAAATTGTTTATGATTATGTTTGTAATTTGTCATTGTTAAGATCCATAATCAAAATGGGCCCACTGTACATAGATTAATGTCTGATTCTATCAAGCGTGTCACCCAGTTAAGCCGTATTTTCAAGCTTTGATCAAGTAAGACTAACCAGATAACTACTTAGAGCCCTTAAAAATAACTTTATCAAAAAGGAAATTAAATATGTTTCTTAGCGATCAGAGGACGGTATTATATTTAGATAGGTCTTTATCGTGATTCAATTATTTACCTAAAAAGTCGTCAAGTTGTTAATTTTTTTTCATGTATTGTGCGTTATTTTTCTACGGCATTTTTTTACGAAATGTGTTCTTTTTTTTCTATTACCATTTTGTGCTCAACAAACAAATATTTTTTTATGTTAGCGGTTGCACTTTTCTCATAAATATTACAAAAGTCAAAAGTGATTCTAGTCAAAATATTGAAATAATATTTTAATAGCGACTATCTAGTTCAATATTTATGATCGAAGCCCTAAATTATATTTCTACATCATGGGAACTGCTCAAATTACACTTTACTGCACAGCAGTCGACGTTTCAAAACAGTTAATATCATAAACTTAGCATCTAATAATAATCTATCAGCAGTTAATATTGTGTCTAATAATAGGCATTTAATAGTAAACATTTTATGATGAGCAATAATGTGGCGGTTATAGTCAGACCGTGATTCAAGAATTTGTATTGGAATTTCTCGTAGGGCAAAGGGTTTTTGAGTTGAACGAACATGAAATGCGTTTTGTATCATCACTAACGTCATCTTTATATCGTTGTCTCGCTCAATCGTTGAAGTCCGCTTGCACCATGATCCTAGTATTAGGGAGCCTAGTTATTAGGGATTAGGGGTACCTATATTCTTTGATGGGAGAATCAGACAGTCTTTGTCAAGGGTGTTTACCCATATGACGCCAGGAAGATGATGATTTGAGTATAAGCTTATAAGTAAATCGGAAGTAAGATATTCCTTAGCACATATATTGAAACTGTACTAGGACTCTCGTCTACTTGAAAAAGGAAACCATTAATACGAAGAACAATATGTACCTGCAAATGTTTTTTTTTCAAATGGGCAACGTTACACGTGTCGCCACCTCGCCCGTCAATAGCAACTGCGTATAATGCGTCTATCACAGCCCTAATACAGCTCATTTATCACGCGAGACGTCTACTGCTGATGTGCCCAGTATCAGCGGGAGTAGGGTTGTCAACATGGCGATTTAAAACTGGGAGAGTCATTTGGTTAAAGTTTCACGTTTTATTTCTGAGAGTCTTTAAAAAGCAAATGGTATAACTGATGCATCAGTCAATATAAATGAAACAAATTTGTTTTAGCTTAGTAAAAAAACTTACTATTTTCGTTATGGCTAATTGTAAGAAATTTTAGTGTTAGTTTCTTAGTTTGTTTATGCAAGTGCTGGTTTATTGATTTCTTTTATGACCAGTCAAATGTCAAGAGATCAAGAAAATCGTAAATTTGATCTTATATCAGCCCGTAATATTCCCGATCGTGATTGCTAGTAAATTTGTTTAGAGCAATAATAACACAAGTATGCAGTATAAAATGATAGTGTATGAAATAAAGTACACGTGTATTACAAATTTTCCATACACTGCCAACCCTAACCGTAAGTGCGTACATTTGATATTTTTAGTATACACTCATCTACGAAAATTGATATTGAATACCATGAAAAGGTGTGAAGAGCTTTGGTTGTTCTGAAGAGTTCCTGGCCACCTTGCGGCTCCATTCCGGCCTACACACGCGGTCAGGCACTAGCCAGGTCGGCAATTTAAACCTACCATCATTATCTTATCGTGTAGCCTACATTTCGTATATATGAATGTCCATGTGGGTTATTTCTTACTAGCTTCGGCCCGTGGCTTTGCTCGCATGGTACATCGATGAAAAATAGCTTATTTGTTATTCTATTGTATGAGGTGTACTATTGTAAAGCTTCATTAAAATCTATGCGGTACTTTTTGCGTGAAAGAATAACAAACATCCATCCATCCATCCATACAAACTCTCGCGTTTATAATATTAGTTACAGTAAGATATTAAATAATTTCAATTAACGAAAATGTGGAAGGCCATTAAGAAAATATGGGTATTTAAAAAAAGAATAATGGGGTTTAGTTAAAAACGCGGATGTGGTTATTGTTATTTCTTCAATCGTTTGAATGTGTATATAGTAAAGATTTCCACATTTTCATAAAAATACTCTGTAAAGGTACAAACCGATAGAAGTACCTCAATAAACAAGTAGTCTTTCTACAATACTAAATACAAGTTTTCATGTTAAGCATTCCAAAACTAACAAATTGTAGTGTCTAGCATTCTAGACTTGAACTATGAGTCAGGGTTAGTCATCCTAGCTTAATCAAAGTAGCCTTTCGTGATATTCATCTAAAGGCAACTTGAATTACTATGAAGTGACGTAAGCCATTTGTTTCCAGTTAATCGGACAAAGGACATTACGAGCCTCTCATCCATAGATAAAAATTTGTAACATATAGGTATGGCTTTTGTTTTTCAATCAGGTGTAATCAAAACTTTAACCTTAATTTTTTTTTATTGGGCGAAAAACGGGTAGGTATCTTTCTTTCTCTTAATAATTTCTCTTAATTTGCTACAAAAAAGAAGAAAAAAAATAAAGTCATGTCATTTTAAGCACATCCAAAATATATTTTGATATTTTCGAGTAGGTTATTCCGATTAATATATAAGGGATATTACGATCAACATGATGACAAATCAATCAGTCATCTATGCATATTTGTAATTGCTTAATAACATTCTAACTTGTTATAACAAAACACTAAGAGCTCAAACCGAAAATAGCTTCAAGTAATACCCTAATATTTAAAGCCTATAACTCTAGAACCAAGGTCTCAGCCGTGACGAAACGCGGTGCATAAATAAACTATTTTAATGACAATGCTTTAAAGACATGTCACTCCTTATATTCCTTTCTTTGGGACTCAACAAGAGTGACGGTACTTAACTTATCTCATTAAAATGACATGTGAGTCAGACTAACAGAGCGGTTAGGTACTTGAATAAAATTAATAACTAAGTGATGAGTTTATCTTCAGTGTACGTAAATACGTAGGGAACTGGCGTCCTCAGTCGTTGCAAAGTCACTTTGCCTGGTATTAATAAGTAACAACTTGGTTAAGTTAACTATGATTTACTCGTGGATAGGATCACTCAAAGGTAGTTACTGTACAATTGTTGTGGAAATATGAAGGTGACACTAACGAATTTCTTTTCCTAAGGATGCCAATGCCATGTTGATACTTTTTATGGGCTATTAAGTGTCAATACTTTCGGAAGTGTAGTATGGAAATATACAAAAGCGCAATACTTGTTCAACTCACAAGCTGTTTAATGATTTCAGATAGCCCAATTGTACTATTTATAACAGTATGTTATTAATTTTATATTAAGATGTGTATGAGTCAATGCTGTTGCAAACATACATATGATAGCCTAATGGTCACCGCTTACCCTTAGGCCAGACGTCTGTTCCCTTTTTATTTTTTTGAAGATTGCAAAACATTATTTGAAGTCAATAAAAAAAAAACATTCAGTCGAATTGAGAACCTAGGCTCCTCCTTTTTTTGAAGTCGGTTAAAAAGCAAAAGATTATATCACTTGGGCGGTCGGACCACGCGTCAAAAACGCATGTCATTCACTCACTCGTCCATTCGGTTTCGTCTGCATGACGCGTTGCGTCGCCTTGTCGCTGGCAGTTGACGCGAACGCGCGGACATGATTTACAACGACAATTATTCACGTATGGTGACGCATGACAAACATTGCTGCAACTCGGTAGCGCAAAAAGCGCGCTATTTCCATTTCTTACTTGCAGAAACGGTCTTCAAAATTTTAAATACTGTATACCTATACTTATAACCATGAATTGTATATAAATATAATATTTCAAAATATAGTCAATACATACAATGGCTCATCTACGAGACTAACGGCGAAAAATACGTGCCCAACTAACTAACTGACATGGGTAAGTCAACCTGCAGTGTTAAAAAAAACACAATCGGAGTACTGTCCACCGTAGCGCTACGCGTCAAAGACGCACGTCATTCACTCACTCGTTCATTCGGTCTTGTTGGCGCGACGCGTCGCCTCCTCGTGTCGCGTGCGGGCACGATTTACAGCTGCAATTAGTTATGTACGACGCACGACAAACGATGTCGGCTGACAAATGGTGCTGGCCGGCTGGCCTGGGTGCTCGACAGGCAGCGCCGCAGACAATGAACGGCGAATACTTGCACCGTTCAATCATTCGGTCACGAATTAGGGATTGTAATTTTTCAGTCTGATACGCGTGGGCGTTGAAGGGTTGAAGGCACACAGAATGGGTAAAAATCACGGTGAAAGAAAGACATATATACTCAGAGCCACTGTTGTAAAAATTAGTCGTAATGGCGCAAAAAAATTGAAAACAAAACAGTATTTTCACATTAACTTAAAGAGAATAAAGAGTATTGCGGTCTATTAATAAAGGACACTTCCGAAAATAATATCCTCTTTAATTTAATAAACTCAAACATATAAAGTTGAAGTTACGCATTTTCACATGGAAATTAAAACGAATAGCTAAGCATAATCCGCATTTAAGTTAACTCCGCTTATTTCAGCATTACACATTCAGCAGACTTAAAACCAGTATATTATGTTACATTTTATTATATCGAAGTAACGTAAACATTACGTAGCAGTTTATAAGCTGTTTACTTTGTAACATTTAAATTTAATGCGGCCCGCATTGCGAACAGCCAACGCACTCGTCTAGTAGCATACGTCACTGTCCACGTGAAATAATGTTGTTTTAAAATGACGTCATAAGTTAACGGACTGAAGTTTTAAATTACGCATTGTATAATTTTGCGGTCATCGTGACCGGTGGTTTGATAGATTAGATACTAAATTTACCTAAGACGAGAATATCTCGTTCGGATCCTATTACGTTGCGTGGTTGCTTGATGCAAAATGGATTGTCAGTAAATTTTATAGCAGAATACCTAATACGTCAGACAGGTAGTTAAACATACATACGGCCCCAGGTAGAGGTAGGCCGGTTAGACGGAGAATTATCAAAAGGGAGTGATAATTGGCTAGCTCGTCGCATGTAGTCACAAAATCAATACGATTAGTTGTCCTTTGCAACATGCCAGGCAAGGAACAGTTGCTACATGAGTTTTAAGTCAACGTAAGGGTTCGGTTTTAAGTTATTTTATCATTACATAATCACTATATGGCATTTACAGACAACGTGGTTATAATGCATCTACTGATGCATAGCTCGTTAGTTAAATTACCATCGAGCTAGTTTAATGAGTACTGAGTCTCTTTTGAAATATGGATACGCTTGTATTTGCATAAAAAAAGAAGTTCTTATCCATTAAGCCAACATCTCTACTATCTAAGCATTCACTTGTCACACGAAAACGTCCGACACCCGAAAGATATGTAATCCGATGACGTAATCATGTTCTCCAAATGCCTACACGGCATTCGACCAGGTACCACATGTGGAACAGTAATCACGTGTGTCCAACGCTAAGTTTTGTTCCATGTCCCCGAACGGGTACACGAGTCAGCCACTCCAATTAGTCCGCGGCGTGTAGCACACGTCGGGTTAATCCTGGATTACGCGCGGAACTGTGCTAAACAGCGGACTCGACAATGCAGCATTCGTGCCTTTGAAGCCTATGACGGGATCAAAAGGCCTTGCTGCCCAGGATTACACTGTGGCTGGGCACACATGCGACTTTGGCTGGCTGCAGATATGCGTTGAAGTAAACAGTTGATTTAAAAACCGGCATGAAAAAAGACAGTGTCGGACAAAATCGGTGTCCCCGTTACCAAACTCATGCTCGCAATCTCCGAAGAAGAGAGTAGAGGCCGAGGAGAAATTAGTAATTAATCTCAAAAACTCAACTGAGTTGACTTTAATGGAAAATTGTAAAAATGTAGTGACAAGTAGCTAGCTAGTCTCCTATACAACCACGAAAGCAACCCCAAATAGACCATTAGTTTTTTTATCTATTGTTAGGCAACGGATATAGTAGTATATTATTTTTGAAATCCAGATCAATATGGGACTTCAAGAAGTAATTACGGGATTTTCTGAGTTTTTTTAATGATGTGTTGCATTCTCATCACTAAAAGAATTAGATTTTTTTATTCATTCTACATCTAAAAAAAAACTTTAGACTGAGATTAAACCGACAGTGTGCGGTTAACCTTTTAGATTGTAGACGAGTAGCGAGCAGAAAATGACCTGTGGACTTAAGGGTTAAGGGCTAACCGGCCCAGGGTAACCGGCGGTGAATTGGTGTCAATATTTTATCGGAGTAAACATAATTTACCTTAGGGTTGAACTTACCAAAGGCTTAAAGGTAACGCCGATTAATTACTTTCGGAACGAGGTGTTTGAATTTGTTTGGTTGGATTCTCAACGTTTCTAAGATAAGGTGACTGGTAATTTGTTATTATTTTTTGACCTAGAAACTTTATTTGTCGATTAAACAAACACTTTTTATTAGTTGATGATTTTAGTTTAAAAACACTAATGAATAAATTACATACATAGATACTTATGTATAAATTACATACATACATACATACTTATGTATGTATGTATGTAATTTATTCATTGCGTGACATTATTGTCACGCCTTTTTCCCATGGGGGTAGGCAGAGATCACGTCCTTCCATTTGCTACGAGCCTGACATACACCTTTCGCTTCTTCTACATTCATAAGTCTTTTCATACACGCTCGTCGGTTAAGGGTGCTGTTTACCTGACCTTTTGTTAATACATTACCAATCTGGTCATGGAAAGTCCGTCTAGGTCTTCCCCTCCTGACGGCTCCATTTACACTTGCCTTATATATCTCTTTCGTCAATCTTCTTTCATCCATTCTCCCAACATGCCCAAACCATCCAAGCATGCCTTTTTCAATCTTAGTCACTACATCTTCTTTCACTCCACATCGTTCTCTTATTTCTATCTATGAATAAATAAGGTGTGTAAAAATACAAACTCTATTTGACCACCCATGTAATACTGGACCACAATAACCGCGACTTAATAAAATTTGCTGTCGGACGTCATTTTCAGATAAAACTTTACTATATAAACTTTACTACATAAATTTTATTAATTTTTATACTAAGCATTGCATGTGAACTAAATAGCCACAGTACATAATTATACCAAACGGCACATATATCTACTAACAATGTTCACTGTCACTCCGAAAAAGAATTTTACGAACGCACATAATGTCAAAATTAACAATCCCATTTCGGTTTACCCTTGGCGTGTCTTGTGTCTTGTCCAATAAAACAAATTAACATTTTTAACGCCAAAAATAGCTCTTTGATATTTTGTCGGGGCATTTAGACGTCGGCGCCGGCGTCACCAGATGAAATATCTCTTAATTAATATAAACGTTAACAATTCTAAGTGTACACTTACTGTCATACCCATTACTTAGGTAATGCAGACCATTTTAAAGTGGTTTAAGGATGTGAACGGACCGTCATAGACCAAATGGACCGTGGAGTGTTGGAGCAATCAACATTCTCAAACATATGAACCTTCCCTGCTCATTAGATTTTGCATAGGCATCTTTTAATCACTTAGCGTTAATCCCTTGATTAGACTGCATAATAAATGGCGATTGAACTAATTAATTTGAAAGCCATGCGGCAAGGATCTTGCTTGATCTTGGAAGATGTTAATTAACTACTAATTAAATAAACTTTAGCATGTCCGGACTCCGGACTGCGATAGTAATAAATAAATATTTCAAGTTATTGAAAAATACTTAAGGTATCTTATTCTTCAGATATATGAGGTATGATTTTAAAGACCTTTTAAGCGAATATAAAAAAATATTATAAACTATCATTGATATCTCTTACACTTTTCATTGATCTATGCATAACATAATTAATTTAAATCTATGATGAATCTTGTTTTTACGTGATCTGAACTCAAGTATTAACACTATAATAGCACTTAAGTAACTGAAATAAAACATTCCGACGAAACAAACATCTGATATAAACAGATAACGCGTACTCGGAATTTGACAAATTGGCAGGTTAGTTGATCGCGTTCAGACCGCTTCTTACAAACTTAAGCAAGGATGAAATGATATATCATTACGATTGCTAACCGAGCGAAACCTATGGCATCTAATTGCTATGCAGATTCGAGATCCGCCCATCGATTTCGTTCCGCGCCGCTCCTTCGCGGATTTTATGCCTGGATGTTGAAAGAAAAGAGGCAAAATTAAGGTGTTTTTTAAAACTTCTAAGTACTAGGCTCATGTTAAGACGTGTTGATAAACTTATTGTGGTCTGTTTTTGTTTGCCAATTCAACTATGCACGAATGTTGGTATTTTGTCATTTTAAACCTAACATTTTATTTCAAATATTTTCGACCAGTATTAGAAATATTTATTCGAAAAAAGTCGAAGTAACATTTGTTTCAATGTATAAAATGCTAATATTATAAATGCGAAAGTTTGTTACTCTTTCACAATTACTCTTTCACAAAAAAACTACTGAATGGATTTTAATCAAACTTTAGAATAATTATACACCCGAATAACATATAGGCTATGTTTCATCGATGTATCACGGTTAGATCGGCAGTCGCTTCAATGTAATTACCAGACTCGCTAAATCCTGGATCATGGTCTAAGCAGACCCCGTCTAAACACGGGACATAACGCTAGGAAGATGATGATAACGCTAGCAAAGCCGTGGGCAGAAGCTAGTAAATTATAATAACATTTCATGCAATTTGTATGAAGAGGTTACGTAGAATGTATTAATTTTAAATTTTGTATGTTTTACGAACGAATTTTAGTAACAATTTATCGCGCTTAAACGATTGAATGAAATAAGACAACATTTGGTACATTACTGATCGAATTTCACGAATATGATTGTGTATACTGTATTTGTATTACACTTATCCACATTTCATTCCCTTTGGCTTAGTTTTGAAATCCTAATCTAATCGTTAATAAAATCGCAAGCCAGCATTACACAGATCTGCTTCAAATCACTTGATTTCAGAACTAGAAATCCAGCGCAAAGTCACATTTTGCACTCTCCTATGGCACATGCACATTTTAATGCAATCATCTAAGCCAGTGATCCGGAACTGTAAATATTTATGCAAACCCACACGTCGTTCGGCAGGACCGTTGGCACAGATAGGAGATAGCTGAGATATGCGCATTTTACATGCATCCCTTCGTGTGCTGATAATTTACAATTATTTACTCTTTTAATATAAATATAATGGTTTACGGGCTTTTGGGTATGTGACTGAGTAGACGACGAGCTTGTCACTCCTTTTTCACAGCTTTCCATCCAACCCAGCCCACTGTCCCATGTTGGTCTGGGACTTAAAAAGAATGTGCCAACTGTGGTTCTTGCCTAGCATGTCGTAAAAGGTGACTAATGGTTTACGGGCTTTTGGGTGTGTGATTGTGTAGGCGACAGGTTAGCCGCTTGTCACAGCTTTTTCACAATTTTCCACCTAACCCAGCCCGGCTTTATTTTTGGCTGAATGTGGTTGAAGGGGCATGCTGCCCCTTTGACTCTGCCTACCCCTTCGGGGATTATGAGCGTGATTAAATAAATTCTTCAGACTGGCACACCAATTCCCTAGTCCCAAACTAAGCTTATAAGCTTGTGCTATGGATAATAGGTGAACGGATAGAAATACTTAAACGTTTATAAACATCCATGATTCGAGAACAAATATCCATGTTCATCACACGAATATTTGCCCCTAGCGGGATTCGAACCCGCGACCCTTGGTTTCGTGGCCAGGGTCTCTAACCACTCGACCAACGCGCCAGTCAAAATGCGTGTCAAATGGCGTGATGTTATGTATGTATGTATTATGAATATTGATGGTAAGATTGTGTTTATTGATGATACACGAGATATGCGTATGTGCAAACATATTCTTTTTGTGTGTTTACCTATAATTATCAATTATGCACTTTGTAAATACATATTTGTTGTTACACCTACAATCCCAGAAGTAATAGGCAGAATTCAGAGAGCTATAAATTTTTTTATTTACTTTATGTGCTCATTTTTTCCTATTTTCAACCCATATTAAAATTGCGCTAGATGGGCCTGATTAGGTAACTTTTGCCGTATAAACTTAAAGCAATATGTAGTGTTTATAATTAATTATTGGGACTTTTTTGGACGTTACATACATACATACATAACATTACGCCCCCAATCCCCAAAAGGGGTAGGCAGAGTCAAAGGGGCAGCATGTGCCTTCAACCACATTCAGCCAAAAATAAAGACAGGACGAACGTTAATAATAATATACCTGCATGAACAGTTCATGTATATTCGACTGGTTCGATGGCGCATTGGGTTCGATCTTCACCCAGAACAAACATTCGTGTGATGAATATTTGTGTTTGTTCTGTGTCTGGATGTTAATATCGAATATTTAAGTATATATTTGTAATACCACTATTGTTTCTGATATCTTACAAGCTGCTATGTGATGTAGCCTGATATTTATTTATTTATTTTATATATATTTAACAGTAATTCATGTATATTACCGACATAACACCCATTTTCCTATAAGAGCTTGAAAGATTTATTCTGTAAATATACCTGTATTTCCTTAATGATATTATATATTTTTCTCTGCAGTAATTTATTTGTTAAATGGCCTTAAATGAAACAACATTCTTTTTTCATTCTGATATGAGAATTAAAGCATATTTTTTTACGTCAGCATCGTTACACGCCAGCATATCAAACGAGCTCACGAAATTGAGTGAAATTACTAATAACATTCATCCGTGAATTGAAACAAGCATTGATACATTCGTTTACAAAATGGTTATATTAAGCGGAAAACACGCGCTGGATACATTTTATCTTGTTTCCCAAATTGGACCTTTCATATTATTAAAGGAACAGACGAACGAAACGACTTGAAATATACTTTATGCGTATGTAATAAAAAGGAGTAGTCAAAACATCATGTGAATACTTTTACATGGGAGCTCGTTTTATATATTTTTCTAACAAATTTGCTATGAAGGATCAAAGGGATTCACGTTTACCTTGTAGGTATTTTTTGTATGTTAATATTGTTTGTTTTAATATAATTTGGCAATCACATTTGTGGGACGGAAACGCTATAAAAGTTACAAATGTATACTTTTTTATTCTTTCTGGCCAGTAATATAAAAATATTATATCATTTATGTTTTAATTCGTCCATAAAAGTGTTCATTATAATGCTAGGAATTTCGATTTCATTTAAGGAATAATCTTTTAAGTCTTGCATTATTAGTTTGGAACTGAACGGATTGACAGATTTAATTATTTAATTGGATTTAAAGTATTATAGTAGGTACCTTCACAATTCCTTAATGTTGTGGAACTTACAAATGATGTGGCAACTGTGTTCCTTGCCTAGCATGTTGTAAAAGGCGACTAATGGTAAATTGGGGTGGATGTGAGATTGTGTAGGCGACAAGCTAGCCACTTGTCACAACTTTTTCTCCATTTCAATCTAACTCAGCCCGGTTTTATTTTTTGGTTGAATGTGGCTAAGGGGCTTGCTGTCCCTTTGACTCTGCCAACTTCTTTTGGGATTGCAGGCGTAATAATATGTATTTATGAACAATCATTGGTGACTACGACGGTAGCCGAGTGATAATGACGAAGTACTGATGAAGGGGACCCATGTCAGTTATAGTTATTTCGGTCAGCTTAGAATCCTACTACTATTATTAATGCGAAAGTTTGTTTGGATGTTTGTTATTTTTCACGCAAAAACTACTGAATAGATTTTAATGAAACTTTAGAATAATATAGCTCATACACCTGAATAACATATAGGCTATGTTTTATAGATGTACCACGCGAGCAAAGCCGTGGGCAGAAGCTAGTATTGTGTATACGTCATACAAAATAGAATATGTCACAACATTATTCTAATCAACTAATGACTTACTAACCGTGGTCTGCTATCTATTGGTCGTTATAGAGAATCATATTCGTGTCGGCAGAGCCATCGTTTCTTAGAGACTTTTTTTTAATAACACAGTTATCGAGTATGTAAACTTATCCAATACCTACTTACAAAGCAAAGTCGAAGTTAGACAACAGTTGTTACTTGTTACAAAAAGCGTTCTCGGTAATGGTAAAGGCTTGAAACTAAGTAAAGAACACATCACAAGCTTTAAGGGACGCATTCAATAGAGATATAAACCCTACCAGTGTATTTCGCTCAGTAAACACTCGCATGATATGAAAAATAAAACAATTCAGCGCATTTTTCTAATACAAGTACCAATTTAAATTGAAGAAGAGAATATATTTAATGTCATCATCAATATTACATCTATGATTCTCATAATATATTGTTTTGAATTTTTGAAAAATTTAAATATCTAAACGACGTTATTAAATTTTAATCTTCGTACATCGAAACCTTAATTGAATGTTAAATGGATTGAAGAAATAACGGGTGATATTTATCTGTTATAATGTTTTAAAAACGTGAATCTAAATGCTAGATAGTCCTATTAGGACGTAGTTTTATCGAAATGCGAAACATTCCTACTTGTAAAATAAAACGTTTTTTCCCTAAATTCCATTCCGATTCTCAATACAAAACCACGGTTAGAATAAAACTTTGAAGAATTAGAGATCCATGTTAAAGCCCTGAATGATGCTACACGTATTACATACAAACGTGCCATACCACGCGAGACCTCACAAGATGTTTTTAAACCAAAGAACTTTCCAAGACCTCTCCAAGCTATTCATGTACAGGCAGAACGTGATCTTATTTTAAACCTTAATACTTTGTGCGGCTAAGACTTAGTCCATTTTGCAGACTAAAAATAAATAAACGGAACTTGAGCCAATCTTTTGTGAATACATTTAATTTTGCTGATTTTCGCGTAGGATGTAGTAAATGTGTTAGTTTTACTTGAGCGAGAAGAAATGTTTTGGACCGTATTGAAGCACATTTCTGTAATAATATAAAAAATCATTATAATAAAAAATCCCGTTAAAGAATCAGACGGCATGTAAATTACTTTTGAATAACTGTTTCTCTGTCTTTTACATAGTGATTTCACTTAGGTATACTAAGATTGGGTATACTAATTTCTATGGGGCAACAATAGGAAGGATTTACAAACTTTCTGCTTTAGTTTTACCTACAGAAGTATTTTGTCAATATAATGACTTATTTGATTCTAATATATTGTTTGAGAGCAACAGTACATTACAACTGTCAGTTTATATTGAGTTTAATGTAAAACCAATCTTATGTGTTTTGGTATTAAATAAAATTAGTCAAATAAGACCACGATAACAAAATTAAGATTTTCCGCAATTCTGTAACTTCACTTCCGCATAATTCAAGTGATAATGACACGTAACACGTGGTAACGGTCCTCAAAAGAGCAACTTAAGGCCTTTGACGACAAACTGCACTCCAGGCTACAATCGATAGACAATGGATTGTTTGGCTTTTGTTCGCAAATCGTAAACCTGCAGTCTGTCTTAGCAGTTCTTTGAAAATGTTCTTACTCACTGAAATGTATTGTATAGTCTAACATCTTCATACCGAGTCGCCTTTGAGCGAAATGCTTTGATAAGTTATAGTGTTGTTAGAACGGGGTGGTGTCTGATAAAGAAAGATCTTCTTTTGAACGGAAGGATCCTTGTATCCATTCGTATAACTTTAATCACTTATACTTTTGTTATGTTTCACCAAGAAGTATATTTAATTAAATTAAACGTATATCGAAACTAATATTTTATTTTTGAGTACTGGCATATGCTACTTTTATATTCATAAGGTAATTAATTAATATCTTTGAAATATTCTATGAGGTTATTCTACTAAATATGTTCAAAATTACGAGTGAATTCAATGCAAACGGATGGTTTATTTCTGTTGATTTTTTTTATTGTTGGCACTATATGGTATTAAAAAAATTAAGGTAAGACCTTAAATTTTGTGTGAAATTTGTATGATTTTTTTTTCAATACAATTACTGATTGATCATGCATTTAAATAAATCAGAAGAATGTGTTATAATAAATATAATCAAATCTCAGCCAAATGACTCAATAATCCAATAAACGAAGGGAATATTCCCTCTTATATCGCAATTTTCAATGCCAACACCAGACCAGTCAAGCGCAAACCCAAACAATCACTGCCCCTGCCAATGGGACATCTCTCAGGAGAAATAAAATGGTCTCATTTGCGACACCGACGCAATACGTTTAATTCGTTACGCGGCAACCCCCCAATGATTAACATCAAGGCGTTTGGGATTAAAAGAAAATTAAACGTTCGGATGTCAACCCCACCGAACGAAAAACTAAACTAATTTCGCAGTGCGTCTGGTGACGTCATTACTATCAACGACGTAGGAGCCAATTTGAGGGGTGCAGTTAGAAGAGCAAGTTGGGCAGACATCACCACAGACGGTGTGGAACTGATTCTAGCCCCTCAAGAATTTATTCCACGTTTAGGGCGTTCCTTTGGTAACGGCTGATTGTAAAGCTTAATTAAACTGCATTATGCCGGATCTGTGCAATTTCATCGAGTGCTCGACGCAAATACGACTGAGGATTTGGGCTTTCAGCGCAGTTGAGCACTCTTAATAAATTTTGAATAGAGTTCCTTTTTGATAGTTCGAGATTGCTTTAAGTCTTTTGGTGATGGTGAAGGAATTAAATTTTTATCGTAATTAAATTCATATAAATTTTCTTATTCGATTTTCAAACATTGTTTTCTTGTATTATTATCTGATTATAGAACTATTTATTAAAATAAATACTTTTCTTCAATCATGAGAAGTGAAAAGGTAGGAATAATATTACTAACTTTTGTAAGCAATTCAAAGAGACCAGTGGACCTAATTTTATTTTATGTATATATGTACTGCGTAAAAATTAGTGATGGGCCAACTCGCTATAAACGTGACTCGAGTTAACTCGAGTTAAAATTCACGCAACTCGAGTCGAACTCGAGTTGTGTGGATCGAGTTAGGGGCCGTCCTTTAATCACGTGATGATTTTTAGCAAATGTCCCCCTCCCCTCCCCCATCGCAGTGTGTGGGTTATGACTAATAGCTTTTATCAAGTTTTCAATTTTGTAGTAATAGGCTAAAAGATTCTTTTTAAAGTACATTCTTACAGTAATTACAATTACATTCATGTAATTCAAATGGAACAATGTAAAATGTCTGTCACCCAAATCATCGCTTGTTTCGTTAATTTATCTTGTTAATCCAAACTCGAGTCACAGAAAACTCGAGCTGACTCGAGTTAAGCTTAACTCGAGTTGGCAACTCGAGTTGACCATCACTAATAAAAATAATCCTCTAATTTATTGAGATTAGAGTACCATTTTCCAATAAAATTATCTACTTCTTTATTGTCTTTTTTTTTCATTTAACGCACATTCTTAAAAGGACTTAAGGAAGTCCCGATAAAAATAGAACAGTACGCCGCAATTGAGCTATAAGGGCTCTTTGTAAATGTATCCATGTAACCCCAAATCAAATGATTGACGCGTTCTCCTCAAAGGTGGAGGAACCCTCTCGTGAAAGGCGCATGAGTGTGCAACTCCGCATTATTGATATAAAACCGCTAAACTATGATTGATAGTGCGCTTGAATGGGACCTTATCTCGGGATCGTAATTCTCAAGGATATAGAGGTTTGTGGCCGATTTGTAAGGATATTAAATAGGTACGTTTTATTGTTGTGGCGAGCAATGGACGGTATGGGATGTTTGCATGATCCTCTTATTGTGGATATATTGTTGTAGGATTGACAAGAATATATAAATAGGTACATATTTATTTATTTTCTTAGAAAACCGACAGCGTTATTTAAAAGTTACATTGCATAAAGTACATTACCATTATGGCCAACTTATTGCTAACCAAGTCCAAAAATCTATGTAAATATTAATCTTTAGAATAATAATATCTTGTCCAATTTGCCGAAATTATACGTGGTTTGTTGGCTTGCAAGTTTTCTGATCAGAGCAAGTTGAGCAAATTGTAGTCAAAGGTACGCTAAAAGCTTCCTCAAGAAAGGCTTAAACTCATTAAAAAAAATTTGTTCTTCCAAGACATGATAGTCTTGTACATAAGGTAAAACCGCGCGGGCTTTAGCTAGTTAAATTATTATAATAAGGCTCATCATCTTCCTAGCGTTATGTCCCGTGCTTAGACGGGGTCCGCTTAGACCATGATCCAGGATTTAGCGAGTCTGGTAATTACATTGAAGCGACTGCCGATCTGACCTTCGTAACCCTAAGATAGGGGAACCAGACAATTTTTGGATCATGGTTACAAATTCAAAGTTGTTTGAATTTGTAGGTTTCATCACGATGTTTTCCCTCACCGTCGAGCTAGTGGTATAAATATGTACATAGATTTTTTAAAATCTAGAGGTACATGCCGGGGTTTGAACCCGCACTCCTCGGTTAAGAGGCGCGTGTCCTTACCATTGAGCTACCACCGCTCCTATTATAATAAGGCTATTCATCGATATTCTAAAAAAAATATAGATATAATATCAATATCAACACAGAACTACAATCCAAAATAGTTGCTCATCATCCATTTGATAAAGAATCATCGAAAATTGACTTAATGCAATGAAAGGCAAAAATGAATGCAATATCTGCATATAATTTTTATGTTTAAGTCTTATACTTACACCTCTCTTGGGGTAATGAATAAATTAAACTTAATCCAATTTTTTGCTTTATAAAACAGAACAATAAATATAATTGATTCATGATTTTTGTTTAATAAAAAGTTGATAAGATTTTTTTAGTATTTTAGCATTTATTACATAGTTATCAGAAATGTGGGAATAACACCTATAGATTTATAAATTTTTTTTTTTAAATCCAGAGATGCAATTTAAAATCAAAGTAACGTCAATAATGTTATATTATCAATTACTTATTGATGTTTTAGATAAAACTATGACTAACTTACTAGATTTTTATAACTATGTAGTTGCCAGTAAAGCGTTTTAGAATCCGTTATGCTATTTGGAATTCATACAACATAATGTATTGATAACAAAAACTTACTTCCAATACATCGCAAATATACACGTAGGTACATTTATATTCCACAGACGTTTTAAAGTAGACACTTCTGAGCAAATAATTTGTAAGAAATGGAGCATGTTTGTGTCGTAATGTCAGGTTCAGGTTTGAAGTGTAAGTTAAATATTTGCAGGCCCCGGCGTGGGACGGCACTTAATGAGGTATCATCTTAAACAAGTGTCCCGTGTCAACAGGCTGTCTTGGCTACTATTGAATAGTGATTTTATTTTGTGAGGCAAATAAAACGAGCTGACGTTTGCGATTAATGAAAGTTGATGTTAATGTTTTTGTGGGGCTTAGATTCGGGAATATAAGATAGGGGAACCAGACAATTTTTTGGATCATTGTTACAAATGCAAAGTTATTTGAATTTGCAGGTTTCATCACAATGTTTTCCCTCACCGTCGAGCTAGTGGTATAAATACGTACATAGATTCGAAAAATCCAGAGGTACGTGCCCGGGTTTGTACCCGCACTCCTCGGTTAAGAGGCGCGTGTCCTTACCATTGAGCTACCACCGCTCCCTATTTATATTGTAATTTATATAGTGATATAAATAGTAATGAAATTATAAAAAACTGTTAATAGAGTATATAGTAATCAAGCAGGTACTAAATACTAATTATTTAGTTAGTTTGAACCACGAGGATACTAGTGTTCATTTTCATTCATTTGTAGTCACCCAAAGTACATCTTAGATCTTGATACAGCTGACCTCACTGGCAACTGCATAAGTTTTGAATGAAGATAAAAAATAGACTCGCCCAGTCATTAAGATAACCACAAAACTACGAATTACTTAAAATTCACAACACACTACCGAATGTGGGCAGAATCGACCTTAATCTTGTGTTTTATCTACCAAATACCTTCTCTCCTTAAGCTCAGTTTGGTAAATATTTTCTCTAAACAAACATTTATATGATAAGCGCTATCTTAATGACGTCGTAATACAGCTAACAAACTTATGGTAGGTTTTATAATATCATTATCGGCAACAAAACACACCTCTTTTTAATGTTTTGTAACCGACTTACCGGTTTATGGTTTAAAGACGGTAATTTCTTTTATCGTGCCATCTCGGAGACTTAAAGTGCAGTTATCATTTTTATTGCTGGAACAATTTGTTACCTTTTAGAGGGCAATGGGACTTGTAGGACATAAACAAGTATGTAAACAGACCGTGTATTTTATAAATGATAGGTACGTTAAACTATTAATGTTACTTTATGCCTGTAGTTGTCTGGGGCATACATTAATTGGAATCTAAATCTATATTTTTATATTTTTAAATTTAATATGTTCTTACTTTCATATGGAGCTACAATTTGCAAAAACTTTATATAACTAACCTACCTGTAATACTTGTGAAAGTTTAAAATAGAACAAATATATTAGTATAACTTTACTAGGTTTAATTAACCAATGTATTTATGAAACAAGATTACTATTACAACGAATTACTATCCGTACTAATAAAGTTGCAATAATTTGAAGAGTAACTATTAGAATTTTAATTTTAGAATACATATTATTGCAGATGGTTACTAAGTGCTTAGGTATAAATAACATGCATGTACTTGTTTCATAAATACATTGGTCAAATTGTTTATAGAAACTAAGAGAGGCTTGTCTAAAACATTGCGTTGAATATTCACTGCAACCTCCCAACCAAGCATACACATTCTTTGCCCAAAGAACGTGATGAGAATGGTGTGAAACATAGCATTAATAGCAATAAACTATGTGATTTTTGACACCTCAGTGACCACACGTGGTCGTAAAATTTTACACTATCTGTCGCAACCAGCTTGAGACGTGCCTAATTATTCTGAGTCACACCACGTATTCAAAGACAGTGTTGTGTAAAGAAGGGAATATTATGAATAGTTAATGAATTAGTAATTCAATTTAATATACCACGCAAACCAATTTAACTGGTTATAGACTGGCCTAGTTTGAAGAAAAGCCTCTAGAGAAAGAAAGTATTGTTGAATACTAGAAGACTACATAACCTAAACCTTAGAAATTTTACAAAATGTGTTTTTTTTACTCGACCTGATTAGTTATCAACAATAGAAAAAATATGTTTTTAATTTATTCATAGAAAATTTAATAGCGTTCAATGACATTCTTAAAACAAAATCTTATAAAATTACCTACTCAAATAATAAGCTGGTTTCATATAGGTACTCGGGAATATTGAAAGTTCCCGGAAGACTCGTCAAATCTCCATGAGAATGACCAAAGGCTATAACTACTCGATAGTACTTAACCCCACTGAAAGGAATTCATAGATTCACTTTATTAGGGTCAAATAATCCGAATGGAATGGTGTAACTGATCTCACTTACACATTTCTATAGTTACATGAAATTTGAGTGAGATCATCACAAATCATAATGTTCCATCGAAAACAGTCTTGTTATGTAAGGTGCTTATTCTGTGCAATAAAATTTTCAAATCATAAAGAGTTTCACATCTGACTCTCTATAATCTTTAACCTGGTGAAATATCCGGATGCAGATTCATAAGAGGTTTTATAACCAGCGATATCGTCTGCAACCGCAAGAATGTGTACATCACGGCTCGTTAGTCACGGTTCTTCTAATTCAATATTCTGTGGACCTGAGCGTAGGGCTGGCTGTGACTCGAGAATTCGGTCTCTGGTTCAATAAAGAAGCTATGGATTGCTTCCCTAAATCTAATCCCTAAGTCCGATGTTGGTCTGGGACTTGGACCATATTGATCTGGGACAAAAAAAAGAATGTGCTAACTGTGGTTCTTGCCCAGCATGTCGTAAAAGGCGACTAATGAAATTTAAACTAAAAAATTTACGGGCTTTTGGGTATGTGACTGAGTAGGCGACAGGTTAGCCGCTTGTCACTGCTTTTTCACAATTTTCCATCTAACCCAGCCCGACTATATTTTTCGCTGAATGTGGCTGAAGGGACATGCTGCCTCTTTGACTCTGCCTATCCCTTCGGGGATTATGGGCGTAATGTTATGTATGTATGTACAAGACAGAACTCAGAAGCCAGCATTCAGAGGAAGGTTTGACTTGTGTTGAAAATAGTTTTGTGATGCAATTGATATTGGCACATCAAAAATATGAAATTGTAACTTTATGTAAGCAGTTAGCCAACTTTGTCTTTACGTGATTTTTAATCCATCATGAAAGTATGAACATTTTTTATAAAATTTTCAGTTCAATATTTTACCTTTGATATATGTATTATATCTATTAGACTACATATAACATGATAGTTTGGTTTTAAGTATTTATTCATACAAATTCAACAATCCCAAAACAATTATCGAGTAATGTTTGTTAATTAGTGATTATTTTTAAAGATTCACTGTTCGATAATATCGAAAACAATTATTATTAAAATTTACATGTCAGTTACTAGACTCAATTTTTTTAACAATTTCCATAACCGAATATATACATCAACTTAAAGACAATGTATGACAATTTTATTATGGCCTTGAAAAGGCTATTTGTTTTAACAATAAAAAACTGAATTAATATTAAAACGAATCGGTCTCTGAATAATATAATTTTTTTAATATTTCATGCTTAGTTTGATGCCAGGCAATTGATGACATAACCGTCTGTCTCGTACAAAATGACAGCCCTACGTGCGTCGGTATCGGCTTTGTCTGCCATTATGTTTGCTCAATCCTTTTTGCGGTAACCCGTCGCTAATTTATATAGCTCGAAACGAATTTTGGAGAATAGATTCTTTAATGCCGTATCGGTGTGAAGCATGTGGCGCTTGTGTTACGAATGCTGGGTCCTGCTTTACTGGGAAGCCGTTGAAATACAAAGAGTCCTTTCTGATTTGAAACTTAACCCCACCTTAGTTTTGGTATTTTAAATAAAATATTATAACTTCTGATATAGGGATCTAGGATAAAGTTTATTGATGCATTGATACAATTGATGCAAATATAAGTTTAAACTACTTATTTGTGTATAAGTAATTCAGTTCTAATAATCTGGAATGTTTCGAAGAAATATTCATTTGCCTACACACTCGCATCTGATTGATCTTAAAAGCTCCTGTGAAAATTACAAATATTTCCAGGGAAGCGACTCAAGGGCCACTTGTCACTGCCTTTTCACAATTCATTCATCCCATCTAACCTAATTTATTTTTGGATAAATGGTGTTACAGGATCTTATCAATCCTTCAACTGTACCATCGGGGAATGCCTCGGCGTAATGGCATGTATGTATCATTTACTTTTTCATCGTTACACCATAAAATATAATGACCCAACTCACATTTACTGGCCCGCTGGTCGAGTGGTCAGAAATCCTGGCCACAAAACCAAGGGTCGCGGGTTCGAGTAGGGACAAATGTTTCGAGTCATGGATTTTTACAAACGTATGTAAGTATGACTATCCGTTCACCTAGTATCCATAGCACAAGCATAAGCTTATTTTGGAACTAGGGAATTGGTGTGTAAGTCTGGAGAATTTATTTATTTATTTATTATTGCATATACCAAAGAAAACTAACTAACTAACTAAACTTCACGCCACTTCCCTAGCGGGGTAGGCAGAGAGAACCGAACGCCATAATTATGGCACGATCCTTACACACCTCACTCGCCTCTTTAACATTCATAATCCTTTTCATACAAGCTCTACGGTTTTTATGACTCCTAACATCACCTTCTGTTAATACAAGACCAATCACATGTTAGGTGAGCCTAGGCCTTCCGCGGCTCCTACATTCTTTCACTTTCGCATTGTAAGTAGTTAGCCAGAGAAGTTATATAATTTGTGCTAGTTAAAACTAAGCTAAAAGTGTCCAAGTAAGACCACGACTCAGTGTTACAAATCAAAGGGTTACGCTCCGGTCGTTTAGACACACACTCCGACCTAGTTCGCGGTTTTTGTGTTTGCCTTTTCAAATAATAAAACAAGGATCCGAGATAAATGTTCAGTTTTTATAGCAATCAGTTCTTTTGTGTGGGCCAGTCAAAGCAAATCATAATTTAGATTCGGTTTTTATAGTTCGATAAAAAGTGGCGTGTGTCGTATTCTGCGGGTTTGTGTATACAATTTGTTTTATTTAGTGAATAGAAATTGTGTGTAGTGAAAATAAAGTTTTATTAAACATAGAAGCTGAATATTTGTCATATTATGCACGGACTAGTAAAAAAAGAAGGACTCCGCGCCACTAACTAGACATTGAAGCTCCTCAGGTGCTCCACCTTGACACGCAACTTACGTCACACATTGAAATAATAAGTGCTCCAAATGACAGATATCCGATATCTGGTATCCTTAAGTATCTCACTCACACATGCATAAACGTGGCTTCACGCTATAGTATGAGAGCGTGGAGTCTTTCTTTTTTTACTAGTCCGTGATATTATGTAACTGTGCTGTGCCAGGGGCTCCGTCTGGCCGTTTCGTACAGAAACTCTATCACGCATCCCGTGGGACCAATCGTAACCGGAATAAATAAAAGTAATCGGTGAAGTGGTTAAAGGGTAAACATGTTAAATTTTCACGCTTTAGACCACTTCATATAATTCATCAATCAAAATAATGTGAAAGTAGCTGTCTGTCAACAGACATTCGCATTATTTTTCATCAATCTGTATTAAAGATTTAGGGTGTTTGTAGGAGTTGTACTGTTATTGTACTGTGTCCATCATATAATGAATGATAAAAATTAAACTCATTTGTTGCAAAAATTTTCGCCAGCAAATGTTCACAAAATGATACGTTTAATCACATTTTTATCCTAGCTCGTTTTATTGGTTTCATAAATAACAAAACATGTTATTTCCCAAATAATGCCGACTAAATCGTCCATGTCATAGGTTTAATTGCCACTAACCAAAATGAATGCCCAACCGATAGCTTCAATCGGCAAGCTATTAAGTCGCCGAGTGACCATAAATTAAATCGCATCAAATATTCAAATCTAGTAGGTAACGCATTGGTCATTTATTTTGAAAATCACGAAATATCCGACATGTTGATTATGGGTGGAATTTATTATATTTGTTTTATGATCAACGTGGGTGGATTGGATAGTACTGATTTGTTTAATTTGATGAAATGATTGTAATAAATTAGCAATAAAAATCATCATTCAGCTGTTATTAAGTTTTGGTGATTTAAAATAATGATGTGAAAAAAAAATAGACGCCGTTTTTGTTGACATACTCGCTGGTAGATACAGGGATCCATCCGTATGGCTATTTACAGCGGGTATTATTTATGATATTAATTTTATGCCCTGATATATAATACATAATTTCATTAACATACTATATATATAATATATAATTTTATGAACATACTTTTATTGTTAAATTTTGTGTCAATTTCCATATCATGAAGTATCTAGCGAATGTCCAGTTATTCTGTCACAATGCAGGAGATAAAAAAAAAAGAAAATGAAATCATACATATATTACTTAGATTGATAAAAAAAAGAAAGTAAACATTTTAATGCAACTACAAAATTTCAGTCACAAAATGAGATTTTGATGTATACAAATAATACTTTTGAAAGGTAGAATTTTATCTTTTGCATATATAAAATACTTGAAAGCTTTTATTTATAATTCAATCTGAGTTGATTGTAACTTTCATCCTTCATTTTATTCGAGCCGTCGTTTTGATTGACGGATCATCGCGTTAAGTCATTTCTGATCCACCAAATTGGATTTAAATTAAGGCTCCCAAGAATAAGATGTTTATAATTACCGAACATTTATCATAACGCGAAACACTAAAGCCCTTAAAATTAATTAGGTTGCTATATTATTATTCCCGTTGACGACTAAGCTTTATTAGGCTCAGTTTGAAATGTCTAGATACAAAAATAGTATCTCAATAATGTGTGCTGTAACTTCGTGTTTCGATTGAAGTTACGTTCAAGTTAAAATTCAAAATCTCTTTATTTATATAGGCTTCAGAAAAGCACTTATAAATGGTCAATTTAAACAGAAAAAAAAAGTATTACCGGTTTGGAAGGTAGATTCTATCGAGAAGAAACCGGCAAATAACTCGATAGTTACTCTTTTAAATGCTAATTTTAATTATTATTTCATTAAATAAAAATTATTTATCACATGGTTAGTACACCAGAAAGGTCATTATAGGTAAGTACTCGTATTACCATAAGTATCTCGTACATACAAACCATCACTCTCGTTATTCCCTAAGGGGAAATATTTCAAGGAGCAGTAAAACTTATAACAATTTTAGCTAGCAATAAAATTTTGTTGAGTTAAAAAGAATATATTGAAAAGTAGTTAATAAGTATATTATTTTTCTTTTGTAAAAATATGCATATTCATATTTGTTACCAGTAACGCCATCTGTCTAAACATTGCATTACTCAGACGCATGTTAGGTGCAACTGAGTTATCTCGACTAACATCTTTGAGTACGATGTATAGAATTTTTCTTGGTATGAAAGTAAAATAACAAAAAAGTTCATTTGTATGAATCGATTTAAGTCTTGGTTGAAGATTACGTCCCTTATAGCGTATTTAGTAGAATAGACTAGAGAATTTGTGCAGATGTAAGGCTTATTTCTTTATATAACAATTTAGCCAGAAATATCCACAAGGGTACCTAAATAGAATCCTTCATGGCTCATTGGTCGAGTGGTCAGAAACCCTGGCCACAAAACCAAGAGTCGCGGGTTCGAATCCCGCTAGGGGCAAATGTCATGAACATGGATATTTGTAGTCGAGTCATGGATGTTTATAGACGTATTTAAGTATATATCTATCCGTTTGCCTAGTATCCATAGTACAAGCATAAGCTTAGTTTGTAAGTAGGGAATTAATTAGTGTGTAGGTCTGAAAAAAATAGTTATTTTAATTATTTAAGAGCAATAAGCTCCCCAACCCTTAGGTAGGTTTCCATAAATATGAGCTCAATATTTTAAGATAATTAAATGATATAAAACATATTTTTTTTACAACAGTCATAAACTAACGAAGCTTTTTCAATGTAGTTAATAGGTATAAAAAGAAAACTACTAATATACGATTTTAAACTTTCGCGTTGCATTATCACTGGAAATAATACTGACGGGACTAAACACGATATGCATTATGTAGTACATGAGTACTTACAGCTTGACGTTTCGGCCGTGTTGCAACGACCAACGAACGTAGAAGAAAACTACGAAACCAATATTCTGTTATAAACTTAATTCAACATTTGAACAAGAAATACGATTAGGTACAACGGAACACGCGCCAGAAATGCACTGAAACCGGGGCGTGTGTACTTTTAATTACAAAAGCAAATGTCCTGCAAACAGGTCGCCGCAACCAGCCGCCATTAACCCTCAATCACGAATGGACTAATCGGCCTAATTAATGCCAAGCGACATTTTGCGTCCGCCCCGTCCTTCATTGGATTAGGGTTAAAAGTAAAATCGTCTGCTTTATTTTCTTTGGATGATTAAGGCTATTTTTGCGTATCTTTATATTTTTTATTGTCGTCTTTCTAATAAGCGATTGTTGCTTTAATTTATTTCATAATATGGCCAGTACAACTGCTATGAAGCAATAGAATATAGTTTTTTTTAACTTTTATTACCCACCCGCGTGTATTAAAAAAAAATCTATTGTACTTTTATTATGTTACTTATTGTGATCGTTTTTATGGTTGAGATAAATGTTTGTATTCAGCAGGTCTAGAGCTGAAACCAATCATCAATGAATGTAGTACGAAATGTAGCCTTAAATCACAAAAAAATAAATAAAGGGCTGTCAATCAAATGGTCTTTAATTTGCAATAAATGTAAAAAATTATGTTATAATTATCATCTCATTTTTATCAAAGCCGATATTTATAATGTATAGCTATCCAGGCGCACTTCGTAACGCCCCATTCTCGGATTTTCTTTTATTATTTTCCTCGCAATGTTTCCATATTTTCTTACTGTACCTAACCTTCCCTAAAAGATTACCAATATTTTAAAACGAAAATCAGGCAAATCCAGCCGTTCGCCAGTTTTAGCGAGACTAATGAACGGCAATTCAATTGTATATATAAGAAGATGTATTTACTATCTTTATCCCATATACGTTACATGTACTATTATTCAATAACTGCAGTACTTATTTTAGGGTAGGTCATTGCACTCCACAATATTTCATTTATAACCACCGATATATAGTTATTTGGTCCCTCATTTGTGATTATCCATGCTACTTTTCCCTTCGAATCAAATTGAAGTAATTGTTCAATAACAAAGCAATAAGTGAAAAATTCATTGTTTCGTGAATTAAATAACCATTTTGCGACCTTAACAATGCAATGACCCATATCCTTCCTTGCAATCATGTACCGCTTTAAGCACGTGAGGTCCTGGGCCCGGTACATCACAATGAAAATGCCGCGGCCGATTATCATTAAGACCACATTTTGGCATACCTGAATGTATCAATACCTATCATTATTGAAATTGCTCAATGAGGATTGTAAGAGCTTTTACTCAGTAAGGAAACTGACGTTTTTGCTTTGATCCTCAATATTAAGTGTAAGATTAATTAGCAACCAGTACGAAACCTACTAATACTATAACGCCTTGATTTCTCAAAATCCCTTCAGAATTCAATTTCAAATAATCTTACTTTGTGATCAAACAGATTCAAAAGAATCTATTAAAATGCCCTAATAGATTAATCCCTTTTCATTGCCCTAATTCAGTGCCTGTGTCGCAATCAAGCCTTTCACAGCTATTCGGGGAATAGAAATGGGATTTTAGAGTAATTCCTTCAATTTTTTAAACTTAGGACGTTTTTCCATTCTGGGTTGAAACAAATTCGTCTTCTAATGTTTGTGACATTAGGAAACGAGTTTGTCACAAATTCTGCTTTTTATTATGTCATATTTATCTTATGAGTCCCATATATATGTTTTGACAATAAATATTTCTAAATACGTAACGATTAAAGCTTGAATAGTATGGACTTGTATCTGTATAGATAGGATTACCGATTACCTATCTAAAAAAAGACGAAAAGTAATTAATTTGAATTTAATCGGAAGTTTTAAGTAAATAAAAAATTGTTGTATTAATTTCTTGAAGATTGCTCTAGGCGCAAATGTCATAATAAGTATTTATTAGTGCCATATATCACCATATGAAGTGAATCTTCATATCCTCATCCATAGCCTCCGGTATTGACTGAACGACGATATCAAATTAATTCTCTCACTCAAGCCTCACATGGCTATCACTTTCGGCGAAAACGTTTGATTGCCAAATATCGTTCACTAATACTACCAAGCACCAGGAATTTGCAGTAAATTCTCAACCAAGGTTGGTATCGAGTGACTACGCCATCCTCCTTTGAAACGGGAGCCTGACGAATTTGAGGATGATCAAGTAGACGTTTGGGAGTCGAGTGGACTCGACGGCTAGACCAATTACAGCGTCTTATTACGAGGAAGCAAGGGTCAAGGAAGTGTAAACAAAAGATTGAGGCTGGTGTTGGCGTTGCTTACATAAGGGTAAGGATCGTATATAGAACCCTTATGTAGAGATTCCTCACTCGAGTTTCATTTCAAGATCAAATATAAGGGAATAGATGAAGTTTAACAGGATTTATATAAAAATTTCATATAATTTAATCAAGACACATTTCACAATAAATGGATAACATAAAAAAGCACAACTAACAAATGGTTTTTAAAGTAGAATCTAACCAGCTGTTTAATTAGATTATACTTAGCTTTGATTATATTTGCTCCTAACACTTGTTTTTTTAATGGCCAACGTCTATCCATCTAATAACGTTTGATTTGGTAACTTGTGTTCTATTTGGTTTGTATTACCTACATTTTAATTTAAATACACATGCTTATCATTTGTCATTGGCATGTTATTGGCGTAAAGTGTATTATTTATAAACGCCCTAAAAAAATGATTGTTGTAGTAGAAATAATCTACCACGAAGAAATCGTGACTTGACTATTTCAATAATCTCAAATGGTGAATAAATCTTCATCTAAAAGAATATATCTGAAAACAAAATTCACAAAATTCGATTAATTAAGCAACTTCTAATTATTTCTAGCAGGCAGATAACGCATTGATTTATTGGTCCAAACTTGTCTCTAACCACGATAGCTGGTTAAATTTATGTTTGTTGATAAATGCAATAAAATTGTTTGTTTCGATGTTTTAATGCGGCCAAAATTTGTCAAGATTTTTTGTATATATGAATTATAGTCTAGAGGAATTAGTTGTTGTTTTTTAAAAATGGTTTTTGCCAGTAGCTATGATAAGATAAAGGGAACGAATATTTTCAGAAATTGTGAATTCTACTTTATCAAATCATGACTGATTTTAGAGCTAGTCATGAATTTATATTTTGTATCAAATATATTTAAATTTAACGGGATGTTATTTATCTATAATTTATTTCCGTAACTTCACCCTAGTAAAATATTTTTTTTATGTATATTTTCAATTGTTTTATTAGAATTGGTTTAGCAGCCAAACATATAAACTATATACATATTAGTGTATATAATATTATTACGGATAGTTTTTTTTATAATTTTTTGATATGAATCTTCATCTTTAACATACATACCACGCCCATAATCCCCGAAGGGGTAGGCAGAGTCAAAGGGGCAGCAGGCCCCTTAAAACACATTCAGCCAAAAATGAAACTGGGCTTGGTAAGATCTAATCATTTTTAACTTCTGCCCAAATAAGCCGACAATAATAACATCATGTGTACTGATACACAATAGCTCCGGCCTATCACTTAATACTTTTCTTAGGTATTGAAAGACCCTACCTACAGCAGTATTCATTTGGAAATTTACCTTTAATAAATATACTTGACTGACAGCCGAACCCGGGATCTACCGCATATTTTGTTCGCTTTCGTGTGAAGTTCCACGCGAGGCTTCTTGGAGGTCGACCTTTTGTAGGATTTTTGCTGTGAGTCATAATCCCTAGAATTTTATTCACACTTTTTGCATAGTTCATTGTGAAACTTGATATTTCTTTCGATGTACCTATATTGATTTGAAACATAATCTTAAAAAACTATTATAAAAAAAAATATGGAAGATTTGAATTTTTATTTTTAATTCCATAACAATAACCATTATCCGTCATCATTAACGGAAAAATTGCCATTCCACCGAGAAAATGCTAATATAAAACAACAGTTTCCATCTCAGTTTCTTATTTAAATACAGCGTAATGGTCTCTAAGAGCTTAGCCATCGGATATTTCCCGAGAAGTCCGAGGGTATAATGTCTTAATGGGGTAAGTTTATCTCAAATAGCTGTCTAGAGGACACTATTCTTCATTAGCAGATGAGAGCTGGTAAATTATTCTTTAGGTCACTTCGGTGCTATTTAAGTTAATTTAATTCTAACTTCGCTCACTTCTCACGTACTTGCTACGCGACACCTTCTAGAATATGTTTTGCTATGTTATTAAATTTCCTTTTAACAGAATATAATATAATAGTTTGAGGAATAAATTATCAATATCTACATTGTTTAATATAGCTTATAACGGCATAGACTTAAAGGAGTTCATCTTAAATTTGGTTAAAAAAACTCTGGTTGAAAAAATTATTTGAATTTGAATTTGGGGTTACATGTAAAATATATGTGTCTGGTTTAATAACCGGTACAGTCAGTTTGAGAGCTTTTCTAAATTGGTATAGTGCCAATATTCCTCAGGAGACGTCTTTAGTGTTTGACATCTATGTAGTATTTCCAGTCCAAATTTAAATTAATAAATTGGTTTAGTATCAAAATTTGATACAGTTCAGATATAGAACACGTACATTTAATGTACGTGTTCTATATTTGAACAATTTAACGCCACATAGTGATATGAAACTATGTTTAAATGTTATGAGTCTAATAAACATTACTACTTAACTATTTCCCTATAAACCTTTTATCGTTGTTATTGGCGCGTTAACTTGTAAGACTTAACTTGAAACAGCTTTCCGCAATAAAAATGAACAAGCACGTAAACATTAAATACGATCGTTCGATTTCAAATTGCATACAGTAATTCACTTTCATCGCAATACAAATATATAGGTCCACGGTTTATTTTAGAAATGTGCGTAAGTATTAACAGCGGAGCAAGCCCACTGTGCAAAGAAATTCAATTTGTAACCGGAGCTTTGCTCGTAAACGGTTATTATTTTAGGTATTTCCTTTGTTTCTTATAATAATACACCCGAGCAATGTAAATATTGTACACCTTTACAATCTGGCTCTGTAGAACACAATCGGTGCTGGATCGTCTATCGTTCATTGTTTTTGTTATAATCCCGACATTCGCCGGTTTACGGCGTGATTATTATCGTGATTTATAAATTAAATTGCTAAATTAGGTATTTTGAGCGCAAAAAGGGATGGTTTTAGCACCAAGATACTGTTAAAGTTACGACAATTTTTGTTTCGTTCCTAAAAGCGAAATTCACGGTTTAATTAACAGTGGAAATAAGGGCTGAATTTAATTACATAGTATAACTATTCATTATGAAGTGATGGTGTATAACAATAGGATTGAATATGGTAAATAAATAGGAGTTAAAAATTGATAGTATGCAAGATTTATTTTCATTTAAATGTTATTATCCTCACAGTAACCGTCAAGTAAATGGTATATAGGTCCGTACTTAGACTGGAAAAACTCAGAGGTCCTTGCCAGGGTTTAAGCCAGTACTCCTCGCTTATGAGGCGCGTGTCTATATCATCGAGCTACTACTGCTCTTTTTCGCAAAAGTGATCATCGACCCTAAATGTTATATACATACATACATACATAACATCACGCCCATAATCCCCGAAGAGGTAGGCAGAGTCAAAAGGGCAGCAGGCTCCTTTATAAATAAATAAATAACTAAATATCTGACGACATCACATACATTGATCTGACTTCGAGGTGAGTAGGTGTTACGGATATCAGAATCAACAGTGGTATTACAAATATATACTTAAATATTGGATATTAACACCCAGACACAGAACAAACACAAGTATTCATCACACGAATGTTTGTCCTGGGTGGGGATCGAACCCACAACTCTTGGCGCATGGGGCAGGATCACTACCGAATGCGCCATCGAGCCAGTTAAAGTCTTTAATCACATTTAACCAAGCATAAAACTGGGCTGGGTTAGATGGAAAATTGTGAAAAAGTAGTGGCTAGCTTGTCGCCTACACAATCACACACCCAAAACCCGATATACCATTGGTCGTTTTTTACGACATGCTAGGCAAGAACCACAGTTGGCACATTCTTTTTAAGTCCCAGACCAACATGGGACTAATATACAATACATAGGATCTATTAACTACCATTCCGAGTTCAGACTAGCAATAAAATAGTTTTGATTTCTTGTCTTAATCCATTCACAGGAACTACAAATAACTACATCACTTCAACTGATCTAGATTAGCCGTGGAAATGGCAAATGAATTCTGGGACTTTGTCGAGAGGAACATATCCTGTTTCCCCCTCAGTCGACGGGATAACTTATCACGCTTTAAATAAATACAAACATGGCTAACGAAGTGCCGAAGGAAAGTTAAAACCGTCTGGTAAGGAAGGAGTTGTCCCCTACTATTTGTTCAAAGGATTAGGTGATGTCGCGAGTGAAAACCGGTAGAGAAACTAGAGGGTCAAATATTTCTAGTTCCAAGTTAGATTGATTGATATGATTTAAGTAAGTGGGACGATTTAAGTAAGTGAGTTTTAGATAAGTTAACTTAAATTAACCCTAGTAAGTTTGTACACTCAAAATTAATCGGAAAAACAAATTAAATTGTTTGAATGTATTTGTTTGTATTTAAAAAAAATAAGTAATATTAAGTATACGTATTTATTGATTTAATTCAAAAAATGGTTTATATATTTATTTCTATCTTCATATACCGTATCATTATTTTTTGTGACATATTTTGTCAGATATCTGTTCTTTTGTATATATAATTAATAAATTCAGAACGCCATTTTAAGTGGTGCTTTGAAACTATAGTTCTCACTTTGACAGAACCAACATTTCACTTAAACTTTGGTATAAATAATATTTGATCGTGTTTTGTTCCAGTATCAATCAATTGAGCCTTTTCTAAGACGCCACATGGTATGGGTGCTGAATTTATTAATGTTAACGAACCTCTCGCCAGTCCATTAAATCATATCTGACCGAGCGGCTAAAAATGTGTCTCCCTGCTACAAATGGCTATTTTTGGAGCAACTCTTATTTTGCTTTATTTAGCCCGTGTCACGGCAGTCGAATCATTTATCTATGCTCATTTTTTACTGTTAAATGCCTAAAGAATTTGAGCACTCCCTCAAAAGGTTTAAGTAATGGGATACATCGGTTTAACAAACGCGGTGGCATTACACTTATGGTTGATAAATTATACTTTTGACAAAGATCATCATCGTTTTACTTCCAGTATTGATACGGAAGCATTAATTTTCTTTGAATATTTTACAGTAACGTGCAATATCTACCTAAACGTTGGTACTTAAAAAGATCATAAATAAAAAAAAAACTCAATTTAAAAAAATAAAAAAACAGATGCTGCGTAAAATATTATTCAAAATATTAATACTTACTCGTAATATTGAAAACTGGATACAAAATTCAACAAATCAAATAACATACGTTTAATTACACACGCAGAAAAACATACACACACCGCAACTATTTTAACATTGCTATCAAAGTGATTAGACGAATGAAAAAAGTAAGACGCGCTCACCTGTAGATACAAATTCTTTGATTAAATACGAAATTGATCTAGGAATAAAAACGGTTTTACAGTTGTGTGATTTATTGTTAGAAAATGTATGGTTATATAAAAGTATAATGCGTAACTGAAACCAAAGGCGCTACTCTCTGTAGCTAGATTTCCTGGAGGCAGGCTATGTTTAGAAGTGTCCGTCTATGTTCTGGTAACGATGAAGTGACAAAGCTGTTGCTCGGAGGTCTTGTTAGTTCAGAAAGCTGACACAGACTAAATGCCATGCGCCAGTAGAATGGTACGATTTATTAATGGGCATGAGAACTATTGGCAGTTTGAAATAATAGGTAGGAATCTATGTAGCTTCAAAACATAACGATTAATATCAGGCGTTTCAACGATTGTGACAATCTTTTATTCAGAAACCAAGTTTTTATTTTGTTTTATTTATATGTACATTATAGGAACAATGTGCTGATTCAAAATCGTGTAAATCAGAAGATTTGGTACCTTGTTATAATATAGTTTTCAGTTTGTTACCAATTTTAGCGAGAATACTAAGATACATCATTATAAACTGTTAGATTATGTAGTTAAGCTAAGCTTGAGAGCGGTGGTAGCTCAATGGTAAGAACACATACCTCGTAACCGAGAGGTGCGGTTTCCAATCTGAGCATGTACCTATGGATTTTTTTCAATCTATGTACGTATTTATACCACTAGCTCGACGGTGGGGGAAAACATCGTGATAAAACCTGCAAATTCAAACACCTTTGAATTTGTATCCGTGATCCAAAATTGTCTGGTTCTCCCATCTTAGGGTTACGACGGTCAGATCGGCAGTCGCTTTAATGTAATTACCAGACTCGCTAAATCCTAGATCATGGTCTAAGCGGACCTCGTCTAAGCATAACGCTAGGAAGATGATGATGTGTAGTTAAGCTAAAGATATATATATTTTTAGTAATATAGTTTTTTCATAGACTTGCACCAATCTTTGTCACGTTATTCAGAGCGATGATGTAGGTGCACCTAATTGAATTCGTCTCAAATGTCCCTTAAACAAGACTGGCAGCACCAACAAGCTTTGACTTCGCACGCTGATTGTGCTCAGGCATTTTAGGGTCAACTAATTTGACTTTTGTTGCTTTCTCTTTCACTCCCATCTATTTGGCTGCAATGCATCTCATCGATATCAATTTATCATGGCATCTGTTTGATTTATTAAGATTGCGGTTTAGGTTGTAGAAGTATCTGTTATGATTAAGGTTCGTTTATGAATAGTGCATCAAACATAATCAAACTAACAGTGATATCTTTGTATATTAGAACTTCAAAACCAGTAGGTATAATGCGGTCTTGAGACCTGACAAGATAAAATATTCTGCTCTTTTTAATTTGTGCTTTCAAAGACAAATAATCGCTTTAAGAGTTCACTAAATAATTTTTTTTTTCTATATCTGTTGGCCTTATAAATGTGAAAGTTTTTGATGATGAATTGATGATGGAGATAAAGATGTCTCTCTTTTACGTAAATAGGTACTTCTTAAATGAAATTTAGCATTACAATACGGCCTGAACCTAGTTTTGTTTAGCCTATTTTTTATACATTCCTCGGAAGGGTAGCCATAATCCAAGTACCGAAAAGCTAATTAAACCAAATTCAGCAAAAAAATTATTGAGTTGGACTGGATGAAAAATTCTGATAAAGTAGTTACAGACAGATAGCTATTTACGTCACATAATTTTCATATCTCGAAATAATATACAGAGATTCTAAGGACATATTTATTTATTATCTATCTTTTGCAGACTAACTTTGACAAAATCAAAACTGAGGACGTAAGCTGAAATTAAATCTCGCTAAGCCACCAAAACATATTTAAAATTATCGAACACACTAAGCCTCATCAATTTCAAAACTAATATTTCCCTTTGAAATACGTGTGTGTACGCTTATAATCTCAATAACATTCATACTATTCGTGTCAAGAGGGCTTACTTTACCGAAGGCGATGTGAACGATATATTGCTAAAGCTGATACGTCTCACGTGATCCTCTTTTCATCTCCGGAGTGTTATCGTAACAATTACTATTGTTGTTCAGCCTTGGCCTGGCATACACCGCTTACCAAAACACGCTGCATGCCGAAATTCTCAATTCTATTTATTTACATTGGAATTAGATGACGGTATTGTATAAACAGACTGATACTCGACATTTTGACTACTATTATACAGCTCGTTAGGCGTTCGTTTCGTAAGTGTCACGACTTCTGCATTGATGCTTCATTTGGTTTCAATTTTAAAATGGTAACCAACATTTAGGATTGACTACCATATCTAACAAATCGGCCTTGACACAGTTCGAAAATCATTAAGTCATGTTCAAACGATTAATTCCATTGTTTGTTTTTCCTATTGTTAAATGTTATCATCTTTTGTTTTAAATCATTCGATGCAATCTGACAGGTCGTTACTAATATATAAAATATTGATTTCAATTCAATAAGTATATTTATCTTCTTTATGGCGTATATAAAAAAGATCATATCGACTTATTACTTAACTTTTCTAGTTTATTACCTAATTAATGTTCACATTGATATAAGGAGCCATTTAACAATCATTGAGATAAGGCAATACTGATGGTGTAATACCTTACGGAACCGGTATGTCCGCGTCGTAAACTTAATCATACTCACAATAAATTTAATAGTCTCATTTATAAGTAATAAAACTTACTATAAAGATTCAATGTGATGTCTCACGCACGGCTTTTGATTCAATGAATCCTAAATCGGTACAATTGAACCTATGATTCAAACGGATGGGACCATGAAAAATCGGTCAATTTGATACAATAAAAGTTTACTACTCTTAAACTTTGGTCTATGTCAATATTTTAGAGTGAGTGTGTAATGTGAACGGCTTCGAAGTTACGGTAACGATGTTAATAAAAATAGTCTGAATACTTTACTCAGCGAAAGTGTGAAAATAGAAATCTTTAACGCTTACATATACGATGTAGGTCACTGGTAAAATGGACTAGTATGGTTCCTAATTAGTTTGAATGTTATAGACTTCAAAAGGTTAATGAGTCACATTGTAAATTATCACAGTTACAATTCGATGGACGAGATTAAGAATATTTTGAATGTAGTGGTAATGAGGAGGTGTAGTAGCCTCTGAAAAGAGTATTAGGTACTACGTTTTTCATCAACAATTTCTTCATTTGTGGGCGATCTGAATCGCACACCTTGAATTCTGAACTATTGCAATTGAATCACTAAGATTTGGATGTTATTAAAATTACCACCATTCATGATATTCTAAGATTTGCGCCACAGACCACAGAAAAACTCCGTGATTTGCGCCCTATATCCTGTTGTTTCTCAACCGTTTGAAGCCAAGTGTATGAGCCATTGGAACGGTACCGTCAAGATTAAGGATACAGTGTGTTGTTCCTCAAGACCTTGTTACTGTCACGAGCAGGCAAAACCACACGTGCTGGTCGCTCAGCGTCTTCGACCTTCTTTCAATCGACGGTAACCGCAGAATTATGTGCTCAAGCGCCTTGTAGTAGATTAGCCAACATAACATATTGATCTGCTAATATACTAAGTAGCCTGAGTACCTATGTTATAGGAATGAGGATCAACGGATGTGTCACACTCAGACCCGGGGCAAATAAGTGTTTCACCAACTTTTCGTAATAATGCTGCGATAGTAACTGCACTCCTTGAGCTAAAGCAACCTAAAGGGCTTAAATTAAGATATTATCAAGTCTACGATCAATAATATCATAACAGGTTTGTCTCTATATAAGAATACGGGGAACAAATTCCATGTATCTTTTCAAAAAGCGTTGTTTCTTAACCACTTCACTATACCGAACCATTGCAATGTTGCCGTCAAGATTAAGATGTTATTAAGGCACTAAGAATACAGGGTGCTGTTCCTGAGACCTAGTTGCTGTCACGGGCAGGTGAAGCCGCACGTGCTGGTCGCTCAGCGTCTCTACCGACCTTCTTCCAATCGGCGGTAACCGCAGAATTATGCGCTCGAGCGCCTTGTTGTAATAACTAGTAGGGTGAGTACACGATTGCTAAATTTAAGGGGATTTTCTGCTCTAATTATAGCTTGGATTTAGATAACATGATATATTTTAGTAGATACTATTCAATTCTGGCTCTGGTTGTGCTAGTACAGAAACAAGGAGACTAGTCCCATTTTGTAATTTTGTAGAGTAATATTCATACTATTTGGTACTGTCACTTTAATTGCATGCATCTACTATCAAAACTACTTCCAGAATTAATATCATCTTAAAAATGTTAAATTAATTAGAATCTTTCTAGAACCAGTTCCTTCTAAATCAAAGGTCGACGCATCTTCTGTTCCATAGGATGTTTTTAGGCAGTTATACGATTTTAACACTTTTTTACTTCACGGTTATTTATTACACATGTCTATTCCGCTTGAGCAGTAATATTTTTTTTAATTCCATATATTTTCTAAATAAAAAAATATTTATATTTTTTGCGTTAAATATGAAGCGCACGGTCACCCTACCCAAAAGCTAAGAAACAGCTGATCAAAAACACAGACCGCAAATGACTTTCTGAATCAACTCACGGGGTAGAGCTTTCTTTACACAGTGATTATCGCAAATTGCAGCTAACGGATGCTGGGCCGACGCATTTTTGCTGAACCAATCAGTTATCAGTTACAGCTCCGAGCTGATTCATTGAAGGAATAGGCTAGTTTACCCTAAAATGTATTATGGTCCGTAAGTTAGATTATCGAAAAATATAGAAAATGTATTTTTTGCTTTATGTATGTATGTATGTACTCGAAAAATCACAAAGATACAGTGCTTCAAAGATCTAAATTGGGGCGCTTTACGTCACTTGGATGGTAAAATTTTACATATCTAGTATCTCGCTATATCTTTATCAATTTCGGTTTGCTGAACAAAAGAAAAAAACGTAAGTAAGCAATATTTTTTTGTAGTCTAATAAGACATCCATAATAAAAAAATATCTATAATAATGGATATATTTTTTTTTGGGTTAACTACTATTACTAGCCTATTCATATTAAGTGCTTATACCTTTCTCCTTGAAGGAGTGGAGGTACCTTAATAAGGACACACGCCACTCATGGGAGCTGGTTGAAAACTAGGTCTCTACCTCCAGAATTCTTAAATCTATATCAATTGCTCGGCGGTGAAGGTAAACATCGCGATGAAAACTGCACTTTCAACACAACTGGTCCATCATATGGTGAATCGAGGTCCAGTTTATGAATTTAAGTTATATGACAGATTATTAGCACGATAGACTATCATTTAATTCAGGATCAACGTCTAAGTGGACTTCGACTAGAAACGGGACATAAAGCTAGGATGATGATAAAATAGAGATTACATCAAGATATACTCTGATGCCTTTGGTAAATAAATATCAATTTTCGAATTAGTTTAGAGTAGTTTTTGTTGTGCTAATAAAAACATTTCTTATTGTTTTACATTATTTTACACTAATTATGTGTAAAATAATGTAGTTTAGTTAGTTAGTTAGTTAGTTAATTATGTGTAAAACACAAACTGGCCAAAAGATTTAAGAAAGTTTTCAATCACAATAATTAATTATATTTTGATTTGTCAACGGTGGAAAGCACTAACCCGAGACGGTCATCATTCATTTCTAATGTCTGGTAAAGTTTGGTTAGAGTGATTAACCTGATATTAGAAAATGGGCTTAAATAACAATACCAAATAAACATGCATTCAAAAAAATACTTTGGTCATATATTGGCAGTTAGTCAATCAATCAAGATTAAATATAAAAGGCACATAGATTGAATAAGATGAAGTTTGTAAACAAACAGACCACATTATTAAATTTTTTTGTATACCTATGTATTATATTGGTGTACACATCTTATAAAACATGTTTACATTATTATTATGTTATTATTTATTTATGTACTTTAGAGAATGGTCTCTTCCAGCTGTCATTACCTACATACTTATTCGTGATACCTACAAATGTATCACAAATACAATGAAACAAACTACAAACTTTTAAAAGGACCGTTTGAATATTTTTGTTTAATTTTAACATCATCACCAGCATAAAAATTTAAAAATAACATTTAAGTTTATATAAAAATAACATTGCTTTTTTTAGTTAAATCATATTCCACGTTTAATTTTAAATCAATGCGAACATTAGAATTGCAAATGGTTTTTTGTTTATCTAAAAACGCCTTTGTTGGATAAGTGCCAAAGTAAATGATGAATGAGACTGAACGAACTGGTGTTTTATTCTATGGGTCGTAAAAGTTTCATTTCTTTGCTATTTACATACCCACTTTAGGTAAAATAACGTGGTTTGATATAAATTATTATTAAATGACTAGGTGCTATCGAATTAGCAAAATTTTAATTTTTCACAATATTTTTTCATTTTGAAAATTTCTAATAGATAGATCTTTTAATTTATGAAACAAATCTCGGAAACATAATACGTGGTTATCATTCTGTAAAAGTTTTTATCACTGTATACAATTTTAAAACGGACGTCACACGATTATGCTTAAACCGCTGATTATTTCAATGAATTTGCATACAAAGATTGTGTATCTCTGTTTTTGATCGGCGGCTATAGATAGTTATAGACTACTTTGATAAAAATGATTGAATTTAACTTGACTGGGGAAATGAGCAGGTTAATAGATTCGTATGTACATTACTTCACGCCCGTAATCCCCGAAGGGGTAGGCAGAGTCAATGGGACAGCAGGGTTAATAGATAGCACAGAATCTACGATAGTCTTTAAGAAAGACTGAATTTCACGAAGGTGAAGCTGCAGCCACGAGCTAGCTATCATGTATGTATGTATATACATATTACACTTCGCATTAAAAATTGTATGAGGTAATAAAATGCTTGTAGTGGATACCTTCCAAAATGCACATAAGCCGTACAGTTATTTTTTGCAAACAACTTTCAAACAATATCTCCCACAATTTTTAAAAACAGTAAGCCAAGAATGCACCAAAAATTTCCAAATAACAAAAAAAATCTTCTCTTCTCGCATCCGATTTCACAAAACATACAGCGCTACGCTCGAACCTGTAAGAGCACGCAATGTGTCAAAACAACACCTCGTCAACGAGAAGCTGACAAGATCTCGGGAAATTGAAATGTTTATATCAGAAAACAAAAACCTCCCGGCAGGGGGCGTCTGTGTCACATGATCCACTGCTACCGTTTGCCGCTGGGATGAGCACGAGAGAAAAAAAGCAGTAAGGCGATTCCACCTTAACCTTACCAGAATATCTACTTATAATATGTTTAAAACTGGCGGCTCAATAATAAGTATAATACGAAAGTAATTAGATTGCTACGTCGGATTAAGTATTTGAATAATATGCCCAACATCCTCACCGCCGTACTTCTGTTCCATGACCAATATCGGAATGCACAATAATACGATTCCTAAATTCTTATTGGATAAATCTTCCCAATTTTTTTTCCATATGACATCCTCTATATCTGTCATAGTTTAATGAGAGACAATTCAGAATCTAGTTTCTTATTATTTAGCCGAACAGAAATAGCCAACTATTAAATTAAATAGTCTAATACTATTAATCCTAATAGTAGCCATAAGCTTGTTTCAGAACATCTCTGTTTAATCCTTACCAGAGATGTTCTAAAACAAGCTTATGGCTTGTAGAAATATTCTAAAATAAATTTGATCAAACAAAAACGACACAATGTATGTGCTAAGCTACTTTGCAAGCTTACTGTTAAATAATATACTGTGCAGTGGGTGAACGTCTCGTGATGGGTAACTATCAGTATGCGCTCGATATTATCGGGTTACCTACGACAGATTGAACTAGTTAAAATATCGAGTGTTCGCAAGAACGTTCATTCGTTTATATAAAACCTTTTATAGACACTCTAGCTTCTGCCCGCGGCGTTGCTCGCGTCGTACATCGATGAAACATAGCTTATGTGTTATTTTAATGTTTATGGTATACTATTGCAAAGTTTTATTAACATCCATGTAGCACACATCCATCGATTCATACAAGATTTCGCGTAAATAATATTAGTAAGATGTAACGCTGCGCCGAGCAATTGCGCTAACTCAGTTTGGTTGAACTAGATGTGTTAACTCTCTTCTTGGAAATGAATTATTAGTATGTAGTCTTTATTTTTTTTATTTATTAGAGCTTCAAAATGACACTTATACATGGTTAATTAGCCTACATTAAAACATTATCACTGATTGGGAATGTTAATTCCAACGATGCGAAGGCTAGAAATTTTTGAAAGACTTTTTTTTACAGTTTCTTAATCAACGTAATTTTCAGTGCCGATGAACAGCCTGTGCTGAAGCCATATTTACGTTCCCTAATTATAAAGCGTCATGCCCAAAACTAATGTTCACTGTGAATAGGTGAATAAGTTCAAATCGCCTAAGAAATACTATAGTCAGGTAACACAGTAGGTATACTGCGCAGTATTAGGCAACAAGTCGAGCCTCTCTGTTCACTCCGCGCATTGAACTTGTCAAAACCAATGAAAGTGCTATTATTGCGTAAGTTTCCAAAAGTTTATATGAAAAAATCAATTAAATATAACAATGACCACAAAGAGTTTAATATAACCGGACAATACATCAAATAACTCCTACTTATGACAGTCTAATTCACTTAATGTCAACATAACGTGGCGCAATAAAAATCGTCTTATACTCATTATAATTTAATATATTACGGAAATTATATTCGAAAGGTAAAAAAAAACGATTTCTGTTTTCCCTTATTCTGCTCAATAAGCCATAAATTGTGATCAGTGTCTACTCGTGGTTCGAGTGAAATACTTTTTAATTTTCATGGTAATATTGGAATGTTACTCTAGCTAGCGATGTTAGAGTGTCAGTTTATACGAGTATCGATATCGATGATACTATGATAGGCTAGCTAGTCGAATCTTAATGCAGCCGATAGATTTCAATAAAGCCCATGTATATTGTATGTTGAGAAGTTATCTTTTTGTAGATAATAAAAAATAAAAAAGATTATTTAATACAAGGCATCTGGGATTCATACATTAACTCACACGAATGTCATTGTCATCCTACACTTTTAGTTTGATGTCACTTGTCCCAAAATTTAAATTAAAGTTTAAAAGATTTGACTCCAGATTGAAGTTGATATTTTGAATTGCACTTTGGATTTACGCATAGGTCGTCACACAGTCTTGAACCCTTCCTCTTAGTTATCACACTTCGTCGTTCGTAGATATACTTAGTAGTAGAATAAATATCTAAATAAATAATAAATAAATATCAGACTACATTACATACATTGATCTGACTCCGAGATAAGTAGCTTACTCACTTGTGTTACGGATATGAGAAACAACAGTGGTATTACAAATGTATACTTAAATATTGGATATTACTACCCAGACACAGAACAAACACAAGTATTCATCACTCGAAAGTTTGTCCTGGGTGGGGATCGAACCCACAACTCTTGGCGCATGGGGCAGGGTCACTACCGAATGCGCCATCGAGCTTGTCAAAATTAGTCTACGTCTATAGTATTCAAAATAAGTGATTACTTATTATGAATACTATAGACGCTAACTGATAGTCTTATCTTACGGCTTACCTTCAGTCACACTAATAAGGTTAGGTTGAGTAGAGCTATATCATTGAGATTTTATATTTTATAATAAAGAATATCGATAGCCGTATGTTGGCAACACTAACTCCAGTACTTATTCGGTAGGCGCTTAAAGAAACTGCTTTGCATCTACATAGCTACTTCCATGAAGAATACCAGCTATTCCATGGTAACATCCGTTTTGTGTTTTCTTTTATTCGTAGCAATAAATGCAAAAAAAGCACGTGAATCAGTAACATGTTTATTGCACGAAATATATTCCCTCTTTGCCTTGAATACAGATTGGTTGATTTCGATGATGGAATCCATGGAAAATTAGAATATAAATGACGTTTTAATACAAATATATTAATAATATACGACGTTTGCACCAAAAAAGGTAAAATATATATAATTTATTGCATTTTGTACAGAGTGTAATAATTTTAAATGTCAGTCTAGCTATGTCTCAAAAGGTGGCCAATGGTGAACTGGGTTTGTGTATATGTAGGTGATGCCTTGGTTACTTGTCACCATTTCCCAAGGGTTGTCGCGCCTTGTACTCTACCTATCTCTTAAGAGATTGCGAGCATGAGAATGTACTATAAATACAACGTAAAGTCTCAGAAAAATATTTAATGGAACAATTATTCGGTAACATCGTTATAAATAGAAATATCTTTCAAACGACAAGACTTAAGTGGTTCACTGGCTCAATTTTAATTAATATTATATGGAAATTAAATATCTTCATTCATTTCCAGCTTTCACTTAGCTTTACTTTGACATCACTCGATCATTATCATTCATTACACTTTTCTAAATCTTTAACTAAAATGTAATAATCACAACTTCTCAAAACCTTCGCAAATATTTCTTATTACAAGAGAAATTATCCTCGTCTCCCAAATTTAATGCTGAACGATTCAGCCCGAATGTAATGGAGGAGGAAGTAGGAAGTCATGCAATGGGATTTCTTTATCCACCAGCGGAACAGCGTTAGACTTTATTAATGACAGCTATCGGTGTTTTATAAGAAGTTCTTTAAAAAAACACAAAACGAACATTCGTAATTTTCCGCACCACCGCGCGGCCAAGAGAAAAATGCACCATTTTTCTGACTGACGAGGGACCTAAGCGGTTTTTATTTTTTATGACGTCATTAACTGAAGGAAGCGGGGGCAAATAGAGCCTGCGGTCGGTCTATTTTAAACTGTTGATTGCAAACGCGGCGACCGCAATGATTTACATGGGCTTAGTGGTGTTGACTTGGCGATGTTTAAGTTGAGAGACACTGTTGTTTGGTGGTTTGATGTTTGCTTGTCGGCTTGAGATATACGCGAGTGGTGGAAATCAGGCCGTCTTTTGTTTTAGTTTGGGTCGGTTAGTTGAAGAGAGAATTAGGTGAAAGTGCTCTTGGATTGTTATCCGTTTAATGGGGAAATGCAGTTTTGAAGTATCATTCGATCACTAAATAGATGCAAATGCTAAGGTTATTAGGTTTTAATATTATGCATCATTGATAGTTATGGTTTATTGATAAAGGCGAATGATTTATCAAATACATACGTACTTAACAACTGTTGCGCTCGCGATTCTCTAAAGGCAGGTAGAGTACAAGGAGCATTATTTAATGAACCCAAAATTAAATTGAGTTATATAGATAAACTTAAATAGTAGTGCAGGCCACAGAATCACAAACCAAACCAAATACTTACCAATTAGTCGTCTTTTACAACTCGCTAGACAAGAAAACACAGTTGATAAAGCTCCAGATCTCCATAGGATGGTACGACACGTACCTAAATAAATTAATATAAACAGCAAACCCCCTTCAAAGAGTGCATTTTATAAGATCTTCTTATCAAAGAGATTCAAAGGGTCGATTAGGTGAATAGATAGCCAAATATTTTCTTTTTAAATTAGCTTTATTTGTCATGGCAATGTCCTTTATTGTTTCTGACGGGTGACAAAGTTCTCTTATTAGAATCGTATATTAAAGTGACTTTAGGGCCCTTTGTAGAAGGGGTCTCTGGTATTCTTTTCCGGATGTTGCATTTGTCATAATGTAGGGAGGGATGACCGTTTTGCTAGCAGTACCACTAAAAAACGTTCATAGTTGCTCTTCCTAATATAACTCGTTTTTTTTCTGTTTCCATTCAAAAGGTGTTGCTTTATAAAAATAAACAATTTATAAAAAAATCTAAGCAGCATATCAATCTTGTTAGAATATAATCATATTTTAAAAACGTTTTACGTTCTTATAAGCACAAGAACACAAAGTTTAGAATTAAATTCTTAAACTTTTTATATTAATATCATATAATAATGGAATATGAATACTTAATTTAACATCGAGATATATAAAAAAAAATATGCATAAAATCTGTATTTGTTTCATTACCGCAACTTCTTTCAATATTTACAGCTTCTGTACGAATATTTTCAATATCTTAGACTGTGCTATATTGACACTGAATTAAGATTGTACACCCATTGATAAATCTTCGTTAATAATGATGACTCTTCCACAACTAGCCGTGCTAGAGAAACGTACACTATCAAATTCCCCCATAGTGAGACAATTCGTTCCAGCCAAGCATGACCAAACGGCGACGTGCGCTGTCAAGCCAGAGCCACGCGTGCCCTGAGCCCAACATCAGATTATCCTCAACCCCACCACCAAACCACCATCGCCAACTTTCAACTCTATCACAACGACTTAAGGATCATTGTCACTGCACAACTAAGTGTTCTAAGCCCAGCAGCAGATAATATCACGCCACTAATTATTAGTATCTATTGCAGCTATTATAACCTCTATCTCAATGCAGGAAAAGTTAAAGTATCTAAAACAGCTTTGGTTGGTAGTCCAGAGCAAAATCTAGTATGATAAAGTATCTTGGTTGAATTAGTCAGAGATGATGTATAGATTTATAGTGGGATGATGTCACAATAAAATATGGGATAGAAATTAGAGAGACATTGTTTCTATTTAGAAATATTGTCTTATTTGATTCTGATTTTCTTGCTTTAGAGGAATTTTACTTAAATATCCAATATGATTGTAAACTTTATTGAAAGAGATTTTTTAGAACCTCTTACAAGCAAACCGATTCTTTAATCATGACCAATCAAATATATTTTTTAAGTGTTAACTTAATTTTCATTTTATGTTAATATTAATAGAGATTTCTGAATCGAACTCGTATTTGCGTTTGACACGAAATCTTAATAATTTGTCAATTACAGCTTCCTCAATTCATGTCATTTCCAAATTTGTTAAAATAGAAAATTCCATTAAAACTTCCACTATCCGACAAAACTTAATATTCCGACAATCACAGTTTCCAAGTGTTTCGAACTGGACCCCGCAAAAGAGCTAACAATACCAAAATTTAGTAATCCTCCACGATGACCGGAAAAAGGGTCCAATTAGGGCGCCTCTGCACTCGGGCGCTTATTTATTTTTCGCAATGCGACCTCTGATGTCCGGAACAGGGGTCGGACCCATAAGACGGGAGACACCATGCGTATAGCAATTCGATTAGGGTGCAACACAAGGGAAAAACCTGACGGTGCAGTACGAATCACTTTACCAACGTATTCATGCATTTTTCGATGACGTGAGCAACTTATTCAACTGGAATAGGGTTCAAATTTGAGTGGAAATAAAAAATTTAATGCATTTGATGTTGGTGCTGGGTGCGTCATTTCATTTCATACACAACGCTCACAAAATAGATCGGTGACGAGTGCCTATAGCGCGAAAGCACCGTTTCATTTCAAATGGCTATGGTTGGGGCGTCATACCAGCGTCCATTTTGTAACTTTTTAGGGTCCTATTATTACATTGTAGCAAGTGCAATCTGATCAAATAAATCGTGAAGTGTCAAATTCTTGTTCTAAATAACTCCGGGTTGCATCGAAAGATGAATTGCAGTTCGTAAAATGAAATTTCTCGCGAAAGGGAAATATATTTCTTAGGACACCCTTTCTTTAATGTCTTATTTTCTACACCAAGTAGATTTATCTGTGTCACAGTTATACTCTGGTTAAACGTACAACATTACTAAAATTGAAAGCTCAGTTAACACAAAACATTGACCACTACGAAGCACGTACCTTAAAAGCACTCCAAAAATAAGAGTAAAAAGAAGCAACAACATCATCTTCTAATTGGCGGTCGATAATTCGGACCATTTGCCAGAAAGGGACTAATAGTGTCAATTTGTGAAGCATCCATTAGTGGGTGTGTGTGAGCCGGTGGGTGCATTCGCTGCTCTCGATTTTGACAAGTCCAAATGTCGTGAGATGGCGCCGTGGATAGCTGCGCGGGCGTCACGATCGAGACACACTAATCTTAGGCGGGTTTTACACTTGCTTGTAAGAAGGAAAGATGTGAGGCGAGGTAGGCGTTGGTAATTTATTGAAATAGACTGGTATTGACTTCACCAAAATCACTGAAAACTTGATTCAGAACACAGGAAAAAGTGTATTAAAACTTTGTAGTGATTTTTTGTTTACAGACTTTTGTGAATAAAGTTTATGAAGGGCCTTTCTTCCATTAGGTTTTTAAGTTGTATTAAAATTAAAATGGACATAAAAAATTATTTAGCTGATCCTTAGGTTAGGATTAGGTACTTTTTAAAGACATCATATTTCTTAAACAATTTCTTTTTGTATGCTTTGCCTTCAATAAATAGGGATTTTAAACAGGTTCCTATAATAATGTGTGTTATATACATACAAGTAAGTTTAAAGATAATTAAGTGATTTTTCATCAGTCAGTACGCAAGCCCCTTAAAATAACCGTCACGTGTAAACGAAGGTACCGAGTCCGATGTTATCACATTTTGCAATAACTCAAGGACTATGTTTCTGCTAACTTTTGTTTAATATTCAAGCTGTCTGTAATAAGGCACGACTCGACATATATCAAGAGTGCCCAAATCTATTTTGTTAAATCTCACTCAACCCAGTCCGGATACATTTTGTACACGAAGTGTATCGAATGGTGGGCTTTTACTAGGTTTAAGATGCTTGTTTGTCCCATGTTGGTTTGAGATTTAAAAATAATGTGCCAACTGTGTTTTTTGACTAGCATATCGTAAAAGGCGACTAATAGTATATGAGGTTTTGGGTATGTGATTGTGTAGGCGAAAAGCGAGTCACTTGTTATTACTTTTTCACAATTTTCCATCTAACCCAGCCCAGTTTTGTTTTTGGCTGTTGAAGGGGCTTGCTGCCCCTTTAACTCTGCCTACCCCTTCGGGGACTATGGGCGTGATTATTTTTTATAGGTGTTGGTTGCCTTAATAGAGCAGTTGTTAGTACGATCTGATTAGGTACCTATCGGGTTTGAAATCAGGTTCACTAAATTTAAAAACGATTTCTTTTAAATCGATCAGGCTATTTTCAAACACAGAATCAGTTTTTTTTTATTAAGCTATTAAAGAGAAGCTTTTGGAAATTGCGTATGGTATGAAAGTAATATAAGCAAATTTGTCTCAGAACGCAACATACAATATATACGTAGTATAAGAAATATATAAGTATGATACGGAATGAATTTTTAACAGCTAAGTATACCGTTTACTTACAAATTAGCCTTTATTATGTGTACTTAGGTAATTTGAACTTTATAGCATTCTATTTGTGTTTCATTCTATATATTGTTATTCATATTCCTGTACTTATACTTATTGCGACATAGTTCAGTTAGTAGCTTTCCCCTGGGACTGTCTTTGTGTAATTGGATTATTTAAAACACACATGGAATTTATTGCAGTCCCGGCCAACTCTTTATTACGGTCATCAATCTTGACCCTTATATTTAATAAAGTGTGACTGCATTATATATGTACTTAACACAGTTAGTATGTACTGTTTTCGTTTATTTACACTTACATTCTTTAACTCATACATATTTGTTAATATATCATCATTAGCTTCTTTGAAAAAAATATTTATTTGTTTTCAGTTCTATAAGTTTTAATAAAAAAGCGATCTGGTTTATAATGGAAACATTACTTGGAATGAAAAATTGATGCGCTAAGATTGAACTGCAAATGTAACGTGAAGTGTTTTACTGAAATCTTTTCTGAATAAGATATAAGAATGTATTATTTATCTTATTCTTATGTTATTAAATTGTAGTTTTTTGTGACTGTAATTCAAACATCTTGCGACAAATGTTCAGTCACGCTGATTGTAGATTATAAATGCAATTGTTCAAAATATTTATTTCTATTAATCCTTTCAACGTCTCTCTTTCTGACAACGCTTTACATAATAATAGTGATATAAAAACAACTCTTGCAACCAATCTATAGAACTAATGAATACGAAAGGGATATCCCACAGTCACAAATAACATATCAAAAACGTTATCGGCAAAATCATCAGTAGTTTCCTGCACTGGCTGCGGAAAAAATGAATTCGTTTGCTACGAATTGAATTGAAATGAAATGAACGGCTCCCCTATAAGCGGAATACAGGAGGGAGACTTGGAAGGAAAATAAAGATGGGTGGCTCTTATCTAGATGTAGAACTGTGCGATTGTGGATTGTAATGAGGGGAAGGGTAAACGTGAAAAGGATACGGATCGACCCGGCCCACTTCAAAATAATTGAAGTTAAATTTGTTCATTTAAATTAGGCACGGTTTAATGACACAGAGAACGGATACTTTTCGGGCAAATTAAATTATTATAGTCCAATTTTTTAATGATAATTTCTTAAGAGAATTTTCTCGCTTTTCTAAATGTGCTCGATTAATTAACGGAACACACATTAGGTATAGATTTATTTCTGATTTTTTTCGTAATTAATGATTTCCTTTTACATACAATTTTTATCGTTCTACATTACAGATCCAGAAAAGGCTATATTTCAAAAATATCATGACATAAGCTATTTTGTTCGTTTTCAGAAAAAAACAAATCTAATTAATACAATCAATCCGCAATAAAACAGGATATTTTGCAAACCCATAATCAGTTAATTTGATTACGTTAAGCACCGCATAACCAGCGGCGAAGTGAAATTAAATTCAGTTTAACACCTGTGACAAAATCGAATGGCGCTCCCAAATATCGGTTGAACCTAGATATTTCACATTAACATCGCACCCGATGGCACTGAATGACCATAATTGCCCGCAAAGCGTGTTAAAGCGTACTTCGTCCACTGTTTCAATTGTCCAGTGCACGTCCGATTGCAAATTAATAGGGACCAGCGCAGATTAGGGTCTGAAGATCAGTTAAGTGCTCACTAATCACCTATGGAACGCACGCGGCCGAAATTCAACCAATTAATAACTGATTCAAGTACGGACGGCCGTAGATTTGTAAGCAAAAACTATGACCCACTCAAGATTGTCGAGGGTCTTGCGTGAATGTGAGTTTTGCCAAAGGATTTATTGGCCTTTGACTTGGGTCGCAAAAACTTAAATTGCTATGATAGTAATGCATAAGTAAATTACGTCGTCTGCTGTAACGCGTGTGAGAGAATTTGTTGGAAATCTTAAAAAGTTTTTATAAAAAGTTTAATTTGATATTACCTAGTTTACACATTGAATATAATTAAGGGAATGTAAGCTTGTTGTACGTAAGATGTTTCTTTCATCATTGAATACATTTTCGACGTTAATATGTAATTTAACTTCAACAACGTCATCTAGAATAAAATCAATTAAATAAAATTTTTTTGCTTTTTGTTCTATATTTACCAATATTGAAAGTAGTTTTTACAGAATTATACATAAAGGAGTATAGATCTACTCATCACTACATATTATAAAACAAAATCCTTCGCTGCGTCTGTCTGTAGGTATGTTCGCAATAAACTCTAAAATAAAAATCCGTTCAGTAGGAACGGATTTTCATGCGGTGTTCCCCAATAAATAGAGTGATTCCTAAGGAAGATTTAGAGATATAATTTGTTACGTTTTATTATACATTAGCTAAAATATAATTATATTTGTTGGAGGTGTCGGAAAAAAAAATAATCCGCCAAGTGAGCAAATTGCTAGTAATTTATATTTTTCATAAAGATGTATAGAATATCTATTTAAGTCAAACAGTAAAATTTACGTATGCTGGATATAATAATCAAACGTATTACTCACGTAGTCTTCCCGTTGTATAAAATAGATGGAATTTGCAATTACTATAATAAATAACTGACGTGAAAATAAACGTGGATACTGATTAATCGCAGCGATTTTATTTGTAAAGCAAGTTCTAGCAGTGCTGGGTTTAGAAAACGTTGAAATATTTACAGCTTATCCGATGGCCTTTGTAATTGGACCTCATTGGGTTTTGAAACTATGTTATATTTTACATGGGTACCCACATTTACTTTAACCATAGTAATCATTGATTCTATTTCTATTCTAAATATATTTAACGTAAATACAGAAATCTGGAATATAATTTTATCTAGCCCAGACTTGTATTCTATATTAGAGAGGTCAAATATATTTATTAGAACAGAAGTAAGCACTAAAATCACAAGGATGAAACGTATGGGTGTTATTTAATTATGTCTCAAATAGACGATAACATCAGATATCGTGGGCTAAGCTTATACTATCCATTACATCTAATTGAAATGCGAAACCGAAAGCAAAAACATTTTGCGGCTAAACGTGAACTTTCCCATTGTTTCGCTGATGACACCAAGATTGTCATACCTATAATTCATATTCCCACGAATGACAAGTTAAGTGCACCCTATTACAGTAGAAAGTCTAACAAAGTCACGTCTGCCTTAGTTTGCATCTCAGACTTTCCCACTATCTGGCTTCGTCCCATCCCATCTGTCGCGTTACCTGATACGGGCTCAATAGCTCTGCAAACGAGTCATTAGGTCACTGAATTCCGCCACAATAGGTTGTCAATGACAACCGTTGCGTATTCAATACAATGTGTGCGGATTTTCCACACGTGTAGGCGTGTGAATTGCACAAAAAATTTAACCAAAATGCGCAATGCAACGAGATTGCGTCAACGTCAGAGGTTATCACACACGTGAGCGTCCTCAGGTAAAGCTACGAAATAAAAGATTGAAAGTCGCCTTTTTGTGCTTAGTGCAATTCGCACGCGAATCATGATGCACTTTCCCATGTCAATCAACGCGTGAGAAAGTGGCACGGATTGTTATGATGCGTATTTGTTTTGTCTTAATTGGCGTCAAGATGCGTGTCAGGTGTGACCAACAATGTGTGTCGAATGTAGCAGGTGACATTGTTTGCATTTTATCACCGGCCAGATGATATTCAAATAGACGGTAAAAAACTTGTGGCACCTGTTGAAAATCTGACATTCGATACTCATTCATATGTTACCGCTGACAATATGTTTACACAAGTTGTTTATAGAGATTCGTTCAAGGAATAATTGTGGAGGTTTCCCCTAATTATCCCGCCACATTTGCCTCCAGCGTATTTAATCAGTGTCCTAATTATTTTTGGAAAGGATCGTTTTTTGTTTCTGTTGCACCTACAAGAAAATAACCTGAGGCGACAATGGTTTAATGGTGTATCTCATAAATAAATTTGTTGCCCGTGACCGGGCTAAAACAAACTACCTCCCTCTAAATAATTAATGATCATCCAGTTCTATTTTACGGTCACTAGCTCAAAAAAGTTATTAACAAATCAGAAATATGTTCCGCGTCCTTTAACACACCTGCCTGTTTGAAAGATTTATTCGTTTTGTTGTCGACAAAAACTCGATTTAGATTTTAATATTGAGATTTCATTCTTTACGCTTATTGCGAATGGTGTAAACAAATGGTTTATCATAATACATATTTCATACCGTAATAATTATTGGAATAGATAAGTAGGTGTTCACCTTGAATAAAAAGCTAATACCCATTTCTATGCTAGAAAAACAACACACTACATACATACTTATATGCAAAATACTACACATATTTTATTTTTATTTAAGGGTGATTTGTTTGATAAATTCGTTTTACTTAACCGGCATTTTATTTTAAGTAGAGAACTTAGTAAGCGATGCGATATATAAAAATAATTATATAACATATTTTTATTTTCAACATCATGCAGATCACCAGAAATATTGTTGACAGACAAATACCTCATAATAAATAATACAAAATAACAATAAATATTTTAAATTGCGAGTAGTCGTTACTATTTAAACTTCCTTTAGTGAACGTTATTATTTAAACTACCACTATGATAAAATAATACTCCTGTGATTCTTCTTTTAATGTATTCACGAATTAAATCATATTGGAACATCTAATTACGTAAATGTACAAACAACTTTGAGTAAAATACTGCATAAAGTTTACACAAAGTAATATGAAAGGATTAATGTAATTGGTTGTAAAATATTATTCCCTATACGTGTGTTTACGGTGGTAGGTATTCTCGTAAAAAGCAAAACCTTTTTCGCTTCATTTATCATTCATACACACTTCAATGTACGCTTGAAGTAATACACTTTTCGGGCTTATTTTTACTAATGTATCATTTTCTCCAATATAATCCATAATTTCTTAAATAAGATATATAATAATTACATTTTAAATAAGCAATGAATACGTTAATGTATTTACTTTGATTTCTCAATTAGAAGTACAAATACTTTCATGTTCCTTTGCTCGTTAAACTCAAGTTAAAATATTGACTGTACCGTCTCTTCATCTTCAAAATTTAACTTACCGTTTACGCTATCTACTTAACCTGTGGAAATAAAAAGTGATCTTACGCACTCTAGTTAATTATCAACCCACTTAGATGCTCCTCTCACTTTTGAGGATGTACCTTTAAAAGCCCTGTAAGTCTTTTATACATCGGCTGTTTGATCTCCGATGCTTGTGATATCAAAGCAAACCCGAGGGCGATGTTTCAGTTAATCTCGTAAAACCTGTGTATTTTTAAGATGCAATTTGCAACCCCTGTTTTTATCCTGCTTAGGAGTCCTTTATGATGTTAATTTCACCTCCGTGTTTTAGTACTTTTCCGCTTTTTCTCCACTGTGCATTTCTGAAACGAATTTCAGTAAGTATATATTATTTCTTCCCATCATTATGACATATGCATTCAGAATTTTTCGTTGCTTTAATTTTCTTAATAACATTAGAATTTTTTAATATTAAATAACAGTTTCATTTGACGTTTTTATGGTTAAATTGTGATTATTTTCTTCTATGGCCTTAACATTATATTCACACATTCATAATGATCTGGATGTGCAAGTTTTCTAATTATGTTTTCTTTTTATAGATGTTTACCGCCGAATGACAACTGGCATACCATGGAAAGTGCCATCTACATCCACTGAACGATCACCGTTCATTAGCTGTTTATGATCGTTTGAATAGAAATAGAGAAATATGCCACTCTACATCCAATTACTTCTGTTATAAAAAATTAGAACACGAATTAATTTTATAGAGCATCTTGAATGTCTAAACGAAACATTTAAATAGGAACGTGTATTCTACAGATTTTTGTACGAGCTCAGCCACCGTCTCCATATTGGTGACATATTTTATGACCAATTAAGCGGGAATGACCCATAATTATTAATAATAAATTATCACAACGCCCTCACTGTTACCGAACATCAATAAACCTCCGGATTTTGGGGGGGCGTATCTGATTGTGTTATACACTATTAATGGCTAAACAGAATCGATGTGTCCCCTGAGGTGTCCCTACTTTATAATATCACTATGATATGTACGAGGGCCGTTTTATTACGAGCCTATCTTGAACGATGAGGGCCTTCCGAGGTGTTGTTGGAAATTTATGAAAAGGCTTCTTATAGGGTCGATATATCCCCTTGTAAATATTGCCAAGGGTCTCAGTGGTTTTGACGCGGGTGACAATAGATGCATATTTTATAGGTTTTTTAGAAGTTCTCGCGGATGTGAAAAATGGCCGTGTTAAAGACGCGAAATGCTGCGAGCGTTAAATTGATGTTTTTATTGGCACATTAGCGAAACATCTACATCCTATTTTATTATTTGAAGTTAAGTCAACTTCTTTGATATTGTTATTATATTGACCAGAAGTATTTTTATGTCTAGTGTGTCTATCGTCAAACATACTAATACACCAAATTCATATATAAATATAAAAATATATACTATAAGTAACTGACTTCTTCCTCAATTTTATTGTTCACTTGAACACTCAATCAGAGCCTGATCGCCCGCTTCGCTCGCTCAGCTCTCGCGCTAGGTGGCACTCCACCGAACAGCTAAGAGTATATTGATGTTGTTGGCCGTAGCACTTACCACGACCGAGAGCCGTTATGCCGTTTGTGGAGCAAACACGCAGAGATGTTTCACTTAACAGACTCCTTTTGTGATCTGTTCGGTTTACTTTAAACTTGTCTTGGTTTGAGAATTGGTCTTGATGAATTATTTTACAGCGTGAACTTTTGATCGTGTATATAGTAACCAATTGCAATTGTTAGTAACTAGCACAATTAGTTGAATAGTTAATATCTACTTCTGCATTTGTCTATTAACATACAAGAAAAGCTTTTAAAATGTTTTTCATAATTGTGATCAAATGGCTTGTAAAAATTATTTACTGTAACTATACGACTATATCGAGATATCGTAATAAAATCACGTAAAACAGTAAGTGTTCTGTGAATATTTTAAATCATTTTTCTTTTTTGTAGCAACTGTTATATATTAAACCAATTAGGTAAGATGCCTGTACCAATACCATTAAAATTTGATCAATTATTTCTGCACGATACAGCCATATCTGCACATGCCAATAACTTCGCAAGCTTTCTCGCATTCTACATTAGTAGCAATTCTACATCAGTTGTAGAAGATGTAGGTAACCCAAGTGTAGATATATTACATTCGTCATTCAGTATAAAACCTACCATATGATCAACGGAATAGTTAACGTTAAGCCGCTACGGCATCGTCGACACTTATAATGAAACGAAGGTATTAAGCAAATTGGATTCAATCCAGCTTCGATTCTAGTCTGTTACGTCACACTTCGAAGGTGTGAGGAGGCAAACTGCTGAGTATCAACTTATTATGTAAATTGGAGTTCGGGAGCGGAAAAATGTTAGCCATATGCGTTTTTGCGTGGTAAGTATAAAAAAATGTATGTGATGAAAAACAGCATTGAGACTAAATTTGTAGGTATATCGTTAGATTCGTTTTAAAAAACAAAAATGTCTTTATTACACGTATGTAATTGTTAGAAAAACTTTCAAACAGATCTGACTTAAGAGTTTGGAATACGTTCAAATTTATCAAACTTAGATAATCCTGCCCCTTTGACTCTCCTACTCCTTCGGGGATTATGGGCCTGAGGTTTTGTATGTATGTATGTATGTATTTTGATAAACTATAAGACTTCTAGAAAGATGCACAGTCTTTCTCGTATTATTTTGTGAATGCTCTTTTATTGAGCAGATTTTTATGGAGAATGTTCGAATCCCTCATGGATAGATAGTTATTATTGAAAAAGGTTTCATACTCTAGTGGCAAATATTTTTCGGTTTAGATTCTACAATATGAGATCGACCTATGGAATATTGTATGAATTTGCAGTAGTGTATTTGATATACCCTAAAGAGTGCTACATTGGTTCATGTTACTTTGTTTGAATAATGTTTTTTTTTTTAAGAAAAAATAACACGCAATTTAACTGCCACTATTTCATCTATTTCATTGAGTTCGACTTTCGATATAAATAGTCTTAGCTTATCATTTTAACATAAAAAATTAAATAAGCCTCATCTTTCATCAAAATTTCTTGCATCGATTCCGAAAGTGATTATGAAATTAAACCAAACACAGCCGACGTGAACATTGAATATAATAAAACAATAAAGACTTCAAACAACAATGCAGCACAAACTGCAATGATCTCACACGATGTCGGAATGCAACCATTGGTATGGCCGTTGCGTCTCGCGCACTCTGTAATATAACCTGCCGATATTAACACATAATGACTTGAACTGTGGACTGAATAGAAAACACGCGATGACACCTATTAGCGAGGTGAAGATCGTTGACAATGCAACTGAAAGGCGGGCCAGCATTGGATTTAATACTGGTTATACAATATACTTTTATAACTAATTATTAAAGGCAATATTCATTTTCCAAGTTGATTAAACTATCAAATAAAATCAACTTTTAATATAGTGTATGCATCAATTCAGGAGTTTCAACAAAACGAATTATTTCGCTTAATTCTCAAACTTGGCGTAAAAACCAGGAATTTCGAAAAGTAGCACAATATTTCTACTATTTTCTTTGAGAGCTTTTTACCAAATATAAAAGAAACAAAAGTAAACCAATAGACTTACATACATACATACATACCTAAGTCAGTAATCAACTCCTACTTTCTTCACCATATTTTTATATTAGCTTAATATTTTTTTACACATAAGCTTTTTATGTGTAAAAAAATATTATACTAATGCAATTAAAGCTATATAAAGTAGGGTATTATACTAAATACAAAATATTTTTTTTTTACGATAAATTGTTATACATAAATGTCATCACATTCATTGATCCGACTCCGAGCTAAGTAGCTTAAGCACTTGTGTTACGGATATTAACACCCAGACATAGAACAAACACAAGTAATCATCACACGAATGTTTGTCCTGGGTGGAGATCGAACCCACAACTCTTTGCGCATAGGGCAGGGTCACTACCAAATGCGCCATCGAGCCAATCATCTAATACTAATAATAAATCTGTAGAGAGGTCAATTTTGTACATGAAATATATTTTCAAAATAACTATCAGGGGGTGATTAGTGATCGATACTGATGCCAAAAATGCAATCAGTAAAATTTTTGTCTGTCTGTCTGTCTGTCTGTCTGTCTGTCTGTATGTTCCTTATAGAAACAAAAACTACTTGACGGATTTTAACGAAACTTGGTACAATTATTCTTCATACTTCTGGGCAGGTTATAGTATACTTTTCATCACGCTACAATCAATAGGAGCAGAGTAGTGAAGGGAAATGTTGGGAAAACGGGAGAAGTTACTTCATTTTTTAAGCTTCCGTCGCGTGTGCAGCCTTAATGGTTAAAGTTACATAGAAATCATGTATGACGGAAATAGTCTTTATAATATTAACCATAAACGCGGGTGACACCGCTGGCACAGCTAGTAAACAATAAAGTTATAACTTCTACAGTTTACCATGTTAGAACTCCTAAATGTACTCTTATTTACTATGTAAAGTTGCGAAGGATTTAATTTAAACCGAGTACTTTATTGCTTTCAAAACTTTTTATAAGTAAACACTAAGATTGACCCTACAAAACCTCTCTAAAAGGATTCATGAAATTAAAAAACTTAGTTCAAACAAGGGTGCGGAAGTGTTTTGCGAAAATACAACTAAAACCGAAACTCAATATGAATTTAGGGTCTCGACGATATAGAAATGGATTAAGACCATTGCTGAGTTTGTGAAACAAGAAATTCGTAGTGACAATAATAAGAGGCATTGGATTTTAAAAAATATTCGAAGTGTGGCCTTTGGATATTACTTCTTTGTTTACACTTCCAGGGTCACCCGCATACATTACCCTTTGGAGATAGGAACTGAAAAATGGATCAGTAAGCTTTGATCGATTACCTTTACCCCTAAATATGACAGAGATCTAGATAAGGCACGTTATAGTATTTTATATACAATGAACATTAAATGCTTGATTCAAAAATCTTCAGTAGGGATTAAAAACGATTCATTTCTGCTGTTTTCTGCTTTATTTTTACTAAGCTAGCTTTGGCATAGTGTCGTCTTTTGGCTCGAAGTTAAATAAGGTGAAATTGGCAATTCAACGGCTGGTTTCCCTGAATAAACATTATGACATTTTATCAGTGGCTTCTCTGCACTTTAAAAAGCACGTTGATATTTGCATTTACCCGCTAGTTTCTTTCGAACATGAACGGTAACTACACAATAACTAACAGTAATATTGGCCATATTTTGGACACATATCCTTTCTTTAAACGTTAAAATAAATATTCCTTTCGATCACACCCACACTCACATATGTAAATAAAATATCCTTAATAAAGTAAAAATTGATAAAAATTATTTATTACTTAGTCACATATATATTTTATTTATTGTTATATCTTTATTGTAAGTGTGTTGTAATTTCTCGTGTTTTGTAATGTTGCCACTCAAAAATGGGCCCGCCAGAATACCCACAGTAGCATAATGCTGGGCCCAATTGGCGCCGATCTTTTGCTTTTTGTTTATTTTTATTATTATTTTTCTTTTTGTACTATTATAATTGTCAATTGTCAAATACTTGTTTTTCTGTATATGTATCGTTGCGTGCGCAATAAATGTTTCTTTCGTCCTTGTACTAAAAGATAAATCTGTACCTTTAAAGGTATAGATAAAGGTGTGGAAACTACATAAAAAAACTAAATCACAACGTTAAGTTGAAACAAGATCATAGTGTCTGAATCGTACATAACGCCGCGCTACGATCTAATTTACCAACACATTCATAAAATACGTTATTCAAACTTATTTACATTGTGGAAAATGATATTGTAGTCACGAACGCTAAAATGAATAAATATCGAATTAATGACGCGCTTACAAGAGCAGAAACATTTTATTTTGACATTACACCATAAACATAATAACAACACGATTGTTCAGATCAACGAACGATATTAGAGTTAAAACAAACGATATTGACTTTTAATACAAAGAGGATAAGGGTTATGGAGACCGAAATAAATCTTATAATTTATGTAAGGTAAGACCTGTGGCAACAGCCGAAATATCATAGAGGGAGCAATAATACATCATTATATTATTAACTTATCTTCTCACCCTTGACTGCAACAATGGTCGTTGAAATACTTGATATCATTATTCGTAGGCAGAGCCTCTTGAATGTTATGGCCGTTTGACACGCAAAACTTTAATTCAATTCGTTTGGAACAACAGGTGGGGTTACAGGTCAACTTTATGACTAAAAAGGGAGTTATTTTATTTCGTTTCCGTATTTAGTTTATGGAACGTGAGTCGGATTTTATCTTAATTGACTGTGTGAACGTGAGTGAATATTCTTTCATCGTAATTGAATGAAATCGGTACGAAATTACATTTTTATGTTTAAATTCATGTGAAAGTTTCAGGTTTTATGAGGAAACGGCTTTATGCGTAGCATCCATATTGATCATTATTTGTTTTTTTTTATATTGTAGAAGGATTTGTTTTACAAAATATTTTAAAAGTTTAAAAATTAATAATACTAAACCCTATTTAACCTATTTGCAAATAAAGCGAAATCTGTTTTAGTATCACAAAAGATAGTACTGTTAATTAATTTATAATAATTTACTATCTGTGTATAATAGAGAAAAAACCTACGATACCTTGTTAAAACCAACAATGTATTACAGTACGTACTTAAGAGAACAACGAAGATAAACGAGTAAATCACTTTACAAATATTCCCTCAAGCAGACCTAAAGTTAGAAAATTCACATTTTTCAATTGAAAACGCTCTCCATGCATTAATTGAAAGCTGCTGACAAGATCCTGAGGTGAACCAAAGCGCGCGTGTTTTTCACTTAATACGACCAATTTCGAAAAAGGTAGCCAACCGCACATATTCTTTCATCGTATTCAAACTGTCTTGTGTTCCCCGCTCAATTCTCTGAACGACGATAATACGAAATTGTCTCAAGCAAATACAAATATGGAAATTCGTTCAACGAAGGAACCCGGGGCGGTAGAAATTCCTGATGCACTTTACGTCAAGTGGCCAGTTATGAAAAATTTAATACATCCACTTTGAAGAGTTTCAAAAGACGTCGCCAAATAAACCTCTTAGTGAATAGTCGGAGATATGGCGAGATTTGCATAAGAAGGCCGACTCTTGAGGCCAGACGATCGTGTCTTGCATCTAAATAACGTTTTATATTTGCAAATATTGACTCTTGTCCGCACCCTTTCGAAGGGTTTCGATCCTTATTATCTTAAGATAGTTTAGTAAGTGCCAAGTTTCAGAACACGGGTCAAGGAGGTTCTACTTTTTTTAGCAAACTTTGCCGCTGTATTCGGATGTAAAATAAAACCACTTACAGTTAAATCATCTGGCGTTTAGGTTTTAGAAGAAAGCTTTGCGGCTTTACTTGAATTTCTTATTATCGTTATTTTATTTAAATCTTTCGTTTGTCTTCTGAACTTGAAGTCAAAATGGGTGCTTGGCTATTTAAAGGGTAGGTAATAAAGTTTTGCTTGACCTTGCTATTATAATTTAATTTATTTTATACATAAATGTAGATGATTAACCTTTAAATAGTAATTTATATTCATCATGATTAGTTTGTTGTTTCATGTTGGTCGGGGACTTAAAAATAATGTGTCAATTGTATTTCTTGCCTAGTATGTCGTAAAAGGCGACCTTTCACAATTTTCCATCTAACCCAGCCCAGTTTTTTTTTCTGGCTGAATGTAAAAAGGAGCCTGCTGCCTCTTTGACTCTGCCTACCCCTTCGGGGATGATGGGCGTGATGTTCCATAATCCCCGACAGCAAAAAAATATGTTGTAGTTTCCTTTTAAATTTAAGATATCGTCATATAACATGTAATGCTATATATTAATAACCTAGACCATAAAGATAAAACTACTCAATCCTCAAAAATCCATTAAAGCCATTAATACTTCCGTCACACGACTTTGTGAATCACACACCACACACCTTTTAAGCCTGCTTTGTATTCAGGAGCTTATAACAATAAATTTGCAACTCATGTCCAGTGAATCACTTGAGCCAGGTTTTCATTTACAGCGAAAAGGATGGGGAATGAAACATGGCCGCTTTGAGATGCTATCGATGGTTAATTGGCGTTGTCATGCCCGTTTTGTGATCACGTTAAGTGATTGGGTAGTAAAAATGTCCATTGAAATACCTCGACAAGTTGACGCAACGCGCATCGACAAAACAACAGTGATTAATATTCCTAGTACGGCATTGCAATTTCATTGTAGCTCAATAAAAACGTATATGGAAAAGAGTACTATAGTATTGGTAGTAATGAAATTGAAAGTTAAAAGGCACTTTTCCTTTTAACCATAGCCCATTTATTTATTTTTTCGATTTAAATTCCGTTTATCTTCATCTAATGACTCAGACAGTACGAATATAAAATATTTTTTAGTGACTGCATCCTACAATATAATAATGAAAAGTATTTTATATATCGTCAACTTATCTAACTTACCTACTTACTACAGAAGATAGAATGATTTAAATATTTCCGCTCTAGTCCTCAAATTTTCTATTGGTAAGTGGGTGTGTCAGTCATCATTCGTTACATGCCCATAATTTAAGTAGGAAATATCTCACTAACGCCTACATTCGGCCATTGACGAATGCGCCTTCTGTCTCCCACAATCACTCCAGCAATCTTCACTTATGTAGTTTCTCTTTTTAATCAACTCACACGTCCACTTAACGTAAGCCGTGGTTGTTCTAGCGTAAATGACAACAATAAACTGTTATTAGTCCTTCTCAAGTTTGCTTTTAATTAGAATGATTTGATATTTCCGCTACGCAACACGTTTCCAAATCGCGTAATAGGGAAACTGTTTTCATTAGGGGCTTCTTTTAGATCCCTGTTTTGGGAGCAATTTTAGTAATTACGTCGGCTTATTAGTTTTTATTACGTACCTCTAATTATTAGGTACTATCGGCTAAGTTATGGCGTGATGTTGGAGCGTTATTATGTGTCCCGTTCTCAGAGTACGTGGGAAATTCTTTGAAATTTTTGTGCAATAACTGCGAGGGATGATATGTGAGACACGACTGTCTCATGAGGATTTAAACTGCAGTGTATTGTCGTAAAATGACATCACTCTACGTGCTTGGCGAAATGAGTGGATGGGGAAAGTTGGGCGCGACGATCACGATTCGCCTCTGATACTCCATCATAGCACGAAATCATGCGGTTGAGGTACGCAAAAGGATTTATGGTGATGGTTTTGTTTCGTTTCCATTAAATTGGATTGAGTCATTGGTATGTAATTGTCACAGTTACCTATTTACATTTTATTAACATAGATCTTTTTATACAGTTAATTTATTATTAACTACTACAACACTTTGATATTTATCTTCATGTTCTAAATCTTAGATATGTTCATAGAATTCAATTATTTGTTGCAAATGTATATGAGATACCTAACAAATTTGTTAAATTACCTCAATACATTGTAGCTTTACTAACGTAAGTATTGATCTTTCTACCTTGTGGCACCTCATGTTTTCAATCAAGGCCTTTAACTATGATCTTGAATTAATTTGGTTTAGTTATTGTATCTATACAACTGTCACTTGGCCCTGTTAATTCAAAGTCACTATTTTCAAAGTTTCCTCACAACCGATTCTATGACCAATTCCTCCACAATAGAAATTCAATTCTCGTGTTCCAAATATGAATCATTGAACATTCCACTTAAAACCGTCAACCTGAAATCGTCACACAACACACGTATTTAATACAAAACACCTGATTACCACTCATTTCCGTTACGTCACGGACGGTTCGGTGCAAAAAGAAGTGTCGGGCACGTGACCGCCGGCTAGCGGTTAGGTGTCCGATGACCGTTTGCGGTTGCGGCGTGACGCCATGACCGCTGGGTGTTAGTTTTGAGGGCCGATGGCTCGTTATACACGTGCGGTGTAATTGTACGAATGATATTATTCCATCCATCCATAGCATCATAGCCGCAATCCTCGAATGCGTAGGCTGAGTAAAGGGACAGCAAGCCCGTTCAATAGTAACAGATCAGAATAAAAAAAGTATAAAATATAAATGTTGGTCTTACGTTCGTTATTCATTTTGAATATATTTTTTTATATATATAAGCTCTGTCTTGACAATAAGCAAAATAGCAACTCTGAATATCTATAACTAGTGAGGATAGAAGTTTTCGTATGTTGGTGTACATTCACTTTCAAATAAGCAGTGTGCCCAAATATTGGCAAAATTTATTTCGAAGATTGACTCTGCCTACCCCTTCGGGGATTATGCCATCCATCTTCGTGTTTGTTTTTATTTCAAAGATAAATTAAAGTAGTAAATATTGAAAGGAAGTCAAGAATCTATTTAATACTAAAACACATAATTCACTCAGTAATTAAAACAAACAGTGCCACTGAACTTCCAACCTTGACCATTCCCTACACGTTAAAGTTAAGTAAGCTGAAACAGATAATTGAACTTAATGAAGAAACATGTTCGACTCGACGTGTGTATAACACGTTTGTTTGTAGAAATGATGTAAAAGTTCACACTTGGCGCAGAACCCACGTACCTTGAGCCTCGAAGCCCAAACATTTTCAACGGAAGTTTACTCCGGTCGAACTGGTTCCCTCTAATTAACATAAAAACAAAGCAAGAAATTCATTGAACGATTTCTCTTAAGCATTCTTTGGTGTCCAACCACCCATCTATACGATATCTGTCTCATCTATCCCTAATCCTATAAATGACATCAGATAAGATAGAGAACACGCTGAGAGAGTTTATCGGTCGAATTAAAACCGACAACGAATGGAGTTTGCATTACAATTTTGTTATTGAGCAACTTATTTCAGGTACTGTTCATGTTTGCGCAATTAAGTGTAATGTTGAGAGCTTGTAGATAAAGTAGGGTAATTTAATCGGGCGATTCTCGTTGCGGGATTGTTACTACAATTTCTTCATGAAAGATAATAACTATACAGTTTAGTTTAGATTATTCTCAGGTTGTTCAAAATTAGTTCGATGAATAATGATATCAGTGTGACTTAATCCGTTTTTTTATTTACATTAAAGTAGACAAAAAAAATATATAGCTTGCTATAAAAAATTATGTAACATCGATGCTAAAAGTGTAGCGTGTGATGACTAATGTGCGAATAAGATAAAAAATAAATAAACTATTTTTGGTCTTATTCGCACATTAGTCATTAAGATCTAAAAAATATATAAACAACAATGGACATATATAATTCAATAATATCTAGTTTAAAGTTATTCAGATAAATCAGGATCTGAATGTAATCTATTTTTAACACGGTTTCATTTATAAAACCGATAAAACGAAGAACGACGAATGAAGAATGAACTATTGTCCAAATTTTTTGAAATCGCTCCGCTTACCTCCTTACATATCACTAAGCTCTAAGTCTTAAGTTATCGGAACCATCTCGGGCGACAATATACGATCAGTGACATCGGACCAAATCTCTGTCGAAGATCGCTTTGAGTTGTACCGAATTATGGTATTAGCTGTTCTTATGTTTATTGTATTGAGACGGGAGATCAAACTCACGGAAAAGAATGCGGTGAATATTCTTGACTGATTTAAATACTAGTGCTACTTATACAAGCTCGGTTTGTTGAATACCGAATGATTGAAGCGAACGAGTTTTGGGAATGTAGATCCGTTCTGGATAAATATAAAAGTCTTGGTAAAAATATAAGATTCAATTCAGTCCATGTGGTCTACTACACGCTTATGTACCTCCTTTAAAAGTAAGTTTTAATTGTAATGAAGTGTTTTCTAAAAAAATATTTCTTATAGTAAACGACAAATCGGAAGAAGTGTTAAAAAAAACATAAACTTGATCATGAGATTATTAATTTCAACCAATCCAAAATTGAAAACGATTCCTGCATTTTTTCACAGATCCAATTTGATGAACCTCGATGAAGTTATTGAAAAAAATTGGAAAATATATGAAATCGAAAACATGCCATATGAAAAATTTTAGATTTTAGGAGAAAATTCATTCGTTCTCAATATTTTTTACGATTTTTCTCACCATATTGAGGTACAACGAACAAAACAACTTCTAGTGAACATCTCTATCAGCATTTTCGTTCCAATCAGGGTATATTGCTAACCTGACCTAAGATTCCGAAAGGTGTTTCTTTAGACTCAGCTAAATCTAAATTGGGAATCTGACGATGGTTTTTCGTATTGATTAGAGATTTTGTCTAGTAGGCTGAGTGTTGGAACAAACGTATACTTGCTATGTGATGTCCTTATGTACCTTGTTGATTAATTGTGTTTTTGTACCAACACTTATAGTTCACGTTACATAAAGTTTAAACAAAATTACTTTAAACAATTCAACGAAAATGCAAAGTTCATCTCTTGAGAATAATATTCTAGGCTTAAAACTAAAAACATCCATAAAAAAATATTAGAATGGAAATTAACAACATGTGTATTTATATCTGTGAACCAGTTTGCTACATATTATGTCCAGATGTTAATTTTAAGATTATCATTTATTTCTCCATTAAGTTGTGTTATTCAGAGAAATAAATGTCTAAAACCATTTAAGCATTTGTTCGAGCACGACGTACCATTGATAAAAATAAATATTTTTTTGTTTTCAAGGAAAATATGTTTTTTTTAGCAATGAAACCGTATCTTCAAAGCAATACTTATACTCCGCGGCCCATCTCCAATATATTATAGCTATTATTGTTTTACTCTATGACCCGATTCCCCTCGTCCACACAGCTGGCGCCGGCGAGGAACGGCAAATAAACTGTTTGCCAATATATTAAATTAGTTTTAGGACAGCTTGTTTAGTTTTTATTAATAAATGTGTCATGTTTCACTTGAGGTCGAATTAAATTTTGATTTTGTGAATAGACATTAAAGAATTAAAGAGTAAGAGGATTAGTATTCGCGTATGTATTACAGTAAATGTTAGAAATATCTTTCAAGAACATAAAAAGTAAAGATACATGTCTTAAAAACCTACAAATAAATATCTTTCGATGAGAACAAGAACCAGAAAATTAAATGAGAAGAGATACAACATTGAAATATTGACCTAAAGAACAAATAGGGTCTTCAAATTTATTAATTGACCATTTCCAATGCTGTATAGTTAAATTTTGTGATCTTTTCTGTGAAAATATTTATTTCACAAAATAGTATTCGTAAAATCTAAATAGGACAAACTTTTCAATATAACAGTCCCGCATTCTAGGCAAGCTTATTAGAAACGAAGCGACGTGATGTAGTTAGTTGCAACTCGGAACTGTTATTCAAACCTCATCACACGCATTCCATTTTCATCCTTATCGCCTTCAAAATAAAACTGCCCAAGCCTTTCCAAAGCAACACGCTATTTGTTCTAACTTAAGTTAACGGAGGGCGTGCTAAAAGCTCGGTAAATAGAGCGCCTAAGTAACGTGTCAACTTTAGACAAAGACGACTGTTCAATGTGACTCACGTATGTATCGATTCCTGTTTGGTACTCTAGCTTGAGAGATCTTCATAACAATGTTGCATTCTAAAGGTCTTCCTTATGTGAGGCCTTAGTGAAGTACCTCGTCAATTTAAACACCTTTGTATCTGCGGTTGAAGTTTCAAAACAGGAGTCCCATCTCGTTGGATATTTCCCTTCTCTAAGCTTGCATGCTCATTTGTTCTGTCAACTATCGATTTATGTGGTCAAATTTCTTCCTAGCGCTATATCCCGTTCTTAATAGGCTCAACTTAGATCATGAGCCAAAAATGGTTAAATGGTTATGTGGTCAAATACTATCTACTATTCTAATCTAATACTATAAGTGGTAAAATTTTATCTTATCATAAAATATGTGTAGCTATTGTTGAACTAAATGTATATGAAAACTATCTTCGATCTGAGGTACATCGATAAAATATGGCCTATAGATATGTTGTTCGGGTTTATGAGCTATATTATTCTAAAGATTAATTAATCCATTTATAAGTTTTTGCGTAAAAGAGTAACAAACATACTAACATCTATACAAACTTTCAGTTCAGTTTAAGGTTTTTGTAAATAATAAAATAACCAAAATCAAAACTTTTTTGAAAAATCACGGCGTAATACATTTTGAACTTTGCATAGAACGTTTATATACTGACTAATACAGACTGTATCAATCGGCTCATTGAAGTATACTCGTACATATAATCTTTCTAACTAACTAACTAACTAACTAAAAATCAGCAAGAACTTGTTTTAATACAAAGCGATAAAAAACGAATGTAAGAATGACTAGATAAAGATGCCACCCCTTTTCGTTACATTGTGCATTATGCTCAGATTTAAAATTTATTGTAATAGACAATAATGAATGTAAAGTGCGCAACGAATCGTCATAACAGCTATTTATCAATGTTCAGGCCCACCATTGTAGCGGCGTTCCAAGTTTATTGATAAAAAATGTATATTTTCAACGCCTATTAAAATGACTTTTGTTAAATCACCCCTATGTCATAAAATTACAACGTGTTAAGACTCCCTTTCTCAAAACTGTGTACGTACCTACGTTTTTTCAAAACTAGCTTCTGTCCGCGGCTTTGCTCGCGTGGTATATCGATAAATCATAGCCTATATGTTATTCGGATGTATAAGCTATATTATTGTAAAGTTTCATTAAAATCCATTTAGTAGTTATTGCGTGAAAGAGTAACAAACATCCATCCATACTTACAAACTTTCGCGTTTATAATATTAGTAGGGATTTTGTATTTAATTTTAATAAGACCACGTTCACATATCTAACACATTGTTACAATTATTTTTGAATGGACTTAAAGTATGTCTTTCCAGATTTCACTTGTGTAAATTTACAACTTTGTCTAGAAACATTGATCTACATAATATCGGGAATTAATGTGTATTTTTCAACTTAAAAGTACAATGTTATGTCAGAATTAGGATTAAGTCAGGTTCAGAACTCAGAAAACAGAGCTTATTGTATTTTAAACATGGTATTAGAGCAAGTAAAGGGCACTTACTCTAATACTATGTTTAAAATATATTAAGCTCCGTATTCTATAATTGTCAAAGTCTGTGAATCACCAAGTAAATACATATATCCAACGTTTAATAACAGTCTACAGTTCAGTTAATTTAATCGATCGAAGTCAAGGCTTCTTAATACGCTGATATTGTCGTTTAAACACCTTGACTGGATTTAATAAAAGAAGTTCACAGCAACTCCGCCCTACGCATTGAGGTCATCACGACATTATCAGCGTAATCACCAGCGAGTAAGAAGTAGAACGAACGATTGGATTGCACGATTACGTTAATTTGCTAAGCTATCAGTTGCATTAACTAATTAACAACCTCGTTCATAAACGCTCTGTTAACTAAAAACTTCCTGTAGTAGTTTTAAATTAGTAGAGTGATCTTGGAGATTAGAAGTAGTCTCGGCGAGATAGATAAGTGGTTCAGTCAGATTTGTCGCAGTCGTTAGCTTTAGAACCTGAAATTGAGTAGTGAAGTTATTTTGAAATAAATTGGCCGTTAAATAGCACAATGATTCGTGAACTTCTATTAAAATTTTCTAGTATTTTGTAGTTTATTTTTGATATGACATAATATGATAAATTTGATAGGTCTTGTCTATTATTAAATTACCGTTAATTGTAGTGTACAGATTTGATGTCATTGTCTGATATAGATATATGTACATTGATAAAAATATTTTCCTTTTGCTAACATTATCAACTTTCAACTAGTGTCAACGGTATTGTCGTGTGGATTACTTACTTTTACTCTCAAGTCTCAAGAATGAAGAGGAAGAATAATCTCCACGGAACGTATGAAACAACAGTACTAAATACATTAAACACGAATTTATCAACATAATAATTACGTTATATTTGCAAAAATAAACCAAATATAGAAAGATTTTCTGCATGTAAAACAATAAATAAATTCTTCAGACTGATACACCAATTCCCTAGTCCCAAACTAAGCTTATGCTTGTGCTATGGATACTAGGTGAACGGATAGATATAGGTACTTGAATACGTTTATAAATATCCATGACTCGAGTACAAACACGAACAATTTGCCCCTAGCGGGTTTCGAACCCGCAACCCTTGGTTTCGTGGCCAGGGTCTCTGACTACTCGACCAACGGGCCAGTCAAAAAACAATAGCTGGTCTTAAAAAGGTATTGACTCTGCCTACCCTTTCGGGGATTATGGGCGTGATGTTATATATGTATGTAAACAGGTATCTTAAATAGACGCTTCAATTAAATTGATAACGTTGGTTCTCTTGGCGATACATAAAGATAGTGTAGATCCTTAATTTAACTCTCATCAAGCGATCAATCTAGCTCGTTATCGTAACGCCTTATCTGAGAGTCCCACGGTTTTTATCCCTCGTTTACTTGCTAATTCTCACCTCTTAATTCAAAAGTAGTTGACTCAGTTATAGAGAATTAACATAGCTACTTAGCATAGCATATCTGGCTAGTATGATTATGTATCAGTTGCAAACGAACGAGAATATAGCTGGAAGGTTTTACAATCAAAATAATTATGTTCACGTGTGATGTGATTATGCATTGTCATTCTCGATACTTAGTTTCTGAATTCTGAATAGCAGAAATATATTTTTACACTATTTAATTGTAGATATGTATTTGCTAGAAACACATACATACACAGTTATACTAATAAAGTAAATAAAAAAAATTCCAAGGTTACAACTTCTTAGATATACCAAAATACAGTCTACAGTTTTTTTGTCTATATCTTAAGAGCCTAGAAAGTATCGATCATGACATACATAGTAAAACCAGAATGTCCATTTTATTGTTGAGAAACGTTATAGTTACGGCATACAAGTAAAAAGTTTTTTATTATAACATTAGTTTACAGAATATTAGAAGAAGTTCCAGCCAACTTTATATGCTGCCAGTACAAGCACTTCACACCTCTCATGTCAAACTTCAATACAATTAACGCGAAACGGCTGACTTAGACGCGGTATCACGGCCGAGTCTTCATTAGCACTGCTCCTTTTTTCGTTATCGCCCCATCTAATTAATTAATACCGGTTTTTGTTCAGGCACGCAGTATTGCTGTCATCTAGAGATTGGCGTACGTCCAAGCTAGTGTTGTGCTTTGTCTAGGAATAGGAATTTAGACTACGATTTAAGTAGTAAGTCCGTAAAGTTTGCTTCGTTATAACAATTACGGGTCAAAATCATCTTCAGTTTTTATTTAAGAACGCCCGAACTGTTTACAATTGTAGTGGTATGCTAAAATCTACTTTCAGATATACATTTGCCTAATCGTCGATATTTGTCTTAATGGCCGTTGCTGTTCTTCGAGTGACTAACAGTCCGTTCAGCCCTGTACTATCAGGGGATTTACTATCACCTTGATAAAGCAGTCCCGCTTAACAACTACGTGGTTTATTAATCCACGTGGATTCAGTATGAATAAACCGCGCAATTTGTTAAGCAAACCTACCATAACAGGACGGTAGTAACCCTCCAGAATCATCAAGCCAAATCTGTTAAAAATGTCATTCAACAAACCTGAAACTTGCTTAAGAAGTTTTCCTCTTAATTAACACATTAAATCTTTCCAAAAGCGGTTTAGTATGCATAAACCAACCGTTAGTCATAACAGCAATTAAAATGCTCATCTCTCGCTATTACTATACAAATGACAAGTCGGAACAAGACCAGTAACATCAGCCACCACTAGCCGTAGCATCTCGCCCACACTAGCATAATTAAGCCCGGAGCTAACTGACTTAATGCAATCGGGGGACCGATAAACAGCTGTTCGTATTTGCATTTAAAATCGATTGCTGCCGTTCCTGCGTCTGTTATGAGATTGTGCACACTTTATTGCCATGGCAGGTGATGAAGTGGCTAAGATTTGATTGTGTTGATGACGTTCTTGAATAGTTGAGGCGAGTTGTAAATTTTGTGAGGATGTTACTTAACTTTAGCAAGATTGGGATAAGGAATGTAGTTCAACTGTAGATAACTTAAAGCAATATTTTTAAATTTTTAAGTTTTTCCTATGCCCTTAAAGAAATAAAAAAAACAATAAATCAAGAAACTGCTATAGTAACATACTATGCCTATGCATATGCATGGCTAAGCTATATCGTCTCTTTATGGGGAAATAGTACCGATATACATACCCTTTTTACACTCCAAAAAAAACTAATCAGAATTATAGCAAACATAGACCAGACAGAAAGTTGTAAACCATATTTCCAAAAATATCTAATTCTAACCCTCCCATGCATATACATATTAGAAACTTGTAAATTCGTTAGAAAATACCCTAATAATTATACAAAACGCAAAGATAATCCTTCTACATATCACCTGCGCCATAAAGATAAACTTAACTTACCAACCTCCCAGATGACCCTTCATACTAAAAGGCCTTTTGTAATGTCTATAAAAATCTACAATAAACTACCTGATATTATAAAAAAAGAAACAAGTGACAAGATATTCATAAAATCTCTTAAACAATTCCTTATTAACAAATCATATTACAATTTAAATGAATATTTTACCGATAAAATTTAAATTTAAAAAGCTTAATAAAATGTATACTTACACAAACTAATAAGATATTTTTCAATTAAATAAATATGATATCTAAAATACATAAATATAAATAACAATAAATACATAAGCATAAATAAATAAAATAAAAAATATAATAATAAAAACCTGAACTACATACTTCTATTTCTTCAAATTGATAAAAATCTTTGAACTAAATATTAATTCAGTGGGTAGTATTATAATTTAATATTATACATAGTATGTAAATAATGCGTCCTCTCTTCAATTGCATGTACTTTATCTCTTAATAACCACCAACACCTTGTAAACATTATGGAAGCAATAAATGATTGAGTATTGAGTATTGAGTATTAAATTATAAGTGGGTAACGTACAAAAAGTTGTTGCCATATGAAATAACATTGGATATCATTATTTATATTTTAAGAGTGTGGTTATCTAATATTTTCCTTGTCTGTTTTACAGAATGTTGCTCCGCAAAATGTATTTAGGAATGGTGTACTTACAAGCACAATAAGATTGAGAGTACCTAATAAGGACTTAAAAAACATAGAAGCAATTGCTTAGTTAAAATTATATATTCAGTTTTGCTTTATTCCCAAATGCATTTTAATGTTTTCAAAATATATATATATATATTTCCACCACTAAGCAACGCCTAAATGAAATGGTTATAAAATATATGAATAACCCTAATTTCTCCCGTAGTGCGTATAATTGGACTAGATGACTAATTCAAAATGAAATCCATGCAATATAGAAAATGGTATAAAATATGTTTTTTTTTTAAAGTTCGGTTATAAAAGGATGCAAATAACTCAAAAAACGACTCGTCCATGACTGGTGAAAAGGCAAAGCCCTAACGAAGTTACGCTCAAAGCTCAAACAGTCCCACAGCGATTCCCAACGAGCCCGTATTCGGGCCCGATTAGTTCCGGAGCGTGGCGAATCCCGGCGCTCGCGTCGCAACGCGGCTTGCGCTTGCGCAACCCGAGCGCTCTCATTAGTCCGGAACAAAGTTGCGTGCGTGTGCGATGAAGTTTTGATTTCGAACACTTTGAACTGAATAACAAAATATATTGTGAATAGAGATATGGTTGCATTTCATCGGAAAAACAAATATTGTTTTTTTTTTATTGTTTAACGAATAAATAATTCGTTAACCAATTTAAATTCTGTAAATGTAACTAGCGGAAAATCTTTTAATTTTATCATAAGTTGGTTATTTTAACTTGATACAGATTTAAGAAAAAGCTCGACTGATTCTGAAGTTTTTTATATATTTTTTATGTAAGTATAATATAAATATAATCTAAAATGTAAATTAATATAAATAGATAAATAAATACATGTCTATAATCTCCAGTGACACAAACTATGCCAAATTTGCATATTTTTGTTAAATTTCTCCACTCTCATTAAAAACATAATCTTTCATAAATATTTTCTAAGTACTTTATCTAAACAAAATTAATTTATTAGGATTAATTCTTAAGTCATCTACGATCCGAGAGTCTCAAGTACCAATAGTTGCTGGCTAATATTTGAGCATTTCATAAAATAAATGTTCACAGTTTTAGCAGTCACCCCATCCATGATTTGACCCGATTGGGTACACTTCAAGATAAAATATTATCTCACAGTACTCAGGATGTGAGTCGGTACATCCAAAAAATCCACATTACGCTTACATTGTGACGTCACTGGCGCGGAAGGACGCATTCGCGAGCAATAATGCTCGCCAATTTGTTTTAGGCTAAGGGGTGGAATTAGAGGAAATGATGCGCGTTTTGTTAAATGTATTGTAGTCAATGAATGGAAACTGACTCGTGAATATTTGAGCGGAATTCGGAATGGCTTGAATGAGGAATACGGGTAAGTACTTGTAGGATTTTCGTCTTAAGGCGTGTCCTCACTGTATTCAAACGGAAGTGCTATGTGTTGTTATATTTTATTTCTCTTTTTATGTGATATTAACTCTATCCGTTTGTCACTTGTTATTATTATAATCAGCTGCTTAACCAATTTATAGATAGTGATATTTAGTACACGAACAATTTGAACACATTTATGACACAAAAATGTATTGATCCTAAACGATGCACAATAAAAGTTTCCCTAACCAAGGGGAACAATGAACAGAAATGTGTAAATAAATGAATGCTACATTAATGGATAGACATATTCATAACAAAATAAATATGTCTATCTATTAATTTAGCATTCATTTATTTATAAACATCAATATCTGAAATATTGATAATTATTTATATAATAAATTACCATATTCACACTGAAATTGCGAATCGAAGCCGCTACCCTTGGTTTCGTAGCCATGGTACCTAATTAGACCTTAGAGGCCACTTACTTAGAATGAATGAAATGTATGTTCATTTATTTGCAAAAGAAATAACTGTTTTTATTACCATATAAACATTCCGCTAGACAGTAGTTTCCCGTGGTTATTGTTCCACCTATTAAAGACCTTCATCATACCTTCCGGTTTTTAATTTCCATATACCATGCAATTAATATTCATATGCGAACAAACCCGGTGGCGCCATAGAGGTCACCAGACAACATTAATCGGATAGAATTACTAATTCAATAGCCACTCTTGTCGTCAAGTTCTCATATTATTCAAATTGTTCTAACATATACTTCAACATATATATCACAGTGTATTATATTTTTTAATTAGTGATGAAAAAGTTGTTTGCGAAAATGGCTTTTTCTTTGGTTATTGATTAATATAACATGTATAAACTTTGGATAAATTTGTATGCATATGCATTTGTGTTTTATAATTGACTAGCTTCTGTCTTAGACTACGACTTCGTAGACTTCGGAATACTCGGAAGTCAAAGGTAAATAGTTTTAGATAAATACCTATAGCTAAACCTAATTTCAGTTAATAGTTCACATAGTTTTTGCGAGATAGAATAGGTATCAACTTGCTTTGCTTAATTCAGATCAAACTTTCACATTTTTAACAACAAAAAAAACAGGCTATGGTTGCATAATATAATATATAGAAATAAATAATATCATCCCTCACTTTTCACACTGTATTCTTCCCAATTTATGCTTCACAGTAAAGATGTCTTAATATTTTTTGACTTAGGACTGATTGTTCAACAGTCAGTTACAAGATAACAATCGAATAAATCACAATCCGGATGATTGTAAAATGTCATTGTCTGTTTCCTTAGTAAAATACCGCATGACATCCGCAAATTGGTTACTTTATACTTTATCAGTCGGTTAATTCTTAGCAGAACATTATGAATCGGCTTTTAATTGATTATAATCATGAGAATATGAAGGAAATAAAGGACTTTTGTCTATTTTTGAATCGACAATGCCGCTAACATTCATTGAGTAGAAAACGTTTCGTCTTTCTATAAAATAATCACGTTAAGGTAAAGGTAGGTAGAAAATAGTGATAGTAAGGGGAATCAGATTGGAGGCATTTTCCGTACAAAATCAGTTAGACGCCTCCTAATTGAACAGAGCGGAAGAGGAATCAAAGGGAATGATTGCATTCCCCTAAAATTCAAGGGGGTGCGATACTGAGGGTAGTACGCGATGCGTGGACAAAATTCTTTTAGGGGCTCGCCATGGAACGATGAACTATGAAATGTTTGGATGTTCTGTTTCATTCAAATCCTACGGGACCATTTAGTATACGTTGAGAAAGGTCAAGTTTGTATTGATTTTGAAAGCATGATATGTATTAGGGATGAAATAGAATACAAAGCTTGATATAATATTGTATTTACAATGTTTTACTAAGAGAAAAAGAATCTCGTTTAAGTTAATTTAATTAAAAAAAAATCATTATAATTAGTATAGTTACACGGAAGTGGTACTTACCAAAATGTGACAAATAAAATAATAGATATTGATAATTTACTTATCTCCGAGATAAAGTAAATAACTTAATCTCTTCTCTTTCTATTATTTTTATTTTGTAATTTACTTCAGATTATAAAGAGTATGTCCTGAATGAAACCCAAATGCAATATTAGTTAAAGAAAACATTCAACGATGTACCGCGTTATTATTAGTGAAAACTAGACCAAACTACAAAGTGTATCGTCCCACTTCGCAACTCCACGGCATAGGTTACAAAGTTGTTGGGAGAAATTTTGTAGCTGCAATATCGCTAAGACTGGCCGAAATTGCTCCGTGTAATTTGTTGGCCTGGGGTTGGGCAGATCCATCTTCAGACGCGACAGCAGGGTCGCGGTATGCCCGTATGTCTTTTAATAAGTAAAGGACTTTGCCAAATAGTTTAACGTTGGACACGGAAGATCAGGATGTCCGTGTGTTTCTTTAGGTGAATGGATTAATTGGAAAATTTGTGTGTGTAATTGTTTCTCGCGATTTAACGCAATGAGGTGTATCATATCAAACGATACAAACAACTTTCAATTAATTTTGTTAATTACACTTGAGAAATATTTCAAGAAAAAAAAAACTTAATTTCAATAAAATTACTAAGGAATATATAATACTAGCGACTCGCCCCGGCTTTGACGGTAAGCATAAAGCGATATGAAACTATATTATGTACATATAAACCTTCCTCTTGAGTCACTATATCTATTGATGAGAAACGCATCCAAATCCCTTGCGTAGTTTAAAAGATCTAAGTGAACAGACAGAAGCGGCGACTTTGTTTTATACTATGTATAATATAAGAATATTTTTGAAATATCCTTGAAACCGATGTACTTTCACATACATACATAACATCACGCCCAAAATCCCCGAAGTGGTAGGCAGAGTCAAAGGGACTGACCGATGTACTTATCTAACAAATTCACTTTTTAATTCAGAGAGAGAGACACATACAATTTTTATGAACCTTTCACTGCAATTTACAAAATTTTAACCATCTTATAAAATTTTAATAGAATTTAGTTTGTAGTCGCACACAAAATTTATATTGAAATTCCCTTTTGCTCATTAAAATCGGCTTTGCAATCTCAATATGTTATTATTTAAAACTTTGGTTAGCATTAAAATATTTCATGCACCGGAATGCAATGTGGAGATCATAGAACTTTTGATTAAAGGGTAGACGAGGGGAGATTGTAACATCTATCGTTATCAACAGATGTGGATGAAGGGTTTCAATGAACAGAAATGGAAGCCACTTCAAAGCGGACGGTATGATGTTGCCGACAAAGTAAACACTTATTTTTACCTCTCAGTCTTTTCGGAACGTTTTATGATATCCGCAGTTTACTAACAGCGGTAAACGCTGTTGGTTTCAGAAGAATTCATTTTTATTTTATAACAGTATTCAAGAATCAAGATAAACTAGAAAGTATTCGTTTAAAAATTGTAAATTTTTTGCTAAATACCTCTGTAGATATATAACTGATATCACATATGTGACGCATTGAAAGAATATGCCTACTCGGTACTCGGTTGTTTGACGATATTATAAAATCGATAACTTTTATGTCCAGTTTATTTTTCTTAAAAATGTTATAAAACATCCTGAAATGTAAACCAATTTCAAAACCAAAGCGTATATTTTCATAATATCGTAGCTGTAAGTAATATTCATAAGCAATGAATAAAGGGAAATGTTCTGCGAAATTTAACGACTCCATAAATCTATGATCAGGGAAACCGAAGCTATGAAAACAATATTAACCCAAATATTATGATGCCTGAGGAGACTGACCCACATTTGCGAATTCCACGGCATTTTATCACGGACAACTTCATTTTGCTCAGGTATAAGATATTTTAATAGACTAAATGTGACCATATAATGTCGCATAATAACACTTAATTTTTTGCCCCAATCTAAATGCCCACGAGTGCTAAACTCCCCTAAAATATCCTAACACAATGTATCAAAAACGCGAGTGTATATTCAATTTTTTACAGCGAACACCAAACAATGCTTATTTTCGACGGTCACAAGAAACTCTGGTTTATTTAGCCATTGTTGGAGCACCATTTATCTCTTTAATTTATGGGGTAGCGGCGCGAATGGTGGACATATTTGCGTCGAGCAGTCAGCGGCCGTAGGCGCATTGTGACGGCAGGTTTTTCGAATTGTGTACTCTGTGTACCTCAACTACCGACCTGATTCGTCTTGGAGGGTAATGCCCACTATTAACCATTGTTTGCGGGTTCGTTACGCGGTGCAAGTAATTTTCTTTGGTTCCGATTGTCGCACTTGCGGTGAGCAATAAAAACATTTATCAAGAGCAAGTAGGTGTTAACTGGTGGTACAAAGACCACCACGTTCGACGCCAGAGCTACTGTTTAACAATTGACCGGACGCTCGTTCATTAATTACACCCCCTGCTATTCTGGTAGCTGTTCTTGGTATTTTAACGCTATGAGTCAGTGTTGCGGAATCGGGTGTAATCTTTACACTTTATGGGCTACTTTGAAATGGGCTGTAAAATTTGCATTGAATTCATATGCACCACCGGAAGAAATTTGGTGCTGTAATATTTGGTGTTTAAAAATCGAAATTGACTTTTGTGGGCCCTATTTCTTATCTGACTGATAGGTACCTATCGAAAAAGAAGTCCGAAATTGCACAATAGTTGGTTCATTTGACATTTTCATACGAAAACACCAACTGTCTAACTCCAAAGTAAGAATATTATGCTTGTGCCGTGGATGTTAAACAACGGATGGACATACATACATACTTATGTATACTTGTCTTTATACATAATGCCTTGAGTATTTATGTTTGAGGCTTGGATAGGCACTATCACAATAACATTCATTCTTAGGGGAATTCTAACCGACGGATTTTGATTTCGTGGCCAAAATATTTTACTCTTACATCAAATGGCTCATAATTGTATCATTTACCATTTAATAATAAATTTATAAAAACCAAGCATCATATCTAGGTCATTGTGCCAAACTTTAACTACCACAGCGTTAAATCAAAAGCAAAGTTATTGCAATAAGCTCTTGTTAGTTTCACGCACTGACGATTTTAATATCGGCAATTTTGCGATGCAGATAGCGATTGCAGCTCAGAGTTTTAATCAAAAAACTAGCTCACTGTTTTACTTACCTAGTTCTCACCTCAACAGTAACATAAAGATAAATCATTTTATCAATTGTGCGTAAAATGAATTGCAGTATTATAATTTTACACAACATAAAACAGACATTATGAGCGGCATTATAGTGTTATTTGAATCATAAAATTGGTAATGTCGCTTTTATCAATTACATTATTTATTCATCATCATTGAGGTTTACTTATCTTTATAGAAAGTGAGTTTAGAAATATTTTATAGATTTTTATTTCTATAAATAGTAATTTGCAAGTAGGTTTTGTACACACAGTTTGCGTCAAGTAATTTTTGAGGATTCGTATACACTGCTCATGTTTGAAGTTGCAAGAATTTTGGTGTTTCATTTTAAGAGATTCCTGGTTTGGTTGTCGTAAGAAACTACATATTGACTAAATGGTCAATTCAATCAGGCACAGAAAATATCTGCAAATAAAGAAATCGGATAATCGGTGCGTCCACTATTACGATGATTATATATGTATCATAAAATCATTATTGGCTCATGGTTGATGGTTTTTAGATTTTAATGGATATCGACTGGTCAGCTATTGACTGATTAATTTCAGAGAAAATCTTGGGACAATTATGTTACCGTGATAATTAGTTCATGATAACTAACTCTTCTGCTAATGCAACTTTAATGTATATGATCAATCAGTTAGAATGAATGCACTCAAGTTTATCAAAGCAAACATTCCTGCAATTTCAAAGCCAATATTATCCTAGTATTTTTCCTAGCTCTAGGACCGTTTTTTCTGTCTAGAATCAGCATAGGCACGATACGTACTGTGCTGTTAAACAGCAAGAGACATCATAAAAGCTTTCAAAGCGCTCAGTGTACACGGAAATAAACTTATCCAATAAAACATTATGCACTAAACGTAACAAACGCAGGCAATTACGCCGGTCACGGTTGTATAAGTTTTAATTAATCGCTGAATTACACTCGTACGTACGGCTTATCGGTGTGGACTTGTCGTTGTTGCTCGGGTACTTGTTTGGTATGTGTCCGTTATATCACGGCTAATGACTAGGATGATTTATGAATAGATGTATCTCCTACATTTTATCGTGATTCTTATAGTGTCACTGAGAGTCGACATTCCATTTCGCTGGTCAATATAGCAATATAGTCGGAAAAAATCTTCTTGTTTTAATTGGTGTGGACTATGCTTGTATGGAAATTCATAAAAACTGATTTATTATAGTTTACTGTAGGGCGGGTATTGAAATATGTTTATGTGATTGTATGACATGTATTTCATTTTGTTTATATAACAACGCAATTTAACGGTTCAAACTGCATTTGAATAAAGAAATAAGTATTCCAGAATTTTAAAGCTCGTTTATAGTTATAAAGTTTTAAATTGTGTTACTATACTGTATCAGTTAAAAATTAAAGACGGTTATGTAATTACTGTGAACACGACATCGTAATACATGCCATATTTCATCGAAATCTCTTTTTATGGCTTATCTATAAAAACCTTACAGAAAGACTGAAATACAGAGTTACTTTTGCATTAGTAATATAAATATGTAACAATTTATTACTATCCTAATTCACTGCTCGCTACCAAGCTACATTGGAGCCGCGCACTTCATCAATTCCATGTAAACCGGGGTGCAATCCCGACGTGTCGAAGATAGTTACGATTAATGTCAATGACAGCTTCATTCTATCAGCGCAGCTCTCGTTGCGAGCCGTTTAACAGCGCCAAATGCGCTGACGCTTCCAACGACGCTTGCGCAACTGTTGGGAGCCACAGTGGATAAACTGATTGAAGTAAGCGGTACAAGAATTTAGGGATTGACAATCTGTCAAAACAAACGATGAAGAAAAATTTAATCAAGGATGGATTTATTTCACTTCATTCGTATACATAAAATCGAAAACATAAGACTGTCTTTTATGTTTCCGATAAAGGTAAGGTAGAAAGAGAATAATTTATTAAGAAACAGTTGTTATTGACAGTATTGATTGTGTTTGGTAGATGCGAAATTAAATCATCAGGTAGAAAGAAAACAATTGATTAGTGCAATCATACAAAGGAGGTTAATTAAGAATATCAATAATGGTATCAGTGAGTATTAATAAATGACAAAAAGCTTTTTAAATATTTCATTTAATGCGAAATGAGAAAGTTATTAATCTCAAATTAAAAAACTTTGAAATTCTTCACTATTTAAAACACAATTATTTTTAAATTTAAAAAATTGCACACCTTTGTATTAAATTTAAACAAACCAGGATCTTATTCTTTTTACTATCGTATACTAGCAGCAATACAATACAATTGAATTAAAAAAGACATGACAATAATGATACCCTTAATAGCAAAACAAATTACTGCGCCGTCACCGAACTGTGACAATGTATCGATAACATTGGTATTCCTATGTTTTTGTCGTTAAATGGCAGTAAAAGCAGTAGATTACAGTTAGTGATTATACTATCGGTGATTTTAATTTGAAACCGAAGTTTAATAGTTAGCACAGTTACGTGGTGCTCAAATATGTTTAGATTTTATCGTCGCGATAAGAGACATAAAAACGTTGTTACTACATTTTATGCAATGCTGTAGATTGAGTTCTACATGATTTTTATTGCGCGCATATTTTATTGTTCATATAATATGCTATCTGAGTAACATAGAATATTATTCTAAATAAGGTTCACAGCTTATGATTATTATCTATTAGCACACTATTACTTAGCATTTTGTGATATACATTAAATTGGATCATTTATGCTATTTATTCTTTACTGTATTACCTGCTTCTTGAAAAAAATATTCGTAAAAAGGAAGATAATTATATTTTGAACACATTTTACTAAATTAATAATAAATATTTATTTTTGCAAATTTAAGACTTCGCAGCATCATCACATAAACAATCACTTTGAAACCATGCCTACATCACAAAGGCCAAAGCTTATTCAAGTTTACAATTCAACAAACTAAATCTATTCCACAGAGTTTTCGACATAAAACAAAATTATGACTCTAAACCGCGTATTTGTATGCGTTGCTCTCAGATTTGATGCAAATCACACCTGGACTATTGTGCAGCCAAGTCGTGACTATCACCGGTTATTATAATATTCAAATCCGGGACATTTAACTTTAGTTTGAAGTGTGGGCGAGCTTTTTATTTTTACCCGCGATCTTGTATTCTAAAGTGTTAAATCACAAAGGAGAATGGACAGAAGGTGCGTATTGCTGTTACAAGAATACCGAAGATATAGTAGAATACGTACGTTTTGTCAATTGACGTAGTTTTCGGAATTTGTTATTTCCATATTTAGGGACTTACTTGCTTGTAACGTCACATTTTATATGTACTAAAGCACTGATTAACTATTCAATTTAATATAAGATAAAATGGTCACTGTTTATCAATATATATTTTAATATTCTAATTTATTTTGTAGGTCACAGCGGCCAATCTCAACAAGTATTAGGCCACACGACTTGTACTTCTATTTATTTATAGGTTATTTTTATAGAGATCAATATATCGGGGGCCCTGTCATAATATATTATTTGCTTCTCCGTCACTCTCTCTGTCAAGGTTCTATATTAAGCCATGACTAAAATTAATGAAGATTCTCAAATATTCTCTTTTTAAACTCCCAACGCAAACCTTCTGTATTTCTCTACTCCGGATACTCACTTAGGGGTCCAAGCACAGCACCATTGAGACTCAATTCATTTATTCCTAATGTAAATGTTATAGAAAATTTATGTAAATTAACTTTATTACATTACGCCCTATAGCAATTTACTGCTACATAAATATGAGAAAGGCATGCGAGTACTATCATTTACACGATTGAATACACCGTCTTTGTTGTGCTGTAGAAATGATTGTGTAGAAATTATGGAAAGTTGGCGTTTTTAATGCTCGCTCGTGGTTAATTTGAAAATATGCCTTGTTGCCTCTTAATAATTTATCGCACCGATTTGTAAAGGCAACCTGTTTTGGGGAAAATTATTGTGTTTAGTTACAAAGGTCGTTAGACATGAGTAAGAATGGAATTGCTCAATATAATCGATTCGTAGTAATGATTCTATCGGTTGACTCATTAATTTGATTAGACTATTAGTCGGTGGTACCTAAGTTTATTATCCGTAAACAAGTGATGCAAGTACAATAATATTTACTTAAGTAAGTCATGTCAGTCAATTGTTTTAATATACAAGGTATTTATTAGTAATCCGTTTATTGGAAATGCTAATGATGGGTTTATTGGAAATACTATTTTAGAGCTAATACCGATGAAGAAAGTTATATATTATTAATATATGTTGCCTTGTGATATAATAATAAATTGTTTTATCATCTTGCTTCATCATCATCATCTTTATTCGTAAGGTTAAAAAAATATTTAATTAATGTAATTTTCAGTACTACTATATCAGAATAACTATTATTTTAAGTGATTAGTTTAAGGGTATTTTAATTCAGATGATATTGCTATATTTCTAATAGGTTTAAAGTAATTGTCTCTATGAAAAATAATCACCAAACATCAAATCATATAAAGCTATGTACGTCACCAATATTTAAAAGCACAAAAATAATACATAATACATACAGTATGTACCTATTTCTAATTGAAGATAAAACTTCAATTTCTAAAAGATAGCAAGAAAATAATACCAACAACAACGTCCCAACCAATATTCACCGCAAATAGAGCAAGCGCTAAGATTAAAATCAAACAAATCAATTCTATTTGTAAAGTAAATGAAAGCCCACCCGTATGGGGAACAGATAGAGATCATAGACCGTGTTAATAAAATCTCCCCCATGATTGGTCCCATTGTTTCTCGCTGCCGATAAAGCAATTTACTTAATTAAAACACCCACAATGAAGAGTAAGCCACATTGAGATAAACTACACAGTTATGAAGACATTAAGCTGTTAAAACTAGTGATAGTTGCACACTGGGGACTCTTATTCGCTTGTATGTTTAACCCCTAATTAGCGAGTGAATTATGTTATGTCAATTTGTTGAGATTGTTTGATTTAGGCTTAAACTTCTTCGGAGTAAGTACACATGTAAGTACAAGTCAGATATAAACATATTGTTTGAGTAGGTATGTATATTTTCATCTCTCGCTCGTATACTATCAGTAGTTCGTTTGATTCTCACCAGTTCTCTGAAATCCGTGAAGTTATAAAAAAAACTAGTATAATTAACGTGCACGAAATTAAATATGTGGATCTTTTAGTCTCTAGTATGACAACATATCAAAAAATATTTCATGGAAAACGTATGATACTCAGGTTGCTATTGACAGTTGCCATTACATAAAAGCAAATTGGATTTTTGCTAAAAAATCACCTCAATAAGCTGAACCTAGAGTCCATTACACGGTAATTCCTGTCCTCGAATAAAATCCTACAGAGTAGTAAAATTGTCTATTTTCAAATAAATGGATTTGTAAGTTTGAAAATACCTGTAGGATTTCATTTGCCGAAGTCAATTCAAATCATATTGAAATAATATTTAGCTTATAACCCGACAGTGTCTGAAAACAGTGAAGGACAATAACAGAAAATTTTGTTTCAATTTGTACAATACTTATAAGAAGAGGGATCACTGATAAAATCTACTTTTTGTTAGTGAAAGACCTAATGAAAATAGATTTTGCCTCTAAAATGACTCGCGTAAACTTATATGAAGATTGAAATAAGGCAAAAACAATGCCCTCGAGGCGCACTCCATATACGGTGACAAGAACAATGGATTCTCATTTGAAGTCAACAGGATTCGTGCAGGGATCGACTTTTGCTCATACTGTTTTTACTAAGACGCGCTTCGTTGTCACTGTCAATAAATTCACGTTTAAAACATGCGCTGAATAAAATAGCTCTTTTGCAAGCTTGTGAAAAAAACGGGTGCACTTTTCGCTCTCGTGTTACTTTTGGGTTTATGGGGGAAACGATATAGCTATTCTTTACTTCCAAGGATTTTATTTAAATGATCTATTGATGGATTTTGTTCCAGAAACTATCGAAGAAATTACTAACCTAAAATGTTTACAAATGAACTTATAACAAGCGCCTTTAAAATTTGCTGACAATATTGAATAATTAACAGTTCTCTCTGCTTATCCCGGTAAGTAAATAGCGAGAAACTAGTATTTAATATTGAATAGCAGACATAGATTAGGGATAAAAATAGAGTGGAACGGCATTATTAGTTGTGTTATGTCTTTTAAATTTGGCAAACATTTCATACACTCTATCCATTTAATGACTGGCTCGATGTTGCGTTTGGTAGTGATCCTGCCATATACGCCAAGAGTTGTGGGTTCGATCCCCACTTAGGACAAACATTCATGTGATAAATACCTGTGTTTGTTCTGTATCAGGGTGTTAATACCTATCTAATATTGAGGTATGTATTTGTCATACAACTGTTCTATCCATTCTATTCTATTCTATTCTACTAAGTTCGGAGTCAGATCAATGTATGTGATGTTGTCGGATATTTATTTATTTAATACCAATAAGTTTTTATCTAAACGGTTTGATAGTCAAAAAATTTGATTCTAATTACTATCCACGCAATCAGCTGTCCAGTTAGACCAGACGGTGTATGCCGCACTTCCGTTAGCTTCAACTTTTGAATCTATAATTATTGGTCAGCGGCCGAACCACCCGAGTTGATAATTACATGTTAGAAGTCGTTAAGCAAATATTTTACTAAACGGATTTTTAATTGATGCTTATATTTTTGCTTTACCGTTCGCAGTCGATTTATTTTTTGTTTTGGAGAAGAAAGGTTATTTATATACAATTAGTATTCATAGTTCCGTAAAAATCTTCCATCTATCCGTAAGAAATCTCTTGAATACACTTGCGATATTTCTGATCAATCTAATAGAAAGAAAGAAAGATTGGATACATGTATTCAATAACTACTGCAGGTTCTTTTAAAAACAGTAATAATTGAATTCCTTTTTTGTCCATAACTTGTCATTCAGGCAATTTAATATTAAATTTAATTAATTAATTATTTTTATTTCGAACTGATGGTATCTCTTGCAAGTAGTGTGGCTTGCAATACATGAACAAGATTTTATTAAGTTGTATGTAAAGGATTTCGTTGTTAGTCGCACGCACATATAGTTTTCTACAGCAGCTCATCCTGCATATACGTTGATCAATGGGCCATCGATTGTTTAGTGACGAAAAATTCCGAACCGTGTGAAGTCGTGTTACCACTCCAAGGAAAACATTGGAGATTAATCAAATCATTAGAACTTTTAAGGATCTGCCAAGTCATGTCCCGCCACCCTTTGTCTTTAGGGCAAAGGGAAAACTCCCGAAATACCTAAACAAAATCACGTTAATTGGAATTCGATTTGCTCAAATTTAGGGGTAGTCGGGTACATTATAGGATTTCCTCGGCCACCCCTGCTATGTGAGGCTTGAGAAATCAATGGCTAACGTTCCTCTTGCACTTAAACTAATAGTGTATGAATTTTATTCAATAACCTCTAACATTACTTGTCGTTGTGTCGTTTATTCGTAAATATTATATAATTTGCTTTTTAATCAATCTAACATTTCATTTTCATAGAAAATTTGGGTTTTTCACCAACTAGACACACGTGTGTCGAGTTGGTGAAACTGAAAATTAGTAAAACTTATTATTTCGTCATCTGGACACGCTAAGATTTTTACGTGTGTTCATATAGTGAAACTTGAATTAAATCACTTTTATGTTTTCCCCAATTGATCTAATGATTTTGTCAATTTGTCCATATTGTTTACTTTGGTACCTTTAGCGTTTATTCAAACACCCAAAGTCGAAATTCCTACTTTCTTATTTCTCTGTGAGTGTAATAACTTTGTTATCATAGGAGTACTTAATTATTATCCAATCATTTTATCACACAGTCTTTATTATAAATTTTATATTCCCGATATTTCGTTATCTCGTTATTAGCTACTCGTTTTAGGTGTATCATAATACACCTAAAGGGTAATTTTCTGTATTAAAGACTAACGCTCAGGCCATAACCTGAGCGTCAGTCTTTAATACAGAAAATCTTTTGGTTTCTCGTAACTGACGCTCAAAAGCAGTAATCGTTAAGTTAGTGGAAATGATATCTTACACTTTCAGCTGGGATTGCGCAGCCAGCTGAAGATTTCTCAGAAACGTGAGCTAGTAGCAAGCCAGTCATTCCCATGTCATATAAGACGTCTTGGTACGGTACATGCGAACGCTCAGAACAAAAAAGGAACTAATTGAACTATAAAAAATGTGCTCTCCAGCAAAGTATTTCCTTAAAACGACTTTTCTCATCATATCTGTTTTGGAAGTAGGCCGTAAAAGTTTTTTCTAGCTATTTTGTGAAATGGTATTTTTAGTATTTTATATTATTGCTGTAATCTGATGGTTTCTACATTTTTGATAAGATTAAGCGGTTTTGCTTTGATACGCCTCATATTATGAACATTTACTATCTTATAATTTACTTAGTATAATAGTATATCAAAGATCAGTATATAAAATAATGTATGTATATGTCTCGGAGACTAGTAAGTTATGTTATAGAAGTTATTGGACTAGGTAATTAAGTACGAAGAAATAAAATTTATAAAAAGTATTAAATACAACTACTTACCTACAAAAGATTAAACTTTTTCTAGTTAATTTTGTAACATTGAAGGTTTAGAACACTTGTACAACTGATACGTTTCGTCTTTAATGAGATTAAATAATAGGAGTAACTAGTTCCGTGCCCATATTTCTTATTTGAAAAAGTTGGTAGTGGATTTCCCTAATGACAGATGTACAATCTTATCTTATCGGTATTTGATTTTTTTTCTCATCTAAACGTAATTTGATTTTTTGAATCAATAAGGATTCAATAAACCTTACATTATTTAAAGCATGGCCGATATTTATCATGACATAGTCGTAGACCATCTAATAATAAATTAATGGGTATAAGTTACAACCAATTTCCTTCTTTACAGGATGAAGGAAATGAACAAGTTGCTTAACATTTAGTCACAGAAGATCACTATGTACCGACTTAATTGAAAGTAGTTTAATTACATAATGTTGTAACATAATAATTATCAAGTACACAGCAACTTAGAACGGGTTAAACAAGTTATCGTTATGCAAACAAAACTACCTACGAAAAGCTTTGTAAAATGTTCACATCACGTCTACTAACGGTAGATTTGAACTCTAATGACACGTAATTTGTATGTTTATTGGGTGGAATGTATATCATTACGAGTCGTAAACATTAGGTCTTGGAATTGCATAATCATCGCTTAAACGATGTCCAAGTAGCTCAAAGTGTATAATTTGGTCAAATAAAAACAAACTATAATAACGAGTACATGATTACAACAAGCGACGAATATGTATTTAATATCAATAAGTATAACAAACGCAAGATAGTGTGTGGTAACGATTTGTTTATTGTTCAAGTGTGAAGTCAGCTTAGATTAAATAAACATTGCGTTTGTTAGCGTTAGACTTGCCTTGAGATGAGAAATTAAAACATTGGTATAACCTGACCAGTAGGTAGTAATATTTACCTAATATTTTTGTTTCTAATAGAGAGATATCTGGTCTAGATATTAAAATTCTGAAACATCAAATATGTAGTTTTTTTTTAATAGGGTGTAGATATAAAGTGTATACACCATACCTATTTGATGCTAAAACATTTTTAGGAATCATGAGTGAAATTTGCAAATTTAGGGCTGATTATTCAACAGTCCGATAAAAGAAAAAAATTTAAATAAATCACAATCCGGATAATTTAAAAATAGAATTGCCAGTTTCTTAAATAAAATAACTTCTGACATCGGCAAATTGGTGACTTTATACTTCATAAGCTTATCTGACCATTAAAAAATCAGCCCTAAGTAGATCAACAAAAACTATGTGACAGATTATTCTTGTAAACATATCTTGGAAGCGAATTGAACTTCTACACAAGACAAATCTACAGACTAAAAGCTAGCAGAGTATATTAAAATAACATGTAAACAAGTATCAGCAGAGTCCACGGCGATATATCCTTCAAAAGCGACCACTTATCGTTCAGTTCCCATCCCGATACTATCGATGTAAAATATTCGTGTGCGTGAGATACCCTAGCCGGACAGTTTGTGATACCACCAAAACAGGACACTTCCTGAACTCAGAGTATTGTGATGTCACTCTATCGAGGCAGACAACCTTTGGTTTACGAGTTTAAGGCTATCGGCGAGGATCTAGGTATTCGCAATGTCAAACGGCAAACAACAGCGGGGATCAACACAATAGCATCTAAGCTCTAGAGCGTGTTTTTATTTCAATATGATGATTCTTTAAGGCATTTCTGTATGGATTACGTAATGTGAATCTACACTTGAATTAAATAATAAATAAATAAATTCTCCAGACTGAATTAATAATTATGATTAATATTAATATGGCGTAAAACTAAGGACAAAAAACTTTTAAGAACGAGTTTAGAATAGAAAAAAAAAAACAGAGAAAACAGTAATGACTGTCTATCCACTCACATATAGTTTTATGCTTGTGTATTATTAATTGTATAATTATTGAAAAACAACTGAAAATTAGATTCAAATAGTTTTTCGTATCACAGTGGGAAATATATTTTTGATTTTATATCAATCTGAAAATCGTGGCAATTAGCAAAATTCATAAATGACTTATCCTTTTCAATCGTATTTATAATATTTAAAACACCCTGTATATCTCACTATGTGCATTGTGCTTTACCATCTTGTTAACTTTTACAATTTATTTTCTCATATTTGTTTTATTCAAGGCGACAATTGTTTTGTTATCAAAGCGTTGCGCACATTTAATAACTTGGCAACTACGTACATACGTTGTGTAATTTTTTGTTTAAGCTTGACTAGTGTTCACTTCACTTCAAACTGTGAGGAGTTTTAAATTGTTTTGCCATGAAAGGGATTCACGTAAACTATGAAAAGGATTATACTCTACATATTATATAAACATTTTAGGTAGGTAATGTAGGTAATAATATACTGTAACTTAAAGCTTAAGAATTTGTACCTCTATGTTAGTTTGTAAAAATTTCATTGTTATTATAATTTTATAGGAAATAATTTAAGCAATTTTCCCTTAAAAATTTGATTCCAGAACCTTATAATCCAATATTTAGGTGCATTAAGCAAGTACACAAATTTAATTGTCCGACATAAACAATTAGCTCTTCTATTTGCGAAGCTTAATTCGCCCGTTTGTCAGTTACTCCATTAAAATTATCATTGCCTTTATTAATTGCCGGCTTATAATCACAACATTTATTGTTTCTCACAGCAATAAAATTCATTCGCCGCCCGGTCACATTTCATGCAGCACTCCATTGAATTTAATTGCAGTCATTTATTTAATTGCTTCATTGGAAGTTACTTTCTCGTTGAAAGCCTGTCGATTCTAATGTGACCAATAAAGATTATATGTTGGATCATACCTTTCTAATTTAACGTAACAATTATTTAACGAGCTCTTTACGTTAAGTACGTTGATTTGGTTTTAGTTTCTTTGCTTTGTAATGAAAGAGAGTTAAATTGTGCCCTTAAATGAGAAAGCTGCCCAAATAGCGTAGATATCAATCTTTCTATTGTAAGTGTATGCTTATACAGTTTAAGGAGGAGTTAAAAATGCGAATGAATTATAATATAATAAGTCCGAATTTCATAAGATAATACACCTCCATAATTACGGGAGAATAAATGTTTTGTTATTTCTGAAGTCAACATTTTGTATTACAGCTTTTTTTCTAATAAACTCATAATATGGCAAGCGAAAATATTATTTTCGCTTGCCATTTTATCACAGTGACTATTAATTAAGAGAAACCTAATATGTTATGTTTAACTATTAAAGCTAAAAAACGACCATCCTAATCAAAAAAAATAAATTATCAAAGAGATTCTAATGAAAAATAATGAGACAAGACGTACGTGCTCCATTTGTAACTAAATAAATTTACTGTCAACAAGACGAAATTACACCATCAAACATTTACGAGTTGCGAATATAGCATAGAGGAAATTAGTAACGGTGTGTGGCCATAAACATGTAAAACTAGTTCCCTTTGTCAACGAGCTTTCTAATTTTAAACAATAACCCAATTCCTTTGGTGGTCACGGTGCCATAAATTAGATGCAGTCAAAAGAAACAGTCCATATGTCACTTCTTAAAAGCGCTTTCAAGTGTAAAACAAACAATATTTGCTACTGTCTGCATGTAATTTAAAGGTAGCAACAGATGGCAACAAAGAAGTTGAGTTCTGTAACCCTATTATGTTTTCGCTAGAGACAACAAATGGTGAAGTAAAAACATGAGGTGAACAATAAAGTTTGGTGGCTGTCCGGCTTCCGTAGAACGAGATAATGACGGGCCTACTGTTGCATTGTCATTTAGTTTAAGCCCCATGGGCTCTTTAGCTGAATCGATGCCCACTGAGATTCGAGTTTCTTGGAACGAGGCATTACGTTTGGACAATTTGTTTTAATTTCTTTGTTGGATTGGACACGTTAAGAGTTTTGAGTAAAGAGAGAATCGAGTGAAGTAAAATATCTCGTTGCATTCAATGAAATTGTGATAAATTGACCTGTTTCAACGAAAATGTCGTTCACATAATTCATTATATTCGAAAAAACTTTAAACACAGCATATGATAAAGGATTTAATTTCATCAGAATTTTTTGCATTTAAGATGTGTTGTTATGATTTTGGAATTGAAATTGACATTATTTTGATAATGTAGTTACTCCCTAATAAATTTACAGTTTTAAAATACATAAATTAACATAACGGGCAAAAATACTCTTTTGTAAAACGAAATTAAAAAACAGTATTTTTTCAATACACATCGCACGTACTAAATGCGGAATTGCCTATTCTCACAGTTGACAGCTAATCAGAAATCTAAAACTTTTGTCCCCGCACACAATCCAGCAAAAATACATGAGTAACAATACAAGAAAAACACCAGGTATATCGTGTGTCAATGCGCAATATATCCTTTGTGGGACCGAATGCGCGACTGTATCTATTACTGTCAAAGCAAAACTACAATAATATTGCGCCTAAAACGCAATCGAATATTTTCTCCGGACAATGAGTTAGAAAAAACTATTCCGGACAATTGCCCCTGTAACTTGAATACAGATCATTATCTGGGATTTGGAGTGCTTATCTCTGTGCCAAACGCACCGATCGGTACTAATATGCCGGTGCACAGATGGCTGATGAATTTTCCTCTCGATTACCATTGTTCGGTTAATACCGATGCATACAAAGTGTTCTAATTGTTGGTTCGTGTATCTACTTAGGGTATAATTTGTTTTCAATACCTATAGCTGTGCAGATGGAAACAACCTGATTAATAAGTTCCCTTATAGAGGTATTCTCAATAAGAACATTATAGTTATATTATGTTTGAGATATTTTTTGTAATTGAAAGCTTTATTATAGCTTTGGTTTTAATATGCACTCCATCCACATAGAGTTAATTTAATTGACTGAAATAATATTAATTATTTTTTTTTAGTAAATAACTAACTTGGCAACGCAAATTCCAAAAAATTTATTAAGTGGATTAAATCATTTATTTGCACGCATTTCTCTCTTTCTTAGCTGACCACAAAAAATAATATGGGCATCACATTTTACATTTCATAAATGTGCTGAGACGCCACGTGTGACTTAGTAAAAAGATATGTGTTTTGAAAAGTAAATTAGATGCAAGTAAACATAGTAGCATGACATTACATCAAATTTTGATGGAACGATCGCTTTTTGTCCTTCTACTTCGAAATAACAAAGGTCGTCTGGGGCAACGGAATTTTTAGGGAAACAAAAATAAAAGGTAGATATCAAAAATGTTCAAATCCTGACAGTGATTGATAGGGAGCGGTGGGTTGCACAATAGTGTCATAATTGTCAAAGTTGATCCTAAGAAAATACTTCAAAAATATCATCTTTGGAAGTCTGCACTGGTGTTATTTTTAATAAAATTGAAAATTTAAGGAAGGGAACTAAGGAAGGGCGCACTAATATATATTAATTCATATAATTTTCAAATAAAAAATGGAGGCGTAACTCCATTTCTTCCATTATATGATTATCCTTACATATTTAGTTAGGCAGATCTCATTAGGTAATTATTTTTTAAATTAAACATTTATAACTTTATATATGTGTAAGCTTATTGACATTTATAAAGACCGGCAGTCTCAAATTCGTCATGTAAGCAAACTACTTAACATGACCTATTTCTTTTCTAGCTTTCTTTCTTATATTCTATCTTAAATTTTACTACTAATTTCAAACACGCGATGCAATCAAAAATAATTTCCTTTCTTTTCCTTAGTTGTATTGTTCCTCTTTTTGTATTATTGCGATATAAAATTTAGCGACCCACTTTTCAAACAGATGTTCAACTTCATACTTTCCTTTTTCGGTAAAAATTTTAGATAAAAGGTCCGCAAAAATGCAAAAATTAACAGCTTCGTGGGTGTGATCGATGAAGCGTGACCACATACATCTAAAGAGACTTGAGGCCTCCAAGACCGCAGAAACACTGGCATTGTGCTATAATCGATTTGACCACGGCGCACCAATCGATTGAGGAAGGACAAACGTATTGAATGGCGCCTATTTTCAACGGTAGGTGTGGCTACATACGGTATAATGAAAATCAAATTGTTACAATCTATAACGGACTCTTTGTTGGACCACGTTTCACGGTACGTTGGGCCGCTGGCTCGAAAACTGCAGCTGTCAACCGTATCTCAGACGCGACAGCTAGCCTTTGTCCTTTAACAGATACAAGTTCATATAAATGCAGTTTATGTGAATTCCTCAAAAGCTCTCAAGAATTAAGTCTCACGAAAAAAAATACTTCTCCATTGTTAATGTTCTACACAATAAAGCGTTGGTCGTATCGTTGGCACATTAAAAAGTATTCATGCGGTATCTTTGTAAGGTCCACGTTTTTGTTGGAAATCGCGAGGATCTTGACACTTGGATATTTTGTCATCTTTCTTGCATTCATCCCCTAAATCGACCGTGATTTTTGGTTTCATTAATGTTTCGCTTCGGTTTTTAAATAGCCGTTTACTGCTCCCTATGCCAAAGAAACTGTTTGAAATGGTTTCGAGTTCGAATCGTGTTTTATTACTATGCATTCAACCTTCCTAAGATACCGTTTGCTATAGAACAAGAAACGAAAAAACAGGTTCGTGCATTGGTCACGATTAAGAAGCGTAAAAACAATTGCAAGATTGTTAATCAACTACGAGTGATCATTGCCTGAAGCTTTTTCATGGTCGAATTCTGTGCGGCCATTCTTGTTATGGTCGATAGTCCGGGGAAATGGAATCACGGTGTTCACAGTCAGCGTGACGGAGCGTGGTATTGTCTCAATCAGATGGTTGGGCATCGAGTGCATTGACCGCAATTGCCAAATAGTGAAGCGTTGAGGGAGTTTGTATGCGTTGCATATAAAATTCATCGTCTGAGTCGTCCGAGAATAAATTAGCATGCACTAACAGATGTACTAATGTAAGACTTACTTTAGTGGTTCCCGGCGCGACTGATTTAATTCGAAGCGCGTTTAATGTTTATTCCTGTTTGGAGCGGTTGATTGTCACTTGTTTTATGTACGCAAAAAGCATATGATGATATAATGAAATGAAGCATCACTTTTTATTTGATATTACGTTTTATCCATTAATGAACGCAATAATTCAAACTTTACAATTGTTATTCAAGTGGCATGCGTTTTACGTTTTAGTATTAAATAATTAATAGAATTATATGGATTAAAAAAAACTATTCAAAATATGTAATATTAACATTAGTAAGTATTCTTTTAGTGCAGTGTTTTGTATTTGTATTAGTATTAGCATTTATTATATTTAATTCTATCACAGGCAGTATAATCAATTGACTAATGCATTTGTAATTATTTTTGTTTAGCCAAATAATGAAATTTAATAAAGTTTTTTTTTTAATGGCCACCCGGAAATTAAACCCAGTACGCATCCCCCAGATCACCAAAATCGCTGTGACGATGTCGTCATCATTATAATCGAATTAAAAAATCAAACACAAAGGCTGCAAAACAAAGAAAGCAGCATTCTCATCTCGTAAAGGCATCCGTCTTAGATTAGTGTCTCGTCAGTGTGCGTCATTTAAATTAGAGAAAAAAAGGAATCGCCCGTCCAAAAATGCTCTCCAAAGCAAATTATTTTTAATCAAATTCTCAAAAATTATTCTAGCGCCGAAGAATTCTTCGGGAGGCGCAATAAATCTGTCATACTCCTTGTTAGTGGGCCGCTTTGATTCTTGGACGATCAAAGACGTTTCATCTAGAGGAATCTCGGTGACAACTAATTGGTTTACTTATAAAAGCAAAAGCGTCTAAATATGGATGGTCTCTTCGTGTTTGCTCTCGGTGCAAACGCAATATAGACAGGACGACCGTGCAGCAATTCCCTAATAAAGTTGCAATTCATGATACGCACGTACTAATTTAAACAGCGTTCTGGAATCTTAAGGCTGTGATTCCACTAAAGCCTGCAAATAATCTATGAAGTGTGCGAGGCAAGAAGTCTATTGGCAGTCTTTTGCAGCTATCTTGTAAAGTGTAGTGGAGCCTTACCTTAAAACTTTTTATGTTATTCGAAGGTAGAAGCCCAAGCTTACCTAATTTGAAGCGATTTTTTTGCCGATCCCTTTGTAGGCCGGTTTTTTATAGTTCTACGTGCTCTTTTAATTTCACGTGCCTTTAATTTTCTTTTATGATTTAACATAGGATATGCAACCTTATTATTTAACATAGCGTATGAAAATGCACATGTTTTTCTTGTCAACCTACATGACCTTACCTAGGAAAACATGCTGCGCCAACCCCAGATGTACTGGGAAAAGGGCAAGAGGATGATGATACATGCCCTTACCCTCGAAGGAGCTGGCAGATTAATGAGCAAAGCAATAAGCTCTTTAAGAAACATTCAGCCAAAAATAAAATTAACTTGTATACATACATAACATCACGCCCATAATCCCCGAAGGGGTAGGCAGAGTCAAAGGGGTAGCATGCCCCCTCAACCACATTCAGCCAAAAACAAAGCCGGGCTGGGTTAGATGGAAAATTGTGAAAAAGCAGTGACAAGCGGCTAACCTGTCGCCTACACAATCACACACCCAAAACCCGATATACCTTTAGTCGCCTTTTACGACATGCTAGGCAAGAACCACAGTTGGCATATTCTTTTTAAGTCCCAGACCAACACGGGACAGTGGGCTGGGTTGGATGGAAAGCTGTGAAAAAGTAGTGACAAGTGGCTAGCTCGTCGCCTACTCAGACACACACCCAAAAGCCCGTAAACCATTAGTCGCCTTTTACGACATGCTAGGCAAGAATCACAGTTAGCACATTCTTTTTTTTTTGTCCCAGATTAACATGGGCCAAGTCCCAGACCAACATGTATTAGATGGAATATTATGATAAACTGGTGGCAAGTAGCTAGCTTGTCACTTACATAATCACAAACCAAATACCCAATAAACTATTATATTACATTAGATGCAGTGCAAGAACCACAGTTAGTACCATTTTTTGAGTTCCGTACAAACATCGGATACATTCCTTGTTTTAATTGAATGGAAAGCGTGCTTTACTGAGATTAGTTCCATTGTGTTACATTGCTAAACATATATTACGCTTACGCGAATAATTCCTCGTTTAAAATGTGTCGGCACGTTCGTCGCACATTCCGAAAACTGTTTTTATGTGAAATTAACAGTTGTCAGTTGAACTTTTCCAGCACGTAGTCAGACTTTTGAATTGGATAGACAAAATACGATGGAATGAAATAAATTGCTGTACAATTTGAGCGATAATGCTCACGGATGAAAACGTTGTTGATAAAATAATATTATGTCATAAACATTAGTTATTGTTTAGTATTTTCAGGACACAATTGTTTATTTGAGGCTGTATGATATAAGGACATGGAGTTTATGATTTATTTTAAGTGTAGTATTCGAAGCAACTAATATTTTTTAAATAATTTTTCTTTTATAATAGAAAAAATATTATAATTTACTAATAAGTGTTTTATGTAAATAAAAAAATATCAGACTAAATCACATATAATGATAGCTTAGGCACTGTCTTCGGTTACGGATAGAATCAACAGTAGTAGTAGTATTACAAATATATACTTAAATATTGGATATTAACACCCAGACACAGAACCAACACAAGTATTCATCACACGAATGTTTGTCCTGGGTGGGGATCAAACCCGCTACTTTGGCGCATGGGGCAGAGTCACTACTAAATGCGCCATCGAGTCAGTCAAAACACTAGCATTCTTTTTATAATAGAAAACGCGGATATTCATTTGAATTGGTAATCTACATATTAATCTACATATTTTCGGAAAATTCGACAGGAAATATTAGACAGGTTTGTTTAGTAGATATAAACCCATCAATTCTAAAGGTTTATTCAAAAGGTATCATTTAACGGCGCGTAGGGTATATCGCTAATTAAATTGTTAAAAAAAATAGAGGTAACCATTCAATTTTACAGTGCAGTTTAAGAATTACATAAAAATCTTGTTTGTAAACGTAAATGTTTTTAAGGTATCAATAATTGTATATTAGGTAATAAAAGAGACAAACAAATAGACCTTAACGTTTTCTTGCGTAAAGAATTCATTTTATTCACCGTCCGAAGTAGGCTTAAGATTGAACGAGCGAGATTTAGCGTACCGATTCAACCTGACGTTCGTCTTTTTTAGGACATTGCACATATTTCGGGCTCCCCCCTGGCCGGAAATTTATGTGAAGCCTACACTGGGATCCTTAACCTGGATAAACTTAAAAGTAGACATGGGCACACAGGTCTATCGATGGTTTTAATTTCCTCATCACTACCTCATAGCGAAGTTAATGCGTAAACAATTTTTTCAACCCAGTACAAGGACTATCGGATAGTTCTCAAAGGCAAAACTATATTTTGCAAAGCCGCAGGCGATAAGCATGCTTGCAAATAAAAAATAACAAAAAACATGATTGCAACTAGTAATATTGAATCAGTTTAATCGTCCAACAATGAAATTATCGTCACTAACGTTATCATTTACATAATAACTCTACAGCCTATTGTAATTAAGGCGTAAATAATTAAAAGTTCGTTCAAAGGCCTACAAGGCAGGTCACTATGTAGGTGGGTAAATCTTCACTTGTCCATCTGACTGCGTGCATCAGTTCACATGACTAGCCGGTTTCGGGTGAGACCACTGTGGAATGTTGCAATAAATATTATGCGAGTTTTTTCTTTATAATTTTAAAGAAAACATTAGAATATCTTAATGAGTGAACAATCTTGAACTTTAAGGCAACTTAGTTGGATTAATAGCCGTACGATCATATAGTTCTAGCAATATGTGATCGTATCACAAAATAGGCAGACTACGGTAAGTTTAAAATATGGATTTCCCTAAAAAAAACTTGCTAAGATTTCAATAAATAACTTATTTGACACCTTCCCAGTTTATAAATCATTTTTAAAGTCTTAATGAATATGATTATATTAAAGAACAATACAATTTATAATTTAATTTTAGTTCTGAAATTATAATCCCAGCTATTAATAATGATACGTGCCATACGGCTCATTAACTTAATTTCTATAGATATAGATATAAAATATAAAATTTAATTTATATAATTACATATATACATATAGAAAAAGGTATGTAATGTAAGCTTACAATTTCATTATGGGATTTCCTGTAAAGATTTTGTAAAGGTTGCTAATAAATAAATAAAAATAAATTCTCTACGTTTCTAAATGTGTACTAAATTAAAATTATATATTTGCTTTTTTAGTTATTTATTAGTAGCCATAATAATATGGTGATTCACCAACTACATAACATGACTTATCTGTATGACATAATATCTTTTGTACAAAATATTTTGAAGGACAACCCTTTAACGCTAATCAGTACAGTTCATTTTTTAAGCCGCCTTTATCGCGTCTTATTCATATGGACACTCTCACTAGTCTCACTGCACCCGATAAAGGTCTTTAAGTCTGATGATAATTACCTTTGTTAATTATGCAGGTAGTAGTGTGGGTACTGATAAACGGACCCTTTTGGCGTCGAGACAGTCTTGAGATAGACTGGGAGTACTTATGTCGGTACTAGCTAGATGGAGATATGACTAAGCATTTAGTAATTTATATTCATCATCTCTCGGTCGAAATGCTGCTGTATGTACCCGGCTATAATGAACGTTACTGATCTTGGAACTTGCTTCTACTACATTTGATAATAGTCATTGGCTTCATTGGTAGCAAGCATCTGTTGGCACGGTTTGGGTACGATAACAGTACCATAGCCAAAGCGTGCCAACATACGTTTGTTATTGTTATTAGCTTTATGTATTTCGATACCAAGGCACAGAATTTGGAACTGAAAACATTTTTTAAGAAATCACATCATTATAGCTGATGTTTAAATACTTAAGTGCCTAAAGCTAACAATTTGTTACGCACCAATTACATAATATATGATTATAAAAATAAACTAGCTTCACGACATTTCTCTAGCGAGGTAGACAGAGAAAATCGAATGCTTAAAGGCGCTGTCCTTGTGATTATAACCCTTATTACTTAAGTTAAGTAATAAGACCTAGTTAAAATCTTAAGCATGTACACTTAAAGGTTCACCATAAATCATTCCATTTTATCAAGTCATCGCTCAATTTTGAGCTAACTCAAAGAGCCAGCGCAATGAGATATACCTGAGCTATAGTAAAAAAACATGCTTTATTGTTACAACACCATATTGCTGGAACTTACAATACTGCAGCTCTCAGAATCTAGGCTAACATGATTCAAGGATGTGTACTTTCACTGTAGCTGCCAGATGCAGCCTCACATTCGCGGTGGTGGCCACTAGGCCACTACGCACCCTAATGCGGCTCAGAAGGCCTATTAGGCTGCCGGCCAAGTTATTGTTTAACACACCCGTTTGGCGTTTTAGCAAGTCTAATTACTGACACAACTGCCGATACATTGCGCAAAGCGAAGTGAATTATGGTAAGTGTCTAGATACAGATGTTGCGCTTCTACGGTGTGGTGGCTACAGATATTAAGGGCTTTGTCCTTATGGTAACAGGTTTCCCAAATTTCATTTAAAGTGTTTGTTAAATCTGTGTATGAAAAAAAAAATCATAACAAATTATTTATGATCAACAAACGCAATCAGAAGATCTTTTTTAAATTTTTTGTTTATGATATGGTAATACTTAGTTATTTTATGATAGAATTCAATCAAAGCACACACATATATATATAATATAATAAATAAATACGATATAATGCTAAAAAGTTTTGCAAAGCTCCATGTATTTACCCACACATTCTCCTAAACATTCGAGTTTAGAGTATCATTAAAATTATATCTCATTTAAAGCAACTCAACTCTGTTAAAAGGACAGAAACCCGCCAACACAGCCACCAAGCTCACACCGCTACCTCACACGCGATCCCGCATCAGAAGCGACGGCACCAGGTCAATCCACTTTGTTTTTGCACCGCCCATAAAAACAAATTACGTTCGCCTCATCTATCGATCGCAATAACCGCATACGACTAAGCTAATAAAGGAAGCACGCAATCGTCCGCCTCAACGGACAGACGCGAGTTTTGTTGTGCGTTTAATGACTTTGACCGCAACTAATTTTGAGCGTTGGAGGTCAGCTTTGGTCGACGAAATGGAAATTTGTTTGCTTTCTTTCTGATGGGTAAACTGTTCATCAGACATTTGCTGAATTAAAAAAAACTAGCTGGTACTACATATTTTAATTGTTCGAGACGTATTAATTTTAATTTGAAGCGGATGAAACTGGTTTACTCGCCAAGAGAATAGACGGGCTAATGTCTCTAACATTTTTACTCATATAAATATTAAATATCGAGTATTTAAATATCTACTATGAGAATAATAGAAAACAGTTATATGGTCATTTAAAATCAATTAAGAAGTGATCTTCATCTTTGAAAATAAATATTACGAAAACTCTATTACTACTGCCAGCAGCGATCAATTTCAATATATATATTATTTGTTAAACAAATTTTAGCGTGATTCAGTTTTTTTAAGATACTGATGACTTTACACTTCTAAGATCCATTGATCAAATATTATTGGCTATATTGAACTGTATTGTCTTTAGCTAAGTTCCGTATTTATTTCCGTGCAACATGAATATAAATTAACAATCATGTTTATGTTATTTCAGTAGTAGCTTTATGCGTACATGCAATTTGCATAAAGATATTACATGAATGATGAAATACACTCAGAATCACTCGTCTGATTGTATGCAGTGTATGCGTTTGTAGTGCATCTAATGAATTTGACCGCGACGAATACAAGCGCATTTAAAAGGAAGAGTGTGAGGTCATCTTAGCAATATCTCGCCGTTAATGTTTAAACCGCCTTAAAAGTCTTGAATATATTTGTAGTCTGCCAATTTCGGCACGAAACATAAAAAGTAAAATTAGTCACGTACTCCAACATCCTCTTCCTTGGTATCATATTTACTTTAGCTTATACTAATATGAATGATTTGCGCAACGCTAGCAAAATAACAAAAGATAGGAAATTCATGGAAAAAATTGATAAATATCATACGTACCTATTTTTATTTTAACGTAAAATAATATACTCTCAACCTCCAAGAATATTTGATAAAACATTAAGCCTAATTGTATTGCCCTACAAATCTCTAAAACTTGATTTTTAAATTTATACACACTACATAAATACATTTATATGGTGCGTACATTCATTTAAATTCATACACATTAAATCAGTGTACGTATACCGTAAACTTACGTATTTAAATAATTGTTTCAAAGAAGCCAATAAATCATATACGTGATGCATTTACATTCCTACGACCCGTTTGTAATAAAAGACCATTGATAAATTTCCGATTTCAGAGATCACAGTAGCGTATTAACGCGGCGGGTACCACGAGCACCGACGTAGATGACCGCATTTAAATGTGCATACAAAATATCGATGCAGCACAATGCGAATACTGGCCTATCACAAATTTCCATTTGCATCCAACGGCGACCAACTCCAATCAAAAACGAACCTAATTTCCATGCTCTCAAGAATCTTAATCTACAGTCGTTTGGTCTTGTAATTGATTGTCTTTATTTGGTACGTGTGCAATAGTGGACAATAACAGTGACATGTACTTGAATGCAAAACAGCGAACATGTCATGCTGTTTTAACTTTATAGGAAGTGCGGCATGCAAATGTTTTATTCTATAGCTTGCCGACTTTATTTAACAGTCCGAGGATTCTTGCGATGCAAGAACGCTCGTGCAGATTGCATAAGCCATTAACGATGCTATAAATATGCGAAAAAAACTGACGTTAAAATGTTGAGCGATCTGGCCTGAGGTATTTTTTTTTTGCGGTGGAAATGACATTCTGTGATATTAATAAGAGCAATATTGACGGTATGCTGGTTAAATATTATGAAACTAAATATACAAATTACAATTCTTCATCTTCCTAGCGTTATGTCGTGCTCAGACGGGGTCCGCTTAGATCATGATCCAGAATTGAGCAAGTCTGGTAATTACATAGAAGCGACTGCCGATCTGACCTTCGTAACCTAAAAGTAGGGGAACCAGACAATTTTCGGATCATGGTTACAAATCTAAAGTTGTTTAAATTTGCAGGTAATACAAATTACGATTCATCCATAATTTGGGTGACACTATGGACTTGTTAATATTTATTCTCAATCTCAAAACCATTCTCAATTGTGTACCTATCCAAATTTAATGTAACAATACAGTAAATATTTCTAGTCATTGTATCAAACCTAGTAAATTGTCTAAATGAATACGTTGAACTGAACAATAATAATGAGAAAACGGTAAAATGGCTTTTATGTGGTTAATTCTTTAATTAATTATTATTTCACATGAAAATGCCCTCATAAACTTATCTTAATATCATCTATGCATTGTAATTCCTGCGCGCTGTTTTATCTAAAACAACGTGACTAATCGATTACACAGCTATATTTCATGACTATTTCATTATTAAAGAAGTTAATCGTTTAAAAAATAGCGATGGTCAACAAGATAACCGGAGGTTAATTTATTCATTTCATTCGGTTTATTGTTATTCCGAAGACCTCACCCGCTTCCATTAGAGTAGTTATTAGAGAAACAAACAAGCAACTCCCCGCGATAAAATAATTATCGCTTTCATCTTCGCCGAACCTTTGGGCGTCGCAACCCTCAGGCAGACATTAAAAAGAATTCACCAGAACTGACCTGATCCTTTTTTACGAAAACCAATCTAAAATTGGACAGCTAAATGACGTCAGCGAAATTAGAGCTCGACATTATATGCCGTTTGTGGGTTAAACACCATGACGAAGTTTAAACAAACTAAAACACGACTAATGATAGACCGCCCTATTTTTGGGAATATTGAAAAACTAGTTCACCTGTTTAAGCACCTGCCCCGATGACCGGCTATTAAAAAAGGTAAAACGTATTACATATGCGTATCCCACCAATGTTAACAATGAGAATGGTTTTTTTGCGTCATAAATATGTAAGAAGCTTGTTTGTTAAAGCACTACCTATTCGGTTTCTTTTAATAACGAGATTGTGGAGTTTATAACTCACCTCGCGATGAGGTTTAATAAGACATCTCATACATATGGTGTATCAGTCACAAAAGAATCGCACCATAGCTAATGTAAGAATATATTACTTTTCTTCCGCATTGTTACCTACATTGAGAAAAAAACAACAATAGCCTTTCATACGTTTAATTTTCAGACTTCAGTATTAAAAGTTATTTTACCAAATGTCGCGATTATTTTACATACCTATAAATTACAATTTACCTTTTGACTGGATTTATCTTTAATTTTGTAACAAAAAAGCTTACCTTGGCTATCATCAACGGAACACAAATACCTGAACGCTTTTTTGAAAATATTAATTCACTTTTTTGTAATACTAGCAGCGCCCCGCAGTTGCACCCGCATAGTTCCCGTTCCTGTAGGAATATGGGGATAAAATATAGCCTATGTTACTTCCGGTCTTAGTAAAACTCAAATTACAAATTTTTGACATCACAAAGTTAGTTATAAAGTAACTATCAGTATTACAACTATACATAAGCTCATAGTATAAATATTATATCTAAATCACTCCTGTTAATAAAGCAACAGGGACTTAATTAAGCACATTGAGAGGGCTGCCCCGAGGTATCATTTGCTATTGTGATAGGCTCGGCTCCTTCGGGATTCGATGCATTGTTGTCCCGTTTAATAGCAAAAATGATAAATGTCTCTACTGGGAAAGGTTCTTGTAAATTTATAACGCATTTAGGGTTTCTTTCAATAAATCTTTCGAGTTAATTTTTTTAATCAACACTCGATGAGCTTACTGTGAATGGTGGGTGATTTGGTTTTTATCTTTAGTACGTGTGTGATTACATGATTTTTATTTTTAATAGGTAATGGGTAAGTTCTTCGTGTTATGGTTGCATATTGTTATCTAAAATTGTAAACATGTATTTTAAAAATGCAATAGAAGCCACAATATTTTTGCAATTTTTTTTATTTTTTTTGCCATATGAAAATAGGTATCAAATAATTTCATCACTATTTTCAACCGACTTCAAAAAGGAGGAGGTTCTCAATTCGACCGTACCTATATACTGTACCTATGTATTTTATTTCGCACAATAAATATTTTAGTTGTAAGTATAAGACGACTATATATGAAGACACCCTGCATGGCTTATAAAAAATGTATCAATAAATCACCATTTTAGCCCCATTATAAAGGTCAAAACTTGTGCTCTGTTCAGCAAATATGGCACAGAACCACTAATTAAACCCAAGAACAAAGACAAAGGCCGGCTTCCATAAAACATAGATCCCCCACGTTGCGCCTTTATAGGCAACATTAAAAATAAGAAACAAGTGTGAGTGGACATAGCATTCTAAGGTTCTGGGTCTTCAAGGGTATGTAATAGAAAAAAAAAATTACTTCTATAAGTACTTTTTATTTCGGTCGGTTACCAAATAGACTGAAAATTTTCATACAGTAGAATAACCCCTTAACTGTATTTTATAATATTGCCTTTGAATTATAAAACTTAAAGGACTAAATCAGCAAGAACTGTCAGGATAATTATTCAAATTAAGCTTCTAATTTTGTAATTGTAATTTTAAATTGACGTAATAATTTTTTCGACACATTGATTTCTGTTAAATGGTTTGCCGGAATTGATAAGTAATAATCTGTTATTAATTAAAAAGTCTTAATACTCAAGCTGTCTACTAACAATATTTTAAGGGTTCAACTATTACTCATTTCAAAACATGGGCCCTTAAAAATGCTAGCCAAGTAATATCGGCGTAGACGTGATTTAACAAAAAGCGCAACCCTTTTAAAGGGAAGTCATGGTTTAAAAGTCTTAAGACACACTTTCCACAAACTTAAGTAAGCTCAGAGATGATACGGCTACCTCCCTTAGCTAATCTTCTTTGTAGCACCGCGGTCCTTTGTCATCCGCCGAGGCAGAGTAAGTCTCACTTTTTAAACAATCGTTGGCTGAAGAAATTTGTTTAGCCGTACGTTCCAGACATAATTTGCTGGGAATAATAGGGATACAGCTACTGTTGGTAATTTTAATCCGCTTTGTTGCTTGGTTAGAACTAGGTTTTGAGGATTGTTTGCGGTTTCAAAGCCTTAATGGGGGTGCTTTGTTTGTTATCTATATTAAAATGCTTTTTGGTGTTGTTCAAATTACGTTGAATGTAGTTTAAAACATTATAACTATTTAAGTAAATTGTTTACCTAATAAAATTTGTATATGTACTTATAAGTTAATTAAAGGTTTTTTAACTGCCTTTGTCCGCGGCTGCGTCTATGTGAAATTAAGTATGATTTAAAGATTCTATAGTATGTCCTGGGGAATCTAAAAAAAAATCTTGGATAAAAAGTGTGACTTTCAACGGCATCGTTTAAGTTATTAAGCATAAACGTGAAAGACAGACAGAGTTACTTTCGCATTATTAATTACTCTGATTAGACTGTGAACCTAAGGACGTATAAATATGCAAAATGAGTATAACCCTTTATCTAGATTATTACATCTTTTTACAGACTAATATAAAAAAGCAATGTAAAACTGATTACCCAACTCGAATTAATCTTAAGTGTACTTCCTCTTACAAACACACAATGGTATATTTGCTTAATACAAATTCATTTCAAATTCAAAACGTTATCTACGTAAGCGAAAGGACGGGTTAGGCCCTAATCAGACACGTCAATCTTAATGAAATTTATTAAAATGCGTTATTGTTCAAGCGGAAACTACCCAGATCTCTTTTTACTTCAAATCACACAATAGGTCCGAGTGCTGGCTTTTTTGTCCTCTAAAGATTCAACTGGCCGACAGCGAAAGGGTTGGATCTGTTTTTTGGGTCTCACCGTATGAAAACTATCATATCATCGCTACTTGCTATGCAAGGATCCGCTTGACATTGTTTGTATGTCAAAGAAAAACAAAAATGCGTCACTCAATATGGGAACATACCTACGTTTTTTGGAAAAAAAAAAACATCTGTCTATTACAAGTAGGTATGCATTGATTGTCTGTATTCTTCATTTAGTTTCTACAACGTTGTTAGTCTATGCGTTCGTCTTCAGTGCAAATTGTTTGCTTGCATATAACAAAACAAACAAACCTGTTTGTATTGTTTAGTACATGTATATTGACAATGCGACAAGATTTAAACATATTTACTATTGGCATACGTCTTAACTATTTAAGTTATTTCATAGAGACGAACCTAACATACGTTTAACGTTATTTTCCTAAACTCAGGCTTAAGAAGAAAATTGAATGATTGACTAATCACATCTATGAGTTTTAGGAAAAACGTTATGTCAAGTCGTTGTCATGATTCAAATGTGCATATTATCATGTTTCTTGGTAGCATTTCTGTCTTACACGTGCAAACATTAATAGACACAAAAATAACAATCTATATCATAAACATAATATCAAATATCACGTGCTAATAACACAATCTAGGCAATGAACACATTAAATTAATTCGCAATTCCCATGCCCTCGGAGGTTTCGCATTATGCAAATCGGATTTCTTTAGAACACGAGACCGCATATCACTTTACAACCTTTTTCTCTCGAAAGCAAAACGTCCGCTATCGTTGCCCGCTCGAATTAAACATCAAAGAGCAATCGCTCATTCAAGAGAGTATTGAATAGTCGTTAAGAGAGGACTGGGCGTGGGCCCACAATGCCGTCGCGAGGCCCGTACCTCTTAGGAGACCGACCTCGACAATTTCAGATCACTTGCATACGAAAATGCATGTAATATAAATCTTTCCGGTGAGGTACGAACAACTGAACCACTCCCACTCGGGCCGCGAGCTCCAATACGAATATTAAATTCCACTGGTCCGAAGTCTTTATTTAAAACGGAACCAACAATTTTAGCTTGTATTTTCAAGCGATCTGGGCGCACTTCTCCCATCACCGCTTTCGCAGCCAACGGCGCTCGGTATTTTGAATGGGTATTAATAATTTTTATTGCAGGTTCATTGCATTGTGCTTTACAGATGAATTCCTTTAGATTATTTTTTGCGACGTCCATCAATAATATTCGGACAGTTGAATGTGGACTTTTAACAGCTGTATTGGCCAGTCTTTTAAGTTATCTCTTAACAGATCGATGCATTGAGATGTTTTATGAATAATTAGTCATTTACTTTTGTTAATGGCGTGTGCTTGGCAGTTGATGGGACTGATATAATTCATATTACAGCAGCAGTATACATATTTTATTTATATTGCTTTTATATATAAGTCGAATTGGTTTATTAATTGATTAAGTTCGTGTCATAGTTGGTCAATATATAAGAATGGTAATTAAAAATAATCGGGCTTAATTTCACGCACTTATGTCTAAATAAAAAAAAAACAGAGCACGAAGCCGTAACAAAGTTTCCGAAGATTTGACTTCTCCACATCGAGAAATCATTTCCGAATCGGAAATAATATGTTTTTTATTAGGTAAAGATGCCAAACTAAAATAATAATATACCTACCATAGGCGGAATAAACAAGAAGTGGAATTACCAGATTAAGATAAAAATAGCTGTTGTTACAGTAATAGGAAAAAACCGATGCTAACTGTTTGGCAGACTTAAAAAATAAGAAATATTACCATAATATACGATTCTCCTTAGATGGTTATCACAAGTTAATCCTAGTCGGCATTTCTCTACAAACGTTTTGACCTTAAACTGTAAGGTCGGTGAGGTCGACAGCTGTATTTTGAGACACTCATATAACTTTCTTCAAAACGTATCATTACACAACCTAATAACAGTTAATACAAAGGAAGCGGCATGTCATAATGTGATGCGTTGTATCAAATCGCGCTGACATTCAAGTTCAAATGATATCTTGGACGAAACGATAATTTGTTGTAATTTGAACCATAATTCGTAATCAGTAAGATAGAAATTGCTTCACAAAATCGGATGCACCCCTGACCCCTCTGCATTACTCACTCCAAATAAAAATAACGTAAAATATTTTGTGTATTGTGTTCGTGGTATTATTTTGGTGATACTACCAGAGGGAGCGGTAAATATTGTATAAGTATTCAATTGAAATGCACAAATATGTTATGCGCAGATGTAAACGCCCTAATTCCCAAGTCTCATAACCTAGTTCTTAATAAAGTATAGGCAAATATGTTTACATTTGCTCGAACCTCTATTTGACTCTATGACATAAAATAAAAATATCTTTATTTCTCAAATTTTAAATTACAAGTTTAGAGACGCCCCAGGAAGTAATAAATACTTGTGTTGGGGATGTCTCGCTCTTTCCAAGTTATTATAATATGAGATTTTAAGTGAACATTTTAAATTTAGATTTAAATTTAACAATCTAACTTATTATTAAGAAAACAAAAACATTTACATGACATAGATAACCTTGCAGCACAAATGCAATTGAATTTTAAGTACCACGAGCCATTACAATATTTTATTCAACAAATCACAAGATAGTACATAGTAAAAATTTTTTGTCTAGAAAATATTAAATTCTTTTCTGATATTTAATGCAATATATATATTTACTTCTTAATCTAGTTGTAGCCATGCCAATTTTAGTATGGAAACAATTTTAATTCAGTTTGCAGTTACTAAATCCAAACTCATTTATTTACAAAATTCCGGTAAAAATCATTACCAACCATCTGTGTTTATGTGAACGTACCTCGTGATACAGAAACGATACAGAGAGCAGAACCAAGATGCATTGAACCAGATTAGAAATTACCAGCAACATACGTTATCCTAACAACAATTCGTGACGAAACATCTCTAATGCTAGGTAGTACAGTCCGAGCTGGGTCTACGTGGGGTCTAGAGACAAGAAATCGTTTTTATCCTATCTTTAGCTTAGCGGTGGCAAACCTTTTTAAACTGATGTGGTAATATAATTTCGCATTTACAATATTAGAGTGGGTACACATTTATTCTAATATTATAAATGCGAAAGTACCTCTATCTGTCTGTCTATGATTTTTAAGAGTAATAAATTAGTGTTTTTTTTTAATTTTGACTCTATGGTGGGGTATAAGTTTGTATGACATTTAAAGAAAACTTCTGAAAAAAGGTGTAAATTAAAGGTGTATAACGATTCTGTGACAGATTAAATTACACGCGAGCGGAGCCGCAGGCAAAAGCTAGACTTATATTTATAGTAATACTAAGAAGATTTGAGCAGATGTTTCTCCAAGCGTTACTATATTTATTTAACCACTCATAAAGTCAGATGTATTTAAATGTAATATTGTAGTTTTAAATATTAAAAGCTCTAATCTGGCTATTTTGATTCAACTATGCTATTAATTCCTAAAAAAATTATTTACCAAAACATGAAATATTTATTTAGCTCCAGAGTTAGACAAGACTAAGACCAACGTTTAGAATCAGTCGCATAAGACAATATTAGTTTGAAGTTGTCGACCTTCTCACGGGAGCTCAATTGTTCAAGCTTTTAACCATCGAACTATGAGTCTGGTACTTCAAAACATTAGGGGTAAGTTTGATGTCTACAGCACTTGAGTCACATTATCTATGAGCCACAATACAGTTAGTAAAATGAAGCCATATGGATTATGACGGCTCAGAGTTAAGTTAGTTGACTTTACAATCCATTATGGTACATCAAGGTTAAGTCCTCGATCATTAGATAAAAGCAATTTACAACGACATTATTATACTCGCCAAAAAAGGAGAAGACAATAAGGATGCAATCATAAGGTCTACAATCGTTTGTTTTCATAAGATATGGTAGGTGTTGACCTCTTTCGCCTTGACAATACATAGTGCGTATACGCAGCATGGACAGTTACGTATATGTATTTGCTTATACAGTATCTTATGAACTTCATTTCTGTGAAGATTCATGATAACTTATTGGGACTGTTATTGCACTTGTTGGTATTGATAACTTGGTACGGTATGTATGTAGTATGATTTAATAATTTTGATTCGAGGATCAGAATACATTTGAAACATTAATTATATCGAGGACTAGAAAATATATAGCACATACCAGTTTTTGATTAAATAGATGTATTTATTCTTTTGTGTATATATTTAATCAATGCACCTATTTAGAGGTCGAAGATTCGGCTACCCGCGTGTATCAGTCCTCCGATCAATAATTAAGTCACACCTTAAATTAGATTTGTATTTATTGTGATTTTGCTCATAGCCAATAAGTCCAAAAGAATTTAAAAAAAAACGCATTAAATGCAGAAACAACCAATCACTATTAATGTTTAACCATTTCGCAACATACGTTCAACAATTTAAATTGTAAAATTTAACAAATTGGCCATAAAATACGCTGAATAAAAGGTGTTTATCGTTCAAATCATTGATTAAACATTCATAAAACTAATGTGTATAACAATGGGTAATTTTACGAAGCAATTGTAGTAGACGATAAAATATAATGACTTCCTGTTATACTTTCATCAGGGAATTAATAAAGTTACAAAAACTGCTAGTAAAAAGCTCTAAGTTTCAATATACTCTGTAAAAAAGTTTGATGTTTATTAGGGCTGTTATACACAGTATATTTACTTATAATGCAAATAAATTATGATGGATAATGTCACTAGTGATATTGTCTATCAAAGACGTTAAAAGCTTTTTATTATAACGCTCGAATTGTAAAAATATTGATTTTTAATAGTAATAATATTTATATATAAATAAATATTTTTTAATAATAATAATACATTTAAGACAAAAGAGCCAAAAATTAATTATAAATATAATAGCATTAAATTTACTTCTTAGTCGCGAATATACTTATCTAGCGTGTTTTAGTTGTGATCTACTGAACCACTGACTCATTCTACATCACTCCACCTTTATCTTCAAAAAGTCAGTGAGAATAGTAAAGGTTTTACTTTACCATCATTTTAGTGTAAGGTCTAAGGCTTAGTCGGGACCTTCTTACACCTATTAAAGAGCTCATATAGCAAACTGCCATAATCTGACATAGTTGTCTGACAAACTGTCAGAAAGCTTGATACAAAAAGCCATAAATACGTACTTGATACAATTATACACAATTCAAGATCCATCTGCTAATGCCATCATGTGTAAAAGCCCTTACAACTATACTAAGTCTATTATGGAAATTGCAACGCCAAGCAAGGCCACTATGATTGACAAGTGTGGCCCTCCTACCTCCTCTGGTGGCCGGCGGGTCGGAACAAGATTTTTTACCTTTTTCAATCTTTTTACTCCGTCCCACCTTTACAACCCTTCATTTGCGAGACGAGTAAAAACTTAACTAATTGCTTTATCTCTACGAGTTAATACTTTTTTAAATACCAACCTCGCGTGAGCAATTAGACGAAGATGTGAATTTTTCTAAGAGTCTTGTTTGATCGCGTAATATGTATTTAACTTAATTGTCGATAAAAATTAGGTTTATATTCTAAGAGCTTTTGTCGTGGATCTCACAACATCACCACTCTGGCGATAAAGCGTTTAGTGGGTATACCCTGGCCACTCCTTATTGGCCAGAGAGGAGACCACCGTTTTAGAGGACCCTGGGAGTCCCACAAACTACGTCGACCTCCCCCAGATGACTTTACTGTACCTAATGCATTCCTCGCATTAAAAAAAAATATATACATACCTATACTCTAAGACTTATAAACCAACGAGGTGGTAATTTTTACAGGGTTTGAGCGTTTGAGTCAGGTAAAGAGCACTCTTAACCGACGAGAGTGTATGAAAAGACTTATGAATGTAGGAGAAGCGAAAGGTATGTGTCAGGAACGTAGCAAATAGAAGGATGTAATCTCTGCCTACCCGCATGGGAAAATGCGTGACATTATATATGTATGTTTGAGCGTTAATTGATTTCATTGAAAGAAGAAAGAAAGAAAGAAACATTTATTACATTCACAATCGCATAAATCTAAAAGTATACCAAATCAATTCCAAATTGTTGTTGTTCTATTTAACATGGGCTTACCTACATGAACAGCTGGTTTTGCATGCATTAAACTTAATATGTACTCAGCAACTTGAGTTATAAATAAACAAACCGAACCTCTCAATAATACGCACCGGTAGTGAATAATAAATACGAATATCAATTGAGTAGAATCATCAAAGTTTAATGCAAACATTGGAATAACAGAGTTCTCATGACATTTGATGCATAACGTGGAGTGTTATTAAAGTATCTATAAGGTCATCGTTAAAAAGTGCAAACTAGAATGCGTTTCAAGGATTGTTTCTTAAGTCGATCTGTATCTTAATATTACATATTCTGAATGTTATATATATATTTATCTTAAGTACATATCTGACAAAAGTAAGCATTATTTGATTGTGAACGTCAATCGTCCTAAATACTACGCAGCCAAACTCCTCATCTTCTTCACTGTCTTAATGTTTCACAACTTAATCTCTCACTTATTTTTTCCCAGTCATCCCGCCCTGGTATTCCCTTTTCCTTTCCAAAAGTACGTTCAGTCAAAGTTATCGGAACTCGATTCCAGTTTTTTCTACTCATCCATCCATCTTCATGCATATTCATACTCTTATTAGTATGCACGGTGATCGCATGATTAACGGCAGCGATACCATTTTACGGACAAGGAGATTTTTCTCGTACATTTTATTTCCTTCTCTCACTTTATTTCTTAATTAGTCGACAGTTGTCTATTAGATTTTAAGTTTAGGTGGTTTATTTCTACTAGTTTTATATACAAAGTGTACTAAAACAATTGTTTATTTATTTATAATTGCACACATAACAACTTACATGGACGCTGATATCAATAGACTTAAATAAGTATTTATAAAAGTTACATAATTAAGTTATTTACTAATATTGATATAGGCACATAGTAGAATTAAATGAAATATTGTTGCGATTCGTGCAAAAGGTCCCTACTATTAAGTATTATGAATCGGAAAAATTCACTACCTATTTAGAGTTTCGCGATGTTCAATATTTTCAGTAGGTCATTTATTCCTTTTCATTTTCATCAGCTCAGGTCTGCCAGTTAATGCTTCTGTATGCGCCCTTGATAACGTGTATGCAAAATTTCATGATTATCTTAAGTAGTTAAAACGTGAGAATGTAACAATCTCACTTTCGCATTTATAATATTAGTTAAGTTGTCTACTGTTGTCTTTGTAACTAAATCTGTGCAACGTCAATATTGATAGATTTGTAACAAATCTAAACGGTCTTATTACTAGTACTTGAATGCTTAATAGCTTTGACATTGGGTGCAAATAGTAGCGTAATTCATTGTCCTGTCAATAGTGCCTTTGTATAATTTAAAGCATGTCGCGACCTGTACCTTCTAATTAAGTTTAGAACGGCACGTGCGTTATGGCATAACATTCAGTATCGAACACAACATGATCTTACAGCCTAACAATGTAAGCATTATAAGTATAACGTAACTAATGTTCGTTGAATAAGTTCATTATTATGTGGTTTAAGACTTTATGTTGTTTTGGCTGTGTCGCATTGAGGGCGATATAAAAGATTTATTTGACAATCGTATCTCTATAGGTATTGCAACTCAACATATAAGAGAAGTAAAATATCATCAAAAACTATATTATCCGTTTATCTCACGATAGTCAGATTTGGCATTAATAGGATTTAGGCATTTACAAAATATCAAATCATTATGAGTCTACGAGTGTATAGGCCAATGGTAACAGATATATGATTATCATCAGTTATTATAATTATTTTGGCAATAAAGGGATTGGCAACACTGGCATATATTGAGATAACTAGCTGTGCCAGCGGTGTCGCCCGCGTTTATAGTTAATATTATATAGACTATTTCCGTCATACATGATTTCTATGTAACTTTAACCATTAAGGCTGCACACGCGACGGAAGCTCAAAAAATGGAGTAACTTCTCCCGTTTTCCCAACATTTCCCTTCACTACTCTGCTCCTATTGATTGTAGGGTGATGAAAACTGCTACTACTATAACCTGCCCAGGAGTATGAAGAATAATTGTACCAAGTTTCGTTAAAATCCGTCGAGTAGTTTTTGTTTCTATAAGGAATATACAGACAGACAGACAGACAGACAGACAAAAAATTTACTGATTGCATTTTTGGCATCAGTATCGATCACTAATCACCCCCTGATAGTTATTTTGAAAATATATTTTATGTACAGAATTGACCTCTCTTCAGATTTATTATAAGTCTAGATTTAGTTTCTGTTTTTATAAATGGCAAAGCCAATAATGTTTTTAAACTCAAACAATGTTGAACATAGTAGCTTGATTATTGTTAGTACATATTATTGCTTAGCAAGCCTCACAATTATTCTAAAAATAAACCTGTTCTGAATGTAATACCAGAATTTTGGATTCAAACCATCAAGCAATTGCTTGTGTAACACAAGTAGTTAAGTACATGTATTTGGGAATTCCAATATTTTGATTTGTATGCGTAAAGCAGAATAACACTATTAGTGTAAAGCAAGGTCCTTCTCACGCTGACATGATGAGAATATAAACAGATGTTTGCTAGCAATAAACTAATGTAGAATTTAGTTTCTACAGTTTGATGCACGACGGAATATTGACTTTTTAAGTAAAGCTAGCGTAAACACGTATTTTTGGCTGATAATTAAGTGTTCTATATATCATACATACATATCATCACGCCTCAATAGCAGTTGGAAGATATCAATAACCCTTACATTCTCAGCGATAATTCAAAAAAAGGCCTGAGTTAATATAATATAATTAATGACTGACAGCTTGAAATAGAGTTGATAACTTATTTTTAAATAATGATCAGCTGTAAGTACTCATGTAAGTGTATTTAATCCTGTTAGTATTATTCTAATGATAATGCAACGCGAAAGTTTAAAATCATAGACGTATAACCCAGTTTTGGAAGGTCTCAGAAATGTCATCCTGTCAGGTCATTAAAGTAAACGAAATTTTTGGACTAAACTGAAAGACTAACTGCTTAACATCTGGCCGTTCTTATATAAAATTTCTAGTAGGTATTTTACTTAGTTTTCAGATTAATACACATATATCTCTTAAATTGAACGCTAAAATTTACTATGTAATTTTAAGTCAGTAAAACAATCTAAATGATAATTATCCACACTGTCCACATTGTCTGGTTTATTTAACATTATTGTACAAATGTTTTGTTGGCGGACGAATTATGTGACTGTTGTCCAAATGTTTAGTGTTTACTTATTTATTTAGGTTCAGCCGTGTAAATTGGGTGCTAATTTGTATGTACATTTAGTACTTAATATACAAATCGTATCTCTTAATTTAAATGCTAATTGTATTTGTACATATTTGTTTAAGTAATTTATAAGCTATAGGTACGTAGGTAGGTTTGTGTAATGTAGAAATGAAGGAATTATCGCCCATACGATTATTAACACTAACACATTTGAAAAAAATATTTGCATTTGTATTTTGTGGCTCGTATTAAGTGACTTTAAAGTGTTAATGTTTAATTTGCCAAATGTATTGGGACCACCTTCCCATATAAGATCGGAAAGATCAAATTCAAGTTTAACAAAAAAGTGTGCACCGGCGAGATTTGTCATAAAATGATAAAAAAGTGTTCAAATATGGAGATAAAACGAACCTTTGACGACAGCAAAAACTCCAAACTCGATCTTTATTGGGTGCCCGTTAGCTAACACGACTTGCATTTTAAAGCACTATAAAAGTAAAAGTTTAATATTTGAAGATGTGATAGTTAAGATAAAACCGATGCGATGCCATCTTATACCACCTGCACTCATTTAGTCTGAGATTCCAACCGCAACATTTTCGAACTTAAAACTAAAGGGTTAAGCATTTATTTCGTGTAACTTGGAAGTGTCAAAGAGAATACTTGATGTGGCAATCTGGTATGCGGATGGTATACAGGGGCTGCCTGGGTTACACTCTGCGATGTGACTATTAAATATCAATATTTTATAAAGGAGGGGAGTTATTTTCGATCTTATCAACTGTATTAACACCTTGTTTGTTTATAGAATAACTTGAGATTTTTTTCGGTCGGTAAAAAGCTTTTGATACACTCGGCATCTGTTCGGATGTTGTTCTCGATTGTGGAGATTTTGATTAATGTATTTTTTGGATTATTAATGATAGTTTCGGGAACATTTGGTTCGAACAGTTCACAATAACACAGCATTAATTATCAATCGACGTCTTCAAGCCGTCAGTATGTATTTCGGCTTGATTGTATATTAATGCACGTCAGATCCATAAAAGTTCTCCAGGCGAAATGCTTTTTATAACATTTCTTTTTGATTTTTGTAATTTCGCGCTTTCATAAACATTATTATTATTCTTAATGAAATTAAGGAAAATGTAAAATCGAAATGTTCGTTCTAATGAAGTCTCAAAAATATAAATTTCAAGCGAATAAAGTTTAAATTTATAAGAGTTTTTAAATCGCTGCCCGAGTTTTCAAGTTGTTGTTTTTAATTTCGCTATTTTAAGATTTTATCTTCTTTATCCAAAATGAATACGGCTGTAGTTACGATATTAGATATATGGAGCTCCGTAAACATATCCGAAACTGTATATCGACTCTATGATATTATGTATTCATTTATTCCTATTGTCGTATCTATCGGTCTAAGCGGACCTTAACTTAGCACGAGACATAACGCTAGGAATATGATGATTTATGCTAGTTTATATCCAGAACATATCTGGTCCCCTGTATAAGACAATATACCGCCTACTTCTTTAAATAACTAATTATATGAATGGATGAATGATTACTTATTATTTTCTGGGACAAAGCTACAAAAAATATTAAATTGTTATACATATTGGGTTTGACTATAAATGGGCTGTCTTTTTAACCCATAGCAATGACAGTCCATGACGCCTTTATCAAACCACCAAACTAATACACGAGTGAAACCGGTTTTAAAAGCTAGTTAACTTTGATGTCTAGACAAACATCAGCTTACTATATCGCGAACCGAATTTCGAATTGCACTGCTTATTCGGAGCATCAATAGACATGACCGGGCGCAATCAGATAGCGTGCGCCTGCGCTGACCTCGCTACACAAAACGGGGGTCAGGCGAAGTCATGAAATAAGAATTAAGTGAATAATTCCAACAATACGCTGCATGTGGGTAGATTGTGTGTTTCGATGTTAGGATTTTGTCAGCGTAGTGTAGGTTTAATTTATTCATCTATTGAATTAGTAGATGAACAAAATAAAACTCCAATACATAAAAAAATGTACCCAAATATTAATGTATTAATCAAATAGATATTGCTGATTTTTTTTTCAATAAAACATAAACACATTTTTTAAAGAAAATATAGGTAGCAACAATAGCAAAATATTGTTAAAATAAAAAAAGAAACAAATACATAACACCACTAAGAAATAAAATATCGTATCACTGTAAGTTATAGTCTTATACCGCCCGACGCAAATGTGATACGCTTAGATAATTTAAATTAAGTATTCAAGTGGTATTAAAAGTTAGAGGCGTCTAAATATTAAAATATACTAAGCATTTTTTTTCTTTTAATTTTTTATGGATTTTGTTTTTGAACAAAATTGCCCTTACTCTAAACCAATTATTCAATTTTTTACCGTGTATGATAATAACAAGGCCACAGTATCACGCCTAACGACCAATACCACATAAGTTAGTTTAAATTTATAAAAGTAACGCTGTTTCACTGGATATATTAAATATTTTATTAAAAAGATTATTTTCACACCATCCATGACAGAAATTTATCTTTTTAATAAAAAAAAAACAAGCATTTACATATAAAATACAGATTAACCGGCGTCACTCAAAGTTTTACTTTTTACACGCAATTTGTCACTTCAAACAAGACGTTTGACAAATACCGTATCCCATAATATCACCCACTCCCGATTTTAATCCTTATTGTAGATCAAAATCTACGCTCCTAAAGGACTGTGACGCATCTTTTCGGGCGGACCGGTCATCTTCATCTGTCATATAGGAATTATTAAAAAATAAAAGAAACGTGCCGCGTTTGGATGGAATATTTGGGAAAGGATGGCGTTGGATACGGGAATGCGGGGTTCTGTTGAATTTTAGATTTGGTTTTGCACTTTTAATGGAATACTTAGTGTTTTAAAACTTCGCTACTTTATAGATTTACAACTTAAACCTTACGAATAATGTAACAAAATTGGTCCTAGAATGTGTTGTTAAATATTATTTATTTACATGATAAAGTTGGTATGCAGTACAATGTATGACTAATAATGTTGTTTGAGTGGGTAGGTAGTGGATTCAGGTACACTGCATATTTCACTAATATTATTTCGGTATATACTTTTTTTCCTATTAAAACATTTAAGTAATAGGAAAAAAGTATTGAATTATTTAACAAATGTTTGTTATTTACCTATTTAAACCACATTAAATGTCGTGACTGTCTTTCTGATATCAATCATCATGACTAACCGCAGCGCAGGTGTCAGAAAAAGATACTAGATTATACTTCTCTTTAGAGTAGCTAAAGCCTCTGTTTTTCAAAAGATCGGCAGATCTCTAAAAATCAAAAGAAAAAACTCGAGCACCCGCTAAGATGATACCAACTTTATCCCTTTTCTGACGCAAACGTTAGATCGGATCTTAAAGGCCAGTCGTTTTTTGGACCGGCACACTGCCTAGTAAAAATTTAAAAGTGAACTTTTTGTTGCGGCCCTAATAAAATATTTCTGTTATTAAGCACAATTTATCGTTAGTTGTCCATTAAAAGCGTATTTTATGGTGTTGGTTTTGTAGCAGTCGTTTAAGCCGATTCTGAGTGTAATGAATTGGATAACTTTGGGGCAAAACGACCTACCCTTTTAGAAACAATTTAATAAGGCGATGATTACGGCTTTTTAAATATTAAAGTTTTCGATGTAATGTTTATAAATTGGAGTAAATTTTTCTGGTTTTTTTTATATTTGAAATAAACAAATCAGTCATACCAGCTTTAAGAGTCTTCCCTAACATAGTGGAATAAAAATACTATATAAGTTACAAATTTGTGAATTCATGTTTTAAGTGAATCGATACGATAAAAACAAAAATAGCCGTGAAATAATGTATGTCTCTTTGCATATTTTTTTTTATTTTACTAGTAAAAATGACTTAGGTAAAAATTTTTTTGTTCATAAGTTATAACATGAAGTCTATAATCATCTATTTTACAATTTCGAAAGTACAGCGTGCTTTGCAATGTAAAAAACTAAATTTATCATTCGTTTTCTCAGTCGAAAATCCTTTGTTTCGCTCTTTTTACATGAAAAGAATAAGCTTAAACGCATTCGCACACAAAATATTAATAACACATTAATACTCATAATTAAAACGCACTTAAAACTAACCGATTCAGACTACATCTACTCATGCTTGTTCACTTTTAAATTGGCAATCGGCATAAAATCAGTTTCTTTTAGCACCGCATTACCGTTTATTATCGCGAGCCAACAAAGAACACCTGACTTTTATTAGCAGCGGCTTTGCTTTGCCTTTGTGTTGTATTGTAACTAACTTCGTAATAAACTTGTGCGGGCGCAAACTTTTAATGTCTGTCTTGTTTCTGACCGCGGATTGGTATTAATCCGTCTTTTGTTTTCAAAAAAATCTATGACAACCGTAAACACCACTTCTATGATCCCGGGTTTAAATGTACCTATTTTTGGAAGAATTTAAAGTTTTTAAGAACATAAAATCGCATAATTTAAACTAAAAGCAATAGATGATGACTGCATTAAAAAACTATAATTCTATTTAGTCCGTCAGTTTAATTATACAAAAATACTAGACACATATTTTTCGCTTTATCAAATTAGCAAAAAATCACAAAGATAAGTAAGGAGCATCAAAGTTTTATAGTGGGGGCTTGCGACGCACAGTTGCGATGTCAATTTAGTAAATATTGTACGAAAGCGTGACGTCACGCGCAACTTGAATGCATTGTTCTTCGTCAATGTTTTTGACAAATGAATAAAAAAATGCATATTCAATATTTTTTTATAATCTAACTGACGGACTTAACAGAATTTTTTAGTCACCTTGCCTATTACTACGCTTCGTTTACATTAGTTTTATAGTCTTTAACAAATGTAATACATGCAAATTAATTGTCTGTCTGTTTTTTTAGTTTTTAAACCTAAACGCTTCACCGATTAAGATGAAAAGTATGCCACCTTACCTTATAAAAAGTCATGAGACACTTTTTGACGCGTGTTAATTGATAAAACCTGCGAGACTTATGATATTCTTTCTATAACAGACTATTAACACAAAAATCCGTATTTTTCTTTTTATTGTAGAAAATTTCTTGTTGAAATGCAATCATAAATATATCAAAATAAAGCAAATCAGTAACTTAAGAAAGTTATTTTAAAACTAACTTTGGACTCAGTGGCTTGTTTGTTATGCTTACAGCTTTTGCCGGCTTCGCCTTGAAGGGCGAAGGAAGTTCTAAGGGCAATCGTAAGGTGGCGCTGTTTAATTTATTAGTTTTTTTTATTGTTAAATTTAATTTTCCTTCATATTTTTTATTCAAACTAATAGAATCAATCTGTTTTAAATGAATGTAAGCATTGAGTTGACTGATGTTTTTTTTTATAATACATAGATATCGTCTTCATATTACACACACTAAATAGCGACATATTTGTCTATAAAATATAACGCTAATGCATAAATATGTGGTTGCTATAATAGACAAGTTGACTTAAAAAAAATAATTAGTCCATTATAGAGATTACAAAAAAATATTGCTTACGTATTTTTTCTTTTGTTCAGCAAACCAAAAATTACGAAGATACAGCGCGTTAAAGGTGCGCGTGACGTCACTTGTTCTGTAGAATTTTAGTAACAAGTGATGTAAAAGCGCCCCACTCCAGATCTTTGAAGCCCTGTATCTTTGTTATTTTCCGAGCATTTGATATAGCAAAAAATACGAACTCAATATTTTTTGATAATCTGACTAGCGGACTAAAAAAAATATTTTAGTCAACTAGCCTATTGTGTGTTTTAAATACATTCAAGTCACTCACGCTTTTTAGTTTTTAGTAGAAATAAAAAGATGTGATACAAGTTTACTTTGAAACTAGCTACTGCCCGTGGCGTTGCTCGCGTGGTACATGAATTGAAAAAATAAACATAGCTTATGTGTTATTCTAATGTGTAAGCTATACTATTACAAAATTTGATTAAAATCCATGCAGTACTTTTTGCGTGAAAGAGTAACAAACATCCACACATCCATTCATCCATACAAACTTTAGCGTTTATAATGTTAGTAAGATATTACTAAAGTTATTTTACACATTAAGTATGGCCATATAATTGGCTAAATAAATAAGCGTTAGTTTATTTATTTCCTTATTTTATAACACAATAAAAATAATTAAATTGTTTGTTTTAGTAAAATTCCTCGAAAAAGTTTTTAATTTTCAGACGTACACTTCAATTATCTGACTCATTCATCTCAGTCAGTCTTCATAAGCTTCGGCAGGAAAAATATATTTGATACTTTTATAACGTGAAAGTTACTTTTAAATATTCATTTTCGTTTGACCTCTCCGCTATAAGAAACATAAATCTTTATTTACTAAAGTTAGAAATTTATTCTTGTAGATCCAATTTTGTAAAAGTATTACTGGGTCATGTTTTAATAAGCCGAGATCAAACCTTCTGGGTTTGCCAAATATTGGCCTTTTCTATAATAAGATTTTCCAGTCCGTTGTTATATTTAAGACAAATGTTTTTTTTTAATTCTATAACCAAGCACATGCCTGGCCTGATAGTAAGAAGTTAACTTAAGTCAATAAATATTAGCAACACTAGAGATATTATAATTATTATTTCTTATTACTACTGAAGTACAGAAATGATTTTCGGGTTTTTTACTCGGAAGTTTTTGTATTTGCTAAACAAAAACAATATGATTGAGCGTTTAAAACACGTGTTGAACTTCAAAGAGAATACTTAAGTGTGTTTAATTTAAAATATATAATTTATGGCCTACAATGAAACTACTCCACGCAAGTTTAATCATATGTTGGCACCTCGAAAGTATCAAAATTGCTCTATCGGCGTACACGCAACAGAATCATCTCAAGACAGCACCCGACGGTTGCCAGTGAACAAACCAAGGGTAGGGTAGGTGTGACTCAGCGAAATTATGCTATTGCTTTTTTTAAGTACCATTAATTCAAAGAAACTTGCTAATGGTACCTTGTTTTGTTTGGAATGATGACGACCGCTAAATGTTTTGAAGGGAAATAATCTTGATTCCGCTTCTTTTGTTGCCTAAAGTAACATTTTTACAAATGATTTTGGATCAAGACGATCCAAATTAAGTATTTATGAAATCCAACAGGCAGCTAGTTTCTGATTTAGACAATAAATAAAATTTAATTTTCTGCTGTCTTCCTTAAAACATTGTCGTTTGCTGCTTTGACAAACTGCTAAGTTTCATAAAAATCTAGATTTTAGAATTTTTTGAAATGCCTTAGTTCTACGAAAAAGTAATACAATGTAGGCATCATTCGAATAGCGCCTTCAAAATTATATGGTCACAGTGAAAATTGTGATCCTTCTATATTAATGCGAAAATAATTATCTATTTGTCTGTTTTCACGTCTAATCCGCTAAATCGATTTCGATGAAATTTAGCACGCCTAATATTTGAATCCTGAGAAAGGATATATAGGCTACTTTTCATCTCGGAAAAGTTACAGATCCACTGTAGTTTTTATAAAACACCAAATTGCCACTTGAGCGAGGCCACAGGCATACCTAGTGAAAAATAAATAAAATACCTGTCGCACACGACTTAACTGTGCAGTTTCCTGTATTTACTCGCTCTAAGCCCATAGTTCACTTTTATGTTGAAGTTACGTCAATCCCTTTACAATACTCAAACCCGGCACGTGTGTTCACAAAGAACTTAACTGTCCAAGTCTTGTTCCACATAGGACCGGTTGCGTGTTATTGACTTCCCATGTGATTATGTTTTTATAGACTTAGTCTTGGTGGTCGTGATGTGAGTTTGGTTAATGAATCTCACTGAGATTGAGGCTCAACTCGTTTTCATTAAAACAGCATAATCTCTAATGATTAGATTGTGGTTGACAGAATGTTGTGTTATTTATGAATGAGTGTTTTTATAACTTAATGAACGAAACTAGCGTTGGTGTTGAGTGTCGGATTTGAAATACTCTCGTACTTTAAATGACACGTGTGTTGTACCTATTCTAGTATATAAACCGCTTTTTATAAGTTAAGGATCTATATAATATTAATACGTGAAGCAAAAATGTTGTACCCCTTTTTGTGAGAATTACGCGGACGGAGGAGTATGAGATTTGGCAAAGTTAAAGTTATATGGAGAAGGAGTGTAGAAAGCTAATATTTCAATAAATAATTAAAATTAAACTAATAATGGTCTTATAGGACTTACTCTTACAAAACTACTCCTAAGATTAACTCTACTAAGTAATTGAATAAAATATAATAATAATATGATTACATCTAAATACTTTCTCCGAATATTCTAAGTAAAAATAAAGTTCTTTCACTGACTGTAAAATAAATGAACAAGTGATTCATTCAGTTTACTAATTAAATCTTAGATCATTGTCTTAAACTATGATTCGTTTTGCAAATATTACGCAGCATAGAATACACAGAGCTCAGGGCCTAGATAACACAGAAATTATGTAGAATTTAGTCAGCTCTGTGTCTAAATATTTAAAAGGCTTGACAAAGATGATGATATTTTTACATACATACATAACATCACGCCCATACCCCTTCAACCACATTCAGCCAAAAATAAAGCTGGGCTAGGTGAGATGGAAAATTGTAAGCAGTGACAAGCGGCTAACCTGTCGCCTACACAATCACACTCCCAAAACCCGATATACCATTAGTCGCCTTTTACGACATGCTAGGCAAGAACCACTAGGCACATTTTTTTTGTCCCAGATCAACATGGGCTAAGTCCGTGACCAACATGGGATAAATTATATTTTTTTTTATTGGAATGAATAATTAACAAAACATCACGGTATTAAGAATTTCATTTTTTATATTTTTTTTCCTTTGGAGTATTCTGCGGTGTTTAATAATAATATATTGGGGCTATTTTGAGAAACCCCACCAAATAATTACTATAATTAAGAGAAAATATAAAAAGCTTAACAAATATAATAGAAGAACGAAGTAGCCCATACGGAAAACTTAGGCACCTTCATGACTCACTTAAACCTTTACGCTCCACACTTTATGGTTTTACAACACCTTGATGACTCATCCAACCCTTTAGGTTCCTCAGAACAGAATTTAGGAATAGCTAGTCCAGTTCAATTATGCACAACTTCGTAGCTCCCAGATAAAATTAGAAGCAATACACTCACCGATATAGCCGAACTATTTATTCGTCCCACTTTGATCAGGAAAGGATTCGGTATTGTACAAACAAACCAACACTATCTGGGAATGCATAAACAGTTTCATGCCCAATACTCTTAAAGGTAAAACTGGGTCCTGACTTGATAAGTTATGTTGTGCAACACTATACGGTATCAGATTGTGTAATGTTACTCTATATCAGTGTTTTTCAACCTGTGGGTCGCGAGCCCCAGGGGGGTCGCAAAGCCATACCCGGGGGGGTCGCCAAAAAAAGAAAACGGTCATTTTCTACACACTATCTGAAAAACTGTTTTCTATCTATGACCTAAGGGGGTCACGAAATTTGTTTAATCCTGTAAAAGGGCCGCGTATTAAAAAAGATTGAAAAACACTGCTCTATATAAAGAGAGAACAGATTCGCTTAATTCAATGGCATATGAATTGCTACATACAAAAAACCTAACTAATAATCCATTTTATTTATCAAATGTTCTGAAATATAATGTTTTCAAGCTTCAGTAAGTACCTTAATAGAATAGAATAGAATAGAATAGAATGGATAAACTTTATTCGACACATATAAACATAGAAATACAACAAATGTGGGCCAAAACGGCGCCCAGCTCAGTCGTGAGTTACCTGGTAAAAGGCAGACCATGACGGAGGTTTTCAGCGGGTACCCTAAAAGGCAGAATTTGTAAACATACCCCAACGCTATTTGGTTTTGGCTAAAAGTGCTTAAAGGTATCTCCTGGTCCTTGGAGTCTGCCAAACCCTTCGGATTGCTGGATTGATAGCTGCATTGATTGACAAGTTTAGGGAAGTGGTGTGAAGTTTAGTTAGTTTAGTTTAGTTAATTAGTTAAGTTAAACTTTTTTATATGAACGGGTAATTAGCTAAGCAGTTTAATTATAAATTATAAGATTAAGTGATCACCACCGAGGCAATCCCGAACGAAACTCTCACCAGCAGACAACAAAACTCAGTCATGCTCACCGACCAGCGCCGATGTAATGGAATCCCCAGATTCCCACTCATTTTTTGTTAGTTCGTGACAGTATTTTCGATGTGATTTATCCCAGTCCCGATTCCCATAACCCAATTTATTTTCCTTTACTGAGGCGTTTTATTGGTGTTTCACGAGAATAATAAAGGAACGGAAATCGCGGTGTTTTCTTTTGCCAACGTCGATTTATTAAATCGATCCCGAACGTTATTACGAAATGATAATTTGTGTCGTTGCCATATTTGAATAACTAATCAAAACAACGCTTAATTAAATGTTTGGAACTAATTAATTTGTCTACAACTGATTGCTTCCCTTCTATATCTTTAAATTATATGTCTATTATACTCACAAATTACTACTATGTGATAAAATATTTCACTTATAAAGAGGATCATTATGTAAAATCATCAATTCCAAGTAAGATTAATTTGTATGTATAATATTTTTATGGAAAAAGTGAATGTACTTATAAATAAAAGGATTCTTTGTTACTTTATTGTAACTATAAAAACATATATGTTTAAATTGCGGATGTGATAAGAAAAATTAAAAGAGTTATTGTATGTAATTTATTACTCATCTCATGGGGCGTACTTATCTTTGTATCAGTTGAAATGTAAGTTTTTTGGTAAAAAATACCTTTACAGAGGGAAATTGTCGAAAGTTGTAAATGGCAGTTACGCTAAGTCTGAACTGGCAAGCCCGTCGGTGCAATGGTTTCGACCTCGCGTCGTATCAAAACTGTTCGAATCCCGACCGAAGAAATAGCTATTGAGTAAATAAAAAGTCTTGGATGTTTGTTGTACTTTCGTTATTTAAGAGTTGAATCAACCTCTATAAAATGGAGATTAAAAATATTAAATTTACTATATTTACTTTTAGAAGGTAGCAAGTACTCAGAGTACGAAAATATTATGCGTAAGGAAGTTTATAATCTACCTAGAGATGGTGATAAAATCGTTAGAGCGTTTAATTGTTCTATCAGTTAACCAACAAGAAACTAAGTTTAGGATTATTCAAAAGTACACAAATTAGACCCAAATCAAACACCCAGCACGTGGAAATTACACGCGCAAACATCACGACTAGGCGTAACCCCAATCATCGCCGAACATCTCCTTATTTGTCTTCCAACGATTTGGAACTTCTTTCTGTGTTCCCATGCTCCCATTACCCATCGGTAACAACGAAGCGATGCATCGGAATTGGCCAGAAAATCACGATAAATATCTCGCCGTTGTCACGATCCAATTCCGACCGAAACGCTCCTGGTCGAGTCTTGAGTGAGAGGACGTGACCTCTGAACCTACTTGTACCAACTTAAAGTGTGAAGCGTCATGTTCACCAGCGGGTGGCTTTTTGACCGACCGCCGAACAAATTTTGTTAATGTACAAAACAGAAAATATCCCTGTCGGATATCTGACGTCGATCAAATGCCATCGGGTATACAAATCTATCTGATTTGATTTGACCCTGAGAACTTGGATTAGTCACTGCTTTTGTTGCGTATGATGTTTGCGCAGACACAAAAAGAGGAGCTGAATATTGTTCCGTTAATGTATAGTTGGGAGGAATGTGTCTGGGTTGATTGATTGGTTAAATGAAAATATTTTGTTTCTGATTTGATTTGAATGGTTTTGGAGTCTGCCGAAAATAGCTATTATATTTTTTTCAGTATAAAATTTCCTCTTATAAATAATATTTTATAATATTTAAATAAATAAGCTCGTAGATTAGAAATGTTGTGGACATTCAAGACTTTTGAATAAATTAAATCCCTGTCAAAACTAGAACTCGATTCTTTAAATATTTTTACTACATTATTTATTACATAGTAGTTTTAACATAACCTTATTATTTCTTGCTTAATTTATGTCTTTATGTAAAATATTGAGTAGTTGTAAAACCAAACGCCATTACAGGAAGTTATTCATAATATCATTAAACACATGTTTAATTGTACTATGTCATTTGAAACAGCAAGCAATTTTCTAAATCGATCCCTACCTTTATCTAATAAAAATATTCTTTATTGCCCACAATATCCACAATACAAAAAGTTCCCGCGTGTAATAGCAGAAATTACTAACAGGACTTACGTTTCGATATCTGGTCAATTTCTTATCTTAGCCGAGGAGACGTTTGGCATGACCGGGGGGACCCAATGGTGCGTCTAACCGTGAAATCCAGAGATAGGGCCGATATCCTCTAATATTGATAGCAGGTATCTTTAAACCAGAATGTTTCGGGCATTTGAAGATAAAACGGGGGAGGATAAAGTGGCTTGATATGACATATCGATTTCTCGTGTTAGGAATATCGTGGGATCGAGTATGTTTCTTTGTCAGACGTTTTGGAGTGTTTTTAAGTTACGTTTTTATATATTATATGTATTTTTTGGTTTTAAAATAAACTCTAGTTTTAGTCATACGAGAAACGACAAGTTTTGAAATTCATATAAAATTTTATATATATTTTATTTTGGCTTTAACTTGAGTCTATACATAGAAATCTTTTTTGTTATTGATATTTCTTAACCTTAAGTTCTCGACTTTGCCGACATTAAATTGAATTTGTAAAACAAAAAGATACATACCTACGTACATTCTAAGGTAGGAGTCGGAGGAGCAATATTTTTTTTTACTTTGATCTAAGTAGATAGCTTAAGCACTTGTGTTACGGATACCAGAATCAACAGTGGTATTACAAATATATACTTAAATATTGGATATTAACACCCAGACACAGAACAAACACAAGTGTTTATCACACGAATGTTTGTCGTGAGTGGGGATCGAACCCACAACTGGCGCATGTGGCAGGATCATTACCAAATGCGCCATCAAGTCAGTCTATTTAATTGCTATTAGCTAAAAATTAAATTGAGCCTAGTTAGAATTTGTAAACTTATAGTGAAAATAACTAGCTCGTCGTCTACGCAATCATAAATCCACTGCCCAGTACACCACTATTAGTCTTTCATGACATGCTAGGCAAGTGAAAAAGTTAGCATATTATTATTTTTAAGTCAGAGCAAAATGGCGTTAGTATAATTAGTATTTTAAATAAAACCTCTAAAATAATAAAACTATTTAGTTTATTATTTGTAAAAGCTTACTTATTTCTAATGGAATGGCCCCGAGTGATTTAAAGAGCGTTCAATAACGAAAATAATGTTCCCTCTCTGTTAGCGGTCACCCAATAAAATAAAATGCTAAATAGATAAATTACTTCATGTTAAGCTTACCAATAAAATTGTGGGCAACAATTACTTACCAACGTCGATTTTGGTTTCAACATCGGCTGCCCATACTATACTTTCACTCGATTAATCTCCCTGGTCGACTTGCGTGCCGTGTCAAACAAGCTCATATAGTCAATAGTTATTTTCTTATATGATTGTAACTACTTAATATTAATTGAAAGCGAGTATGGCCCGTATCATAATGCTAGTATGTATAATAGCACATTATATACGTTTGTATATCATAAACTTTATCACGCCAGCAGTTCTCGAAGAGGTAGGCAGAGCCAAAACGCAGTAAGCCCAATTAAGCTCTTTTAGACAAAAATTAAATTAAATTATGTTCGATAAAAAATTGGAAATTATAGTATAAGTGGCTAGCTAGTCATATAAACAATATCAAGCCCTATAATATGCTACGCCATTAGTTATGATTTATCTAACAATAGTTATATGTGTCACACATACAATGTCATATATATTTTACTACTCATATAAAACCAATAGCGACAATTGGTTAAGGAAAAATGTATCAATTTTTTTATTCAAACCCCTTAGTAATAAAAAAGCAGCTGCTGCTATTCTGTATGTTTCATCAAATAATAAATAAATAAATTCGCCAAATAAATACCATTAATCGCTCTTTACGACATGCTAGGCAAGAAACACAGTTCTCACATTATTTTTAAGTCAGAGACCAACATGGGTTAATAATGGGCTACTATATAGTTCAATTCTTAAATGTTACGTACGTACTACGTATCTAGAGAATGGCGTATCTGTTTAACAATAAGCTTTTAACTACATAGTATTATCTCTACGAGTGGCAAATGGCAAACACCTATCATACAAATGGTTTCATATCTAATTACTAATATATTTTAGTAATTATAATGATTACTTGAGTAATTCATTACTGAACCAATGAATTAAAGATTACTTACTATAGTATTCTACAAGAGGCCTTAAGTATACGAAGTTTTAGTAGGTATGTTTTGACGTTGACAAACATAATTCATTTAATTAATATCAATAAATTTGACAAATGACGTTTACTAATCAATTAAGACTTGTTCGAAACAAGTATTTACTAATTTTATTTAATAATTTTCACTCATTTATACAACCAGTACAAGTACAAGTTATAATATTGGAGTCTAAACAGTCTGCTTATTTTTTTTTTGATTTTTTACCAATGTATTTTTATGCCTGTTTATAAATAACATTTAGTTTAAGGGAAAAACCTACGCCCTCGTCATCTTTGTAACGGAAATAACTTGACCACCCCTTTAAAATGATAAAATATTCACATAGGCCAGGAATTTTAATTTAAAGCAAACAATGACAGTTGCAAGAATTTGACAGTCGAGTGGACTTGATCAAGAAAAAAATGATACCAGTCGGTCAGCAGTCCTTCGAGTATATCAGCCCATATGTCGTGGTGTCAATGCTCACTTTGAAAACTATAACGAAAAAATAATCAATAAATACCCCTCGGACCGTGTCCGACAGAAGGTCACAAATGCACTTCTAACTAGCCTCGAATGTAGAATGCATTGTAAATCTCTTTTATAGCTACTATAGTGTTGCCCTGACGTTTGAAATATGACTTGGGTGCGTTTTCTACCTGAGGTAGGACCATCATTATGGCTTGCGATGATTGTCGGCAACCGAAATTATTTCTGAACTTTTTTGTTAAGAATACAAGGTTTCTCATTTCTCAATAAACGGCTATCTGGAAACAACGGGCTAACTGTTACGGCCCGCCATTTGGTCTCTACACAATGAGTCTCAGTTTTTTTTATCTTTGGCGGCAAACAAAAAGGTTTGGTGAAACATCCTTGTTCTTCAAACAAACCACAGAGTCTGCGGTAATTAATGATTCTAAAAGCTATAAGAACGATGATGTTTAATAATTTATATGAGGGAATATGTATTTATCATGTGCAACGACTTATATTTGTATAGTGTAAATATTGTAGGTATTCTATTTTAAAATCAAATATTTAAAGAAATACATATTAAGATATTTTGAACTCGATTGTTACTATTATTATCTACCATCTCGAGATATAGGTAAGTGGAAAAAAATTTAAAAGCGAAAATAATTTGTAATAATATTTTATTTTAATTTATTTCTTTTAACAGTTGACAATTATTTTAATAATAATACAATTTACATACATACAGTCGGTTACACAGTTAACGATACCACATCTTAATATTAAAATAGATTCAGCATCACAAACTATGTAACCAAAATATCTACACATATCTACAAACTTTCAACACTATTCAATTCCTATCTAATGACTAGTAAAACTATAAAGAAATACTTATTTTTAACATTGATTAGTAGCAATATCTATCTACAAAATATTTGGTAACAATGAGATAATATACTATACGAAAATACTTATATAAGTTTACATTCATTACTGATACTGGCAATAACAGTTTAATAATTTTAGTACATAGTATGTCAGTCTTAATGGACAGCAATAAATCGTAATTCTTGGTTGTTTTTACAATAAATTATCTTCTACACGCTTTACACAATCATTTATAAGGCTTCATCCTACATCGATAAGTTTATAGTTAATTTTATAACAATAGAATACAGTCTTTGCAATATACATGACACTCTGTTATCTAAGAAGGAACAAGTTAGTTATTACAAAATTTGGCCAAAATTATCTAAACCAATACTTTTGTAAAATTATCACTTTTTAATAAGGCATGGCAAACATAAAAAGCAGCCTACACATGTGTTTGGAATGTGACGTTCCATTAAAATATCTTTAGGGAGAGATAAAGATAGATTTGAGCCACCTTATCATCTGTGCACGCCTGAATGGGTTTGAGGCAAGCATTCGTGTACAGACGAGCGAGGCTGTAGGTAACCTTGTTCGTCTAACATAGAAGGGGAGTGGTGACCGGGATGCTTACGTAACGTGTTCGGAGGCCTAGGACGACCACCGTACGGCTGTTCATAATTTTGAGTGTCGATTGAAATATAACTATGATGCAAATTCTCGCCATCTTGAATCTGACTTGTTAACGTTGTGTTTGTCAACATAGATGTGTCATCTTCTAAGGTAATTGCTACGTTATTAGTAGGTGTTTGAGGTGGGATTGCATCATATTTATACCAATGCTCAGGCGCAGTAGGCGACGCCGTGTATCTAGATGGATGTCGCCGCGCATTCGGGCACACTGGATGATTGTAATTCATTGTATCCTTATTCCATTGCAAATTAGATATGTCAGGCATTCCAAACCTTATCTTCTCCCAAAATTTCTTTTCGCCCCATAAAAGAACATTACAAGTTTTTAGATAATTTTGGAAATCTAAGTCTAAATTAAGAGCGCTTATATCTGTAGTCAAAATAAACATTACTCTATGCCTTCTTATTGACGGGTGAATAGATGTTATTACATGTTTTATGGCAGTTTTAAATGAAATTTTGGACCACTCGTTTTGTAAGAAATTGAAAGATACAAACAATAAGATTCTCTTAGAAGATTCGGCCGCATTAGTTATCTGGTCTGATAAGTAATTATCTGGAGCATGTTGCAAGTCCCTGTAATGGAAACACATTGTGTAACCTGAGTGCTCCATTTCCGGGGCTACAACTTTTGATACAAAATCATCATCTAACAAACTATATACAGCATAACCATCATACAACCTGTCTCTATCTAGCTCACTCTCTTGAATAGAAGCACTTTTGAATAATCTAACACCATATTTTGAATGAGCCCATAGACGTACATTTTGTCTAAAAGAGAAAGCTAAGGCACCAAACAATAAAATTAAAATTACACTTATCAATACTACAGCTAACAAAGGTACAAAGTTCAGTTTAATAGTGCTCACTTCATCATACTGAAATGGTTGGTTTTCAGTAGGGATAGTATTGTCCGTAACACTTGAATCACGACACTTATCGATCACATCAAACACAGTAAGATTGGTTATAAGTCCATTCTCATCAGAGCAATACATATCAGCAGGATCTTCATAATTCTTCTTGAACCAGTTTTGTAGCAATAAAACGTTGTCACAATTGCAAGAGAATATGTTTCCACGAATATTAACATTCTCTAAATGCATCAAGTGTGCTAACTTCTTATCAAGATCAAGTACTTTATTGCCTTGTAAGTGTGCAACCCTTAGAGACGACAGATTCTCAAAAGTCTTGTTAGCGACACTTGTCAAAAGGTTATCATTTATGTATAACTCCCTCAAGTGTTTCAGCTGTGAGAATTCGCCACCAGACAACTCGGTTAAATGATTATTTTCTAGATGAAGAACATTTAATGAGTGAAGTCCGTTCAAGGTGTCATTATCTATGGTATTAATGTTGCTATTATTTAAGTACAACTTGTGTAACTTCTTCTTTCCAATAAACAAATGACTACTTAATGATCCGAAGTCATTACCGTCAAGATAAAGTTCAGTAGCATCCATTGGGATTTTCTCAGGTATCTCTGTATAGCCAACTTTTGAGCAGTCAATCACATTAGAATTCCAATTACTATCATGAAAACAGGAACAGCCTTCAGGACATGTCATTTTACAGTCACAGGCCTCAAAATCGCAACAAAAACAGCTGGAAGAACAATGAGTCTCATACGAACAAAGAAATTGGGTCTCAGGTACATCCATCAAGTTCGCCTTGCCGCCATATTTGTTACTTACAACTTCACACGTGACCGATTCTAAATCCATAAACCGCGGATATTGTCTCATATGATTCCAAAGGTTTATCTTTTGCAACCAAATCATGTGACAGTTGCATACAAATGGATTATTTCCAATGAAGAACTTGGGCAGCATTCTGTGTTTCGGTATATGAGGCAAGGTAAAAGCGGACAGTTCTATCGTCCTTAATTTATTATCCGACATGACAACTTTTTCTAAGTTTCTTTTTTGTATGAACGTACCTGGATGGATCGTGTGAATCTTGTTGTTATTTAAGAAAAGGATCTCTATTGAATCAGGTATCGACCTTTCATCGACGTTTTCTAACGCATTGAAGCTGACGTCAAGCATACGAATGTTTTGTTGCGTATTATCCTCATTTTCCAACTTCGAAATATTATTGTTGTGAATGTCTAACCATTCAAGAGTCTCTGGCATGTAACTATAGTCGAAGTATATAAGCTTGTTGTCAGATATGTTGAGCCAACCTAGGGTAGTCAATTTGTTAAAAACTCCTCGGATGTCAGTCAATTTATTTCCATCCAAACGTATAGCTTTCAAAGTAGGATTGCTCACAAATGCGTCTTGTTCTATTATCTCGATTTTGTTAGAGGCCAAGTTAAGTACTTGCAATGAGGGCAATGTACTAAATGTATCTTTAGGTATGCTCACAATATGATTATCAACAAGACGCAAGCCGTAAAGTTCTTCCAAGCCATCGAATGACGCGTTACTAATTATAGATATGTTATTTTTTCCAATATCAAGCGATTTCAAAAACCTCAATTTCTTTATGCCTTCAGGAACTACATTTAGGCTATTTCCATTTAAGCCCAAGTCCTGTAAGTAAGTTATGTTCTCAAAAGACCTCTCATGGATTGTGGTTATTTGATTATTGTCTAAGTAGAGTTGGCTAAGCACAAACAAGTTTGAGAATATGTGTTCATTGAGTGCCTTTATCTTGTTGTCAGATATAGAAAGTTGATGAAGATTCTTTAGTTCTGCAAAAGCGCCGTTACTAATTACTTCAATAGCGTTATTGTCTAAATTCAAAACTTGTAACGCATTTAAGTCTTGGAATGTCTTAGGATCAAGCCGGGCCAAGGCGTTATAAGATAAATTGAGAATAACTAAACGGACTAGGCCGGCAAATGTATCTCTGTTTACCCAATTATTCGTCAGACTGTTCCTTGATAAATCCAATTTTTCAAGTTGATCAAGACCTTCCAGTAATCCTGGAGCAAGCACAGACAAGGAATTGTTCGCTAACGAGATCTCCTTGATATCTCTCGACGAGTGAAATAGTTCTGGAGGGACAGCGACTAACTTATTTCCCGACAAGTTTAAGATTTTTAATGAATTCAAGCCGACAAAGGGTCTGTCGCCTATTTCATTAATTAAGTTGTTCTGAATATTCAAGACCTCTAGAGATCTGAGACTAGAGAGTCCGTTATCTGGCAGCCGTAAAATGTTGTTATGTGATAAGTCGAGCATTTTAAGTCCCGTGTTGCACGATTTACCTGGAGCGACCGGTCCTTTTCCCCAATCGGAAAACCCGATTTCAGATATGTCTTGTATTCTATTGTTTGTAAGATTCAAGGCCTCCAAGCTAAAAAGAGGGCAAAACACTTCAGACGGCAGCATGTAAATATTATTGTCCCCTAAATCCAATGACCGAAGTTCCCTCAAACCACGAAAACTTTCAGCATGGAACTCCATTGTCATCGCAGGCCAATCTGTATTATAGGAACGTAGTGTCAAACTAGTCAAATCACGGAGCGGAGAGAGAACATTAGAAGGCGCGTAACGTATTTTGCAATAGTCAATGCTCAAGTTCTCAAGTTTCCGAAGTTGCCCTAGGAAACTGCCGGTATTCATGTGGAGCGTGCTTTCAAAAAAAAGCAAGTCGGTACATGTCAGCTTCAACTTGTTGATGTTGTACGCCTGCGCGGTAGTAATGTTTTTAAACAAGAAGTCAGCGGATCCAATGGTCTTGATGTTGCACGTGAGAAAGTTAGATTCACTCAACTTTGCGTCCGAATAGTCCCACTGACAGCCGGCGGGGGCGGGCGGCGCGGAACGTGCGCGCGCACCGACCACCACAAGTAAGCACATCCAAACTTTTAACGAAACCATTCCGTAAAAGTTTCTGGTCATTTTTTCACAGTAACACAGTTCATTTGTCACAGATATATCACTGATTGTCTATTAGCAAAGTTATTACACACTTAACAGTCTTTTAGCAAAGTTCGTGTTGTTACACAGTTCGTTTTATAACGAATGTAAACATGAAGTGCGGGATCGCGGTAAAACTTTTGACGCAGCCATGCTCCCCTGCGGTCGGGCGGTAACTGACCTACGTAAGTTTGAACGAACGAAAGCCGCATGGGTGTAGGGAGGAGGGGGGCCGGCGGGGGCGAGCCACAATGACGGGTGGGTCCCCGCGCTGCATCTCACAACAGATGGCACGCGTGTTTTTTGAATATTCGAAAATATTGGTTTTGTGGCGCGTAGAAGACTTAGGCCTGCGTGATGCGTTGGTTGCACCTCCTCAAGTTACATCTCCAAGGAGGTCGATGGGACATCTGAAACAGAAGCAAAATGAGGCGTGATATAATTAACGCATGGTACATGAACTTCAACTTTGATTTATGCAGATTAAGATATCATTTTATAGGTTGAAAATCTTTTAAAAATATTTTCAATAGATATACATCATGTATTTTAAACTTAGATAACGAATATTTAGACTATACTTTTATATGCTTGTAAAGCTGCAATATAAATATATTTTAAATTGGATGGATACCGCATACTCGTACAAGACATTAAATCAATGAAGGTACTCTCTTTTGAATATGAGCGGAAATAAGGGCCAATATTTTTCATTCAAGCAAGTTTGACATAAGGGGCGGACATATTGATCAATGCAAAGATTTTATGATTGACAGTTTGAAAAAATAAAAGAATATGCGCTGACAATACTTATTATGAAGCGTTTTAATCCCTTTTGTATTATTAAGTGATTTAAAAGAACAGACAACCATAATGTATTAAAACAGTTGTCATAATATAGTTGAAATTATAACTTTGTATTTTTAGAAATACCTAATAAAATTATTAAGCCTTAGTACAAAGTTTAGAGCCTTTTTAAACAAGATGGACATATAATGTTATTTAATAAAAGAGAGTACCAGTAAATAGGTATAATATGTTTTACGGCTGATTTTTTAATAGTCAGATAATAATTAACCGACTGATAAAGTATAAAGTTACCATTGCGGAATTCGTATGGTATTTCACTTAGAAAACAGGCGATGACATTTTAAAATAATACAGATTGTGATTTATTAGATTGTTATTTTTTATCTGACTGTTAAAAAATCAGCTTCTAGTAAATTATAAATATGTTTTAATCATATTTATACTTTACTAGGGGTAATATTATATATTTATACTTTACATTGCTGATAATTATGCATAATATTTAATTGCAATAAGTCCACGAACAACTTTATTCTATATTGAAATTTATGACAAAAATTGCATAGTAATTGAAAATATTCGTGTATGTCCGATCGGCATTTTAATAGAAATTGCCATCCAAAACTGCCTACGTGTGCTTGGAGCAAACTAACGGTAAAGACCTAGCAATTTAACCAACTATCAAGATCACGCAGGACCCACACAAAAATGGCAGAGGCCTGAGAAAATAAAACATGAAATGTAGACTAAATAACTTAAATAATGGTGTACAGACAGGTCAATATACAATAAAATAAATGTATATCTATACTAATATTATAAAGAGAAAAGATTTGTATTTTGTATGTTTGTGTGTGTGTATGTTTGTAATGAATAATCTCAAAAATTACTGTGCCAATTTTAAGATTTTTTTCACCATTGGAAAGTTACATTATCCAGAAGTAACATAGGTTATATTTTATCCCCATATTCCCATGAAAACGGGAACTACGTGAATGAAACCGCGGGGCGCTGCTATTCATTGATACGTTTGTTACCCTTTTATAGACAAAACTACTAAACTTTACAGTTTATATGACTTCAAGTAAAATCTTATTTTTATAATATTAAGGAGACTTCATTTATAACTTTATTATTATTAAAAATATTTACATATTAAAAAAATATTTATATGAGTAAATCGACGTGTTTATTTCTTTTTTGAATAAATAAAATTAGATAAAATCCATTAAGGTGTTTGAGTTTGTCCAAACATAAGGATTATTTTAGTAGTAATTTTTTCACTTACTAAAAAAAAATATGATAAAAAATTATGCATAAATATTTCAAACCGCAAAATGGCTCGCATCTCGCAGTATCAGTCAGTTTTATAAAATTGCACATCATACTTTTTAAATAACTCCCATTATGTTCGTTCACCTAATGTAAGGATAAAAAAGTATTTGTTAAACATATGTATTACGCCAATTTGCGTTTATCACAAACCAGTGTCATAACGAAGTGGAACGTCTTCGTTTAATGTCCGACCGAGGTTGTATTACACAGCAATGATCACTTACTACGAACTTTCCTTTCTGCCAGCTACCATTTCACCAAACTAGTTACCTACAAAAACACGTTCATTGAAAAGGCAATGCCGTCATCAGTCTAATCGCAAGACATCGGATGCCCAGACACGTGCGTGACGAATACCGTCTACCGTGGGATACGCAGCGCCTTTCATAGCTGTGTGTCCGGACATTTTGTCGACTAAGTACGTTTGACGACTAACCATGACTCTGGAGGAACTGAAGGAACGGAGCCCATTCAGACATCGTTTAGTTCCGACTTTAAAAATAATGCTGTTTGGATAATAATTTCGTAAAATAAAACTTATTTTCAACGGTTCATCTTGAGGAACTCTGACCAGAATATTCAGTTTCTCGTGTCTGTTTAATAATTTGGAAATGTCACAGATTTTTTTTTACATTAGCTATGAACGTCACTCTAATTAGTATGGTTACATGTTGACACCAATTTAAAAACAACCAGTTATTGCAAAACTACATGTTAACAATTATTTTGAAATCTAGTGATACCTACAATATATTTTTTTAAGAACTATAAGTTCATCAATACTATTTTTGTACATTTAAAGGGCAAAGAATCGTAGTCATGAATAACAAGTAACGGAAACATAAAAGTCTTTCATTTCCCGAAAAGAGTATCCCAAGCCAAGGTCGCTTATCACGGTCCAGACTATTGATATTCCGAGTCAATATTGAGAGTCAATATCTCACGTGCCTATACGGTCCAATATTTACCAGGCGACATCAAACACAATATTACCACTTATCTCAGTAACAACTGACTCCGAAAACATCCAGCGATTCTTCCCTTAGGAACGTTATATAACAACCTCTGTTCAGACTGTTGACTTACTCGATATCGGTGAACTATGTCCAATATAACTTTTATGTGAAGAAATGGCCGCGTTTATCTCCGAATATTTATGGCCTTTACAATCTATTACAGATTGACTTTAAATGGGCACTTCAGATTGGGCTATGAGAGTTTTTTTAAAGAGAGTTGTTCAAACAATAAATTAACTAGCACTTAATGAGGTCAGATAAAACTTTTTTAGAATTGAATTTGCTTACCTACCTATGTATAAACATAAATTACGCTATTAGCGTATCTTAGCACATTAACACCTACATTGTAGATGTTTTAATAAGTTACTTTTGAGACTATCTGTCAAGTCTCGAATAGTAAAATTAAGAGAAGTACACAAAAAAGTCGTAAACCTAACTACTAATAAACGGAAGCACTGAATAATTGAAACGTCTCCACGTGAAACTTAGTAAAAGAACAAAAGAACGCAACCATACTGCAACCAAAAACTCCTGCGCGGCTTTATTGAGAATGATTCTGTTAGCCATAACATCGAAAAACCTTTTACGTCCTATTCAGACCCGTATTGGTGCAGTCTCTCGTATTCAAAAAGGACTAGAGAAAAACAAAGGGCTCGTCCGTGGAGAGAAATTAACAATATACGGTCAGTTTCTCGAACCCGCAGAAAAAAACCTTTTGAAAGTTACGGTGCACAATAAAAGCACCATTCGGGACCGCCGCTTTTAGACAAAAGAATTCTACCGCAATTAAGTTATTGCCACCATAAAAATTCGTTGAGACAATAGTTTTGGTCCTAGTAATGTAGTTCGGTTTATTGCTGTCAACACCGCAAATAATCGTATTATTGTTTAAAATATTTGCCTTCTATAAATCTTTGGTAATAGTCCGTACTTCTTTTGTTTCATCTACATTTATTTTCTTAGTATTAACCAAATAACCACCGCATATTTTAACCAATATTTGTATTCTGGTAACTGCAAACATTATACAATAAAGCACGTTGTTTTATGTGGTGATTGTTTTGAAAATTGTATGGTGGAAGTCCATTTGTAAAGGCGTGAAGCAATCTAATTTATAGTGATCGTTTCTTTCTTTCTTATCACCAAAACCCATGTTTGTCCATAATGTCTTAAAAGCGTGATTGTGGTTTGTGAAGTAAGACATCGCATCTGTTAGAATGGTGAATGTTGAACGAATAAAGGCGTTTTAAGAGATAATCTGGACAAAATATTGCCTGTGTTTCGATAAAGGTGGTCTTAGTAAACAGGTACACCCAAGGCACGTCTCGAGTCAAATAACCTGCAAGAAAGGGTCCGAAACAGAAAACGCTTTGTGCTAAAAACGTCGACCCCTTATCTTCCTTAGATGGGTCGGGTCCATAGACACAAGAAGATAGCATTATAGCCAATAAACATAATTGGAGCCGCAATCTTCGTGTGTAGTTTTTGCGGTCATAATACAAATGGTCGGCTGTAAAATTTTACTAATTGGTCAATGCGCTATCTAATACCCGACTTTCTTTTCTCGATCGTTAACGGAATATGTAATTTGTTGAAATATCGAATAGCTTGTAAACAAGGGCAAAAAAAAAAAAAAATTGCTCAATCCGATTCATCTAATTGCAAATTTCATCGAATGTAATTGAACGTCAAACTTGAAAATGTTCGGTATTAAAATTGTGCAAATGTTTGCGACTTTTTTGCATTGAATTAGTTAGCGGTTTGAATGTTTAAGGTGAATTTCCATATTCGTGTCCTGTCTCTCAGGTTTATGTCTATCTGTAGGCTGCTTCCAGAGGCTTAGCACGAAGTCATCATTCATACGAGGAGATATCATCGTCGCTCGTCGTGGCCACGGCTCTGCCTTGTTAACAATAAAAACGTTATCCGGCGCTTACACAAAATGTATCTCGGGAAAATGTCCAGACTCAGCGTTTATTTTAGTTGTTTTACATTCTCAGGGTTTGCGTACATTTAAATTTAGTCACCAGAGCTTGGTACAGTTTTGGGCGTATGAGTGTGCTTTGGAACTTACCTACAATAATAGTCATTGAATAAGAGCGTATGGCATTTATTTAGATGATTACGAAATATTTTCGTTCTTCAGTATTCCTTTACTTTAAGTATAAGGAATATGTAAAAACTATATATTATTAGGGATGACAGGAATTTAAATATCAATTATTGGCTCAATTAATATATGCCAATATTACCAATATTTTTGTATTTTATACATTAGATATGGAAGGTTCAAATTTCAAGATATTGTTCTCAATTATAATACATTCATTAACTAAAGATTTTATCCAGGTACACTCAATGATAAACGACTATGCTCTAATCGTGTTAACAATCATATTTCACAAATATGGCTTAATAAACACCATAAATTAGTTAGAAATAGATAATGCAGTAGGCTCAATTTCACGGATAGACGCTCTGACTCATAAACACAATTAGAGCCACGAGTTCATTTATAAAGAACACTTACGCGGTATTAGCATACATCAGACATAATTGGATTACCGATAATCAGCACTAATGTAATAATAGTCTCAGGTTAATATAGATGAAATGACCCTAAACTAGTAATCAATAACAGCCCTAAGGATACGTAATTAACGACTGCATTAGAGACCTGCATAATGCATGACGTTGAATCTGCTCTCCTCTTGTCAGGACATCTATTGCAAACATTTACATAATTACTGACGATTAACAGACTTAAATTTGTAATTGAGCGTGATACTCAACGGCTTGATTTGCTTATTACTGGGCTTTGATGACACGATATGCATCGATGAATCATTATTATAGACCACAAATATATGAGAATAACAATTTATTTAAACTCTTTAGGGTGATAGTAAGATTAACTTTGAATAAGCTAAAGAACTTATTGAACAATTAAAAAAAGTATAGGCAATACCTACTTTTAAGGATATTTGAATAATTTCCACGCATATTTCAAATTTTTTCTATCATCAGAATGATTGCATACAAATGTATGCTACTGTTCCAGAAAATGTATTATATAGATGATTTCTGAAGTTCGATCGTAAGGTATCCAGTACGAAACCATTCACTTAAAATAACAGTATTGGCCCACGTGGTGAATTAGAGCCTGTGCTAGCTTAGAAAACTTATGGACTAACATGATAGTTGTCAAAATATCTGTCAATTTCCCTTACAGTTAAAGTTATCAGAAACCAAGGAAACCTCTGGTCTCTGATATAGGTACTGCCACCCAGTAAGTCTTAGTTGAGGCCTGTTTGTAAAAGTGGATTTATATAGATGCATATTTTTTTTCTACTTAGAATCGACCACAGAGGTGTTCCAGATTCAAATATTTTCCATTAAATATTAATCTCAAATTAGAATGACCGTTTCGATCATTTACAATTTGTATGTGTTTAAGGTCCTAGAAATTCTTGTATTGTGTAAAAAAAAAAAAAAAAATTGTAATATCGTGTAATAAGCTATTTTCTTACAAAAAAACAGTAACTATCTTTGCGTCAGAGCTCATTGATGTTATGTTCGTTCCTCTGTCACACATCAAATTATATGGTTATTGTACAAATAGCACTTTCTAATGTACGTCTATGATGTTATTCGTCAAATCCAACTTTATAATGAGAGTATGCTTACCATAATATCTAATGTGCAGAGGTTTACACAAATTATTGTAGAGTAATACTTTCTACGTTTTTTATACGTTTACCAGATACGTATAGGTTATACGTCAGAATATTTGTTAAATATTATTAACATCGTGTCAAAGTTTTAATACTCGCATTTGAAACCTCTAATGTAATCAATTTCAATGAATGCAATCAGATATTTTTAGGGTGCTGAAGAATTTTTAGGTACTAACCCATTAAAATGACATATCATATATCGGATGTGAACTTGGTCACAAAAATATTAACACTGGTCAATTCGAGATCGAACCACAAAAAGAGAGTATCAAAAACATAGTGTACATAATAGTGTAGATATTACACTCATACAAGCAAACAAAAAACACGAACTAGCTTCCATCTAAAAAATATGAATTTGATATTCAACAACATAAAAAGGCAATGCTTGATTTGTATCTACAATTATAGTATGATTGACGTTTACACGGTGATTAGTTAAAGTTTTTGCGTCCAAAATTTAAGCAAAGTATTTTCTTTTGGCGCACTTAATTTATAATATTTTCTTTTCTCAAAAAAAGTAAAGAAAAAATAGATAAATAATCTATGCAGTAGTTTTTTTTGTTAATTTATACTAGCTAGTCACCCGCGTGCGCTTAGGTCTTGTTGTTGAAACGTTATTGTATATCCCACCAGATCTATCGATTTTCCCGGTATAAAAATTATCCCATAAATTTTCTTGTGGTTCAAACTTTTCACCACAGTTGGTCACGTAATTTAGGCATGAAATCGTTATTTATGTAATTATTTAGTAAGGATTATGATGTACATATATTTTTTTTTGTTGACCTAAGGAATCAATACCTACTTTTGTTTGTTTTATGTCTTTCTAGCATAAATTCCAAAAGTCGTTAGGACATTGCTAGATTTAGGCTAAGATAGTAGTTACGCCAATTACTATATATCCTAAAAAAGTACCTGACTTGAATAATAATATAATATGTCATTTTATCAGAAGGGTAATTCCGATATGTTTTTAAAATATTCCTTCGTAGAGTTACAAAAATTCGACACAAATGCTTTGATTGAAAGCCTCTTGCAATGAAGCGATATTACTATGTTTGCACAGTACTGAACACGTTTCTAAGCCAAAGTTGGGTTCAGAAAACCAGCTGCTTTTTCTAACGACAAAAGCGACTATCACGGACATATCTCTCACGTCCGGACAAGTAAGTACCTAATAAGAACATGGGCCTCACTTTTTGTACGCCACCTGACCGGCTAGTCAATCTCGCAGGACGCATACAATTATTTTAATCTTATTAAAATCATGCTTCTAGTTGCGACTGTTTTGTATAGATATGTCTTTTAAAGAATATTATATCAGCACGCTTGTATAAACATTGTTTAATTTTTGTTTTGGGAATAGTCTATATTTGAAAAAAAAAACATTTACTCAAGCATAAACTTACTAAGTAAAATATTAAGTAGTAATAGAACATAACAGTTATTACATAATGAGATCATCATTAGATCCATTATGTAACAATTGTTTTGCCTATACGGATCACCCAATTAAACAAATGAATTCTTTTATCAATTAGGGTAATGAATAACTTGTTTAATAGTTAAGTTCATGTTTTAGGAATCAACATAATATAATTACGGATGTTCCTTTATCAATGCCATTAACAACTATTAACTCTTATTACTAATGGATTTAGGGTTAAAGTATATGTGACTTTACCACCACTCACTTTACTCGCTAATTACCTACTTAAATACTTCATTATAAATACATTTAATAGTAAAATTTAATAGTAAATAAGTTTAATAGTAAAATTTAATAGTAAATACCTAATGATATCAAAAACAAAAAAAATATGAAAAATTTATTATTTAAATAATGCTTTTTGATATTGATTCAGCTCTTTAATTAATACCATTCAAGAAACAAGCACATATTCGGCATTAGCATTTAGTTTTTGTTAAAAAACGATTTTAATTGTATTTCCCGAGTTATTTTATTTCGATTTAAGTGCGTCTTAAATATAAAAACATAAAAAGCGAAACCTTTAAGGCGTATCCACATGACGCTGTCGAACTAAAACCGTCTGAAGATAAAACAGTAATAATAATCGTACACGTCGCTTGTTAGACAAACACGAGGAGATCCAGCGATACCGCGGAACAATGCAGCCGTGGGTGAGCGGGAGGTGCCTCAAAAATAAGGACACTTCCTGAACGGTTCACCTTAATCCTTTCGGAGATCGTTTATCGGGACAGTTTTCTAAAGCTGTAGACATTTTTCTTCGGGTCAAAATAATGAAATCTGTCTATATAAACATGTCACTGTTGGGCACTTGTCTTATCCTCACTATGAATACAGAAATGTTATATGAACTTGCCCAAAACAATTCTTGGAAAATGGTAAACTTAAAATTTGCGTAAAGAACGCATAATAGAAAAAAAAAGCCAACAATATATTTAATTAAGTAAATGAAAATTTTAATAACATGAACACAATGATAATTGGCGTGATGTTATGTATGTATGTATGTATGTATGTATGTATGTATGTATGTATGAACACAATTGTTGGTAATTCTGTACTACCTCGATTATGTCAGACGGTTTAGGTACTTACCTCTATTCTGTAACAACTTATTGATTTTAAATGATTATCCAATTTATTTATTTTGCCTCTTTATAGATAGCTTTGGTAGCTCAATGGTAAAGACACGCGCCTCTTATCCGAGAAGTGCGGGTTGAAAACCGGGCACGTACCGCTGGATTTTTCAAGTCTATTTACATATTTATACTACTAACTCGATGGTAAAGGAAAACATCGTGATGAAACCTGAAAATTCAAACAACTTTGGATTTGTAACCAGGATCCAAAAATTGTTTGGTTCCCCTATCTTAGGATTACGAAGGTCAGATCGGCAGTCGCTTCAATGTAATTACCCGACTCGCTAAATCCTGGATCATGGTCTAAGCGGACCCCGTCTAAGCACGGGACATAACGCTAGGAAGATGATGATTTATTTTGCCTCTTTAATCGTAAAAATACCTCTTAAGAATCAATACCTATGGTCCTAGTAGAAAAATACAATAAAGGAAATAACAAATACAAATAGAGGTATTGTTTTAACCCCAACCTTTCAGTACGAAATGGTATTAACGAAATTTCACCCCATCCTCTCAAAACCTAAACAGAAAACAAATTTGGTTAAAGAGGTATCGAGTGTATTGGTGAGGTAGATCTTATTACCAACTGCTTTTACTTAGTGGGTCCTCGTAATGATATTAGTAAAGTTAACTGGAGTTCCTACACTTAGGATAATGCTACTCCTTCGACGGGCGGGATAAACGAAGTTTGGTTTACTTATCCTTGTTATTGTTATCTAGAGTTGTTGCCAACAGAAGAGTAAACAACGGGGTCAATAGCCTTTATCGTGTATAAGGTTTGACTTAATTAACAGCTAATAAAGCGTATTGTTATAATATTTCATTTGCGCAACGGTATCTTCCTGGAAAAGTAGAACGTAATAAAAATTTGGGAAATAATCAATTTCTGCAAGACTTTGTTGGTTACAAATATAGTCGTTCTGATGTGATTGTGATTTGATATGTCATGATCATCCTCTTGTTGCTTAAAATAGTACTTATTGTGCAGTCAGGTTAATTTATATTTTTTGTTTGCATTGGAAATAATCAATTATATATTGATATCGTAATCCAAAAAGTCCTGGTGATCTTCCACTAGTTTTTTGACAATCAAAAGATTAAAATACCATGTTACAATACTTATAAAATAATCAATCGTAAATTTAGTAATCTTATTGATCAAGCAATAATAAATAAAATTTTTATAAATGCTAAATATTACAAAAAGCTAGTAATAAAATAGAATTACATATTAAAATAACTAAAAGACATACGAGCCTCTTTAATAAATCGAAAATAAACCAATAAAACTATATTCTTCAACTTTTTACGAAACTTATCGCTAGATTATTTAAAGTGTGTAATTTAATTGGAATTCAAATACACAACTTAAACAAATAGCTTAACGAAGAAGGGGCGTTACCAAAATTACAAGAACATCATTCCATCAAATGTTGACAAGCCAAGAATTAATAACAGACAAATCACTGCAGTCCATGGGTATTATGCTAATAGAGAACGAGGCTTACAGAGACTTTTTTTACACGGTACCTCATTTATTTATGTTTAGTCATCGCGGCTTAATATTCAACATACTTTGAGCAGATATCTTCTACGATCAATCAAAATCTGTGTTACCGAACTTTTATCGGAAGCGTCGGAGCGATACCGGTTTTGTTCTTTAACACCTTCGCTACAAGAGTCATATTACGATGTCAAGTTCAAGTTCAAATATTGCGTTAGATGATGATCTTGGTGATATAAAAGTGTTTAACTTTAACCTTCATTCGACTTTATTTAGATGACTGTAAGGTCCGTTTTCGTATAGTGTTGGACAGGATCTCATAAACTGATGTGAGACATGGTTTGTACTCTAAAGAGTAGAACAACAGCACCGTGAGTGATATTGTATATTTAACCCAAAATAAAAAAAAAAACACAGCTTAAACAAATACAGGGATTTTATCTATAATATTTATAAATTATTTTTCTATTTTATCAAATTTTAATCGTTCAAATATTCCAATTAGTTAACCTGAGGTATAGATTTATTAATTATACATTCAGATTTCAAAACGTAATATCGTAAGAACAATTTGGCAGTAGTCCTAGTAACAGCTGACACTGTCTTTAATTAAATCACATTGAACTAACATAATATAATTAATTACAGAATATAATCGTTACAGAAACTGTGCGGCCAAACGTTAATATAGTAATGTAATTATAGTAATATTGATATTATAGTAATTAAAATAAAATTATAAATTTTCTCTAAGGCCACGGACTAGTAAAAAAAGAAGGACTCCACACTGTCGTACTATAGCGTGAAGCCACGTTTATGTATGTGTGAGTGAAATACTTATAGATACCAGATATTGGATATGTGCCATTTGGAGCACTTATTAGATCGATGTGTGACGTAAGTTGCGTGTCAATTTGGAGCTCCTAAGGAGCTTTAACTTCTATTTACTGGCGCGGAGTCCTTATTTTTTTACTAGTCCGTGTCTAAGGCTTATTTATTCTACAAATTTCTTGTCACATGTAAACTTTATTAAAGTCATAATTTTATTAAAGTTAGGTACACATTTTTAAACTCTTTACATGGTTTAATATAATATTTATATAAAAATAACGCAATTTCAATGGAAATTAAGAAATTAAGAAAGTGAATTCTATGCTATGAGTACAATCTTTCTCTCCAAGTGCGCACATGCGTAGCAAATCGATTAACAAAAACTTTCTACTGCAAGCCAAAACAAATTATTCTCTTGATTGCTTGTTTTATTGCAGTTTCTATAAACTTCACAACAAATGGAATTCTTTTATGTGATATTTTATAACTTGCCATTCGGTTAAATGCCATTCGCCTCACTAACTTTTAGCCGCGCAATTTTTGTCTTCGATAAAATTTTAATTAAACATTTGAACTAAAACGTAACAAAAATAAATAGTCTAAGAGAAACCCATTTGCGTAATTGGCAAGAGATAATTAGTAGTGATCTGGCTAGGTTTTTGCTTTTTGCAATTGTTGACGCCTGAATTTTCATGTTTTTGAAATAAATCAATTCTAGTAAAACCACTAAGTACCTAAGTAATCATAGCTAATTTGCTATGATTACTACTAGAAAACAGGATTATCTCCTTTAGAGCTATTTTATTTCCATAATTATTTGCACGTAGAATCATGTTTTTAAAATATTAGTCTTCTGATCCATCGTCAACACAAAAAATGGTTTTCTTAATATTTGAAAATTTCCACCTATATGACTATTTGATTATTACTTGGCCATAATTCCCCGGACCACAAATAACCTATTCTATTTTGAGACTTAACACTTACACAAGCACCCATTCGTCAATTTTGCCACCATCCCCAACCTAACAAATGTTCATTGACCCAATGTAATTGATGGAACCCCGTACAACTTAAACGTAGGCATCAATAGATTAATGACAGTAGATAGCTAGGTCGAAACTCTAGATAATGTATTTGGTCACTGCGCCATTAATCCAGTGTGGTTACTTAACTTGATCAGTTCTAATTTGTAGAACAACATTCAGTACGGCGACGAAGTCTGGAATAATTAGGACGACGACGCAAAATTGTCTGCCCTATTCGATATGACAATTTTAATGGAAACAAATTGCTATTGAACATGACGTGTTCTAATTTTGATGATTAAATTGATGTAATATATAATGACTGTATTATAATTGTCGTAAGAAATAAAGGAACACTGTAATATAGTTAGATAAAACGTATTCAAAATATAAATGTACAGTTTATCATTCATTCTAAACATTTATTCTAGACACGTGGACGTTTGTTGTTTTGTCGTATCCAAAGTAGAAGCCAAGAACTGATGTCTTAGTTTGGAGTTAATAAACTAGTGTAATTAACTTTACAGCAAAGTGATTCTGAAATTGGATTTTACATCGCTACAATAAATGGTTATTCAAATCACTATAGTATGTGCAGTCCATAATTGCCTGCCATCATATAAGTGGGTCGATTTTCGTTTTAACAGTTCCCTGATTAGTAACTACAAATACTAATAAACTGTTAACATACCGAATTAATTTATTCATACAACACAATTGTTACACAAGTAAATTAATTTATTCATATCGGACACAAATGTTCGGCTGTAAACGGCACGGCCGACAAAACAAAGCACCAGATCCATACCAACTCATAAAATGCAATACCGATTCCAGCATCGCTCGACAACAGTCAATAAAGAATCACCATCATCCAATCGATACTCAATAACAGCCGACAGCTGATATTACATAACAGTTTAAAATATGTCTCCAATTACACAACAAAGCGAGGACGTGTCCTGTTACGGTCATGTATATAGTCGCATGCTGTTAAGGCAGATACGAGTATTTACGATGCCCGCCCGCTGCATATAGGCAGATGCCACACATGTTCTGCCTTAATTCGAATAGATGACGAGTAGGGTTTCCACTGCATTTCACAATATGCTGCTGTCGTACTAAATTGCAGACATGAGGCAGTATGCAGGAGTATAGAAGTGCAATATAGCAAACGAGGCCCTGTGTGGTGGAGTGCAACAATGTCATACTGGTACTGGTACTCGAAGAAGATGCAGAGAACTTCACTGTGGGAACTTCAAGGTATAAAGATAGTTAATAAACTTAATAGCGTAATTGAATTTCTTTTTTATTTTGGACGTAGTAAAATGAATGTGTCTTACATTAGAGACAATTACAGTATTTCACAAAGTTATTTTGTATTGGTTGTCGAATTTATTGAAAGTTGCATTTTTCTCAGTAGCAAAGGCCTTAAATATGGAAGTAGGAATTTATAGGAGATTTCCACGGCTAAACTGTCTTAATAGTAGTTTTTGTAAAAGGATACACATTCTGCTTAGTCTTCAAGAATAGACATACAATGACAGTAATGGTTACCGAAGTGGACAGTATCTAGCCTACTCTATAAAACAATGAAATAGAGCATTAAATCTAAAGATAAATAAAAAAGTGTCTTTAACTAACACCGTCTCGGCAAATCTGTTGCCAATCTTTGACAAAGAAACAACAAGGTCGTTCGTTACGAATATTACCGAATCACTTGACAAGATAATCATAACCTTGTGGCAATATGGCATTGACTTTCGATCACTTTTGCTTTTAAGATAGGCTGATTGAGAATAGGTGAAATAATAATAGCTGGGCATATTTGTCTTTTTTTTTAATTTTATGAATAAAACTTCTTCAATACTTATATACTTAAACATAGTGCAGTTTTTGTCTTTCATTATTATTGATAAAATATAAAGTACTTATACATTTTAATCTCAATTAATAAAATGTACTTGTCGACGTCACGCCATACATTTTTTTTTCCTTACATTTTCCAACGAGCTGAGGAAGTTATTCTCAATGCCAAGCCTAGGTATAACCAACTAATTAAGGTCTCAGAGTAAGTACCTATCTACACTTTTGTCACTAACATGTAAATTCCTACTTATACGGGTATGTAGCTGATGCAGAGCCAGCCCTACGGTTAAAATTCATATTAATGCTTGCTAACAAGTACAGAGCGGGTCGTTGGCGATATTGATATAAATTGATTACGACTTGTCGCGACATTCATTAATATGCCTCGACGCAAATACCTTATCTATCGTGTTCATTACCAGTAATGATATTGACCAAGGGTTTTAATCTTGAATGCTTCGCTTCTTTGATTTATGGATTGGATATAACAGATGTCTGTAAAGACTTCAAAACGTAGGCATATGTAGTCGGGACTAATATTTTATCCTTATCAAGCTTTTATTGGACTGCTAGGCTATGTCTTTATGTAATAATGAATGAAGTAGGAAAATTACAAAATGCTAGACTTATTTAAACAAATACACCGTTCATAGACATTTACAATTTAGCGAATTGGTAGCTTATCGTGATTATGTACAGATTTAAATAATAACACTCCATGTTGGTCTGGGACTTAAAAATAATGAGCCAACAGTGTTCCTTGCCTAGCATGTCATGAAAGGCGATTTATGGTATGTCGAGTTTTGGGTATGTAATTGTGTAATCGACGAGCCAGCCACTTGTCACTACTTTTTCACAGTTTTCTATCTAACCGGGCCCAGTTTTAATTTTATCTAAATGTTGTTTAAGGGGCTTGCTGACTCTTTGACTCTGCCTACCCCTTTTGGGATAACGGTCGTGATGTTTTGTAAGTATGTACTAGCTCGGCGGTGAGATAAAACAACGCAAGGAAACCTGCGCACTCAATAACCATGAACGTGTTACCATGATCAAATCTGATTACCCCAATCTATAATTTACCAAGGTCGGTTATTTTTAATATCAATTTATAACCGGACTTGATTAATCTAGAATCACGGCCCGTGGGGTCACTAAAACGAGACTGAACGTTAGAAAATAGATAACAATTAAATTTCGGTATACTATCGAAACCAAATACTAAATGCTAATACTAAACTCTGCCAAAGGTCCGCCAAAAGTGCATACAATTCGTTAATAGATCAGTTATTCAACATAACATCAAACGGCAAAAGCCACAGTATGAATAACCAACGTAATGTGTAAAAGAGATATCTCTTACACAACCCAAGACATAACTGAACACCATTTTTCAACGAGACAAATTTCATTTCTAACACTGGTCATCACCAATAAGAACAACAAAGCGCTCGAAGCAAATTACTACAAGCAACTCGATTTGTCCGACTTGCTCTAATGACAGAGAATTCTCCGCAGACAGATACCTATTCAAGATTGACGATAGTAAATTTTTCGCTTATTAGCCTTACAGACTGAATTATCTCCGAGACTGTAGAGGCCAAGGTCAGAAGATGTTAGCCTATGGGCTGCCCATCAATTTCATGTAAATAATCTTCTGGCATCAACTGCGCACAATGTAACCTGGCATCATGATGGATTGTTATATTTTCACGGTCATTTTTCCTCCAACTGACGTTTTACAAAGGCTCGTATTCCGAGGTATCTTAGAAGCCGTAATATTAACTTATTGAACTTTGGATTGGCGGTTTGCGTCAGACGCTTGCTCTAAGTGCAAAGTTCAGAAAGAAATGGGAAACTATTTGTTCGCGTCGATAGTTTGATGGCTAGGATAATGCCAAGTTACGATAAGATGAAAGATAAAACATGCAAGCTGTTCAACATTATAAAGAGATCACAAGTTTATATAAATATCAAAATATAAAGAGTCTTGTTATTTAAAAAAAAACAAGTAATTTTTCTTACAAATATTGTAAAAAGCGGTCTATGATCTTTCTTTCGAATAATAGTAATAATCTTTAGAATAAAAGTTTGCATCCTAAATGCAAACTTTTATTCTCGCCTTTATATCGGTTAGAGTGGCTTAGGCGTAAAAACGTACCTAACAGATAGATGAAGTTACTTTCACATATACATTTACGATATTACAAATACAAGATTTTGTTCTTGAAAATGACAAAAATCCAAAAATACATAAAGCTTTCTCAAAATACAAATGTGCTCTGACCAACAAGTAATCTGTTCCAAACGAGCCACTTACGCATAACAGTTGCATAATGAAGCCATAATTGCCGTTGTCTAAGGCGAGCAAGGCTGATAAATCAGTCAGTGACCTCGTTTCGTATCAATCAAACCGAATCGCTCAAACTGCAATTTGACTTGTGTCAAACGATGATTGGTTGCAACACTGCGTACGTCTAATTGGCTGAATGAGTTTTGCTCGCGGGCTGCAGTGGTTAGCGCGAAATCAGAGCGTCATGTGATATGAGGTTAATAGCTAAGGTTTTGCTGGAACTAGGCAATGATTGGGTCACCGTCTAATTTTGGAATTAGCGCAAATTAGGCGCAGAGCGTTTGATCCATAAAGTAGATATTATTAGATATAATATGGCGCACATGGCTGTAATGGTTCTAGTCTCTAAAATTTTTCGGGTTTTACTGACCAGTTAGTCGAGTAACCTCAAGATAAACTGCTTCGCTAGGTTTTGCATATCTGTATTGAAATAACAAATGATATTTTTCAAGTTCTTTTTAACTCAATATGATACTAAGTCAAAATATAGTACGCACCATTTATAAAGTAAATTTGTAATAAAATATTTTGAATTAAAAATGAAATATAAAATAGAAACCTGTTTTTTCTGGGGCCAACCAGAGAACCAAGAAAACTTAGTTATAAATCCCCACGTTTTGAAATATTCATTTTTCTACGGTATATACCAGGGATATTCCGGTGCGAGTTATTAACATTTATAAAATGATACCTATCGAATCAAAATAACAATAGGAGAATCATTCGGCAACCGAATCATATAGGTAATACAGTATCGAAATAAAACGGTAGTAGGTATAACGTTCGCATCGTAAGTTTTAGCGGGAAATTTCCGTTTCATTCTGTGGCTGCGCTGCGCTAGCTCGGATCGCGGTCTACTATTTTCATCTCTTTTTTGCGTTTAATTTTGCATTGCATATAATGAATAATTCAAAACAAAAAAAAAAAAATTCCGTTCATAGACTTAAAACATAGTAGTTAAAACCGAAATACATATCTAACGTTATATTTATTTAAACAGCTTAATCGGTAACAGTTTTATTTCGGTTTTAGAACCGAAATATAACGGTAACTTATTCAATCGGTAACCGATTGATACGGTAACCATTTCAAACGGTTTTTTTATGAATCGGTTTGGCGAATCCAGGTATTTGCAATCATTTTTGAACGAACAGTACACTTATAGGCTTCTGTTGTATCTGATGATGATGATGATGATGATACTTCAGATATGTCTTTAAATTCAAGTATCCGGTAAAACTGCCAAGCAATCAATGTTGATCCGGGCAGACATGGATTGCTCTTGTGTTTCATTTATTCTTGCATTGGTACCAAATTAGATTCCGTAGCGTCAATTAATATTGTAATCAGCAAATCGGGCTCTGTGAGCCCGGGTACGGAATTAGATTTATCCTGGATCAACATCAATGGAAGCTTGTTGAAACATGAATTCAATAATTTATTCAACTAGTAAAATTGCTCATTATAATGATGTATTTGAATTTAAAAAGCATATGTAATCGAAATGTTTATAGGTATAGCAAATGCAACTGGAATGGCAGTTTAATTGATTCTTAAAAAGAGTTTTGAATATTTGATATGAGGATTCACAGGTATTAAATCTTAAAAACATAAAAACGTCCTACTTTAAAAAAATACTTATTTTAAGATATTATTATTTATAGAGCTCATGGAATTGCTTTACAGTCCACGTAAACCACAACTTTTTTTTAATCTATGTAAGTGTACATTAATGACTGTTACAATATGTACGTACAATAAATCGAATTTGATATATTTTAGGTCAAACATGGCCTTATCATGTAAAGGAAGTGGCTAACCTTACTGTCAAAACCAGAAACGTTAGACTATTAATGTAGGTATGTATTAAATCAATTGCTCCAAAATGCCAAGGTCATTCTCATTACTGTCACTTCATAATCTATTAGCCAGTAGTAATGGGTAATTAAAATTAGTTTGACTCGATTTAAATTGCCGTTTACGGTTTGAAATCAAATCCAAAAACTGTATGCGCAATTCGATGCCAAGGTTTACTTAAAATGAGTCGTTAAGTAATTTTTAGAACTATTTATTTTATAGTGCGACTAGTAATAAAAACCAGATTAGTCAGTTTTTTTAGCAACTTTGCCTACGGATGGCCAGGTAATGCTTATCATGTTATTAATCTTAAAAGCTAACGACGAAATGTTCATTGCATTTAATATTATGCTTCAGAATTAATTGAAGAACTTTGCGTTGCGTAACGAAAATACTGTAACAAGTAAAAAAATATTTTCAGAAATGCAATATAGACCATCGTGTATCGTTACAATCAATATATTTTTAACATCCATTCCATGTAAATATTTACATTTCATTGGATTTAAAAAATAAATAAACGTGAATTTCACAGAAATCTGTGAAGCCAGCACATTTTTTTTTTCTTTCGTCCATTGTTTGATTACAATGACATGAGTGGTTTAGCAAAAATATTTGTGTTAACTCAATAACTCGGCGTTGGCTCTTGACATAAAATAAAATTGCACTATAGGAGGCGTAAATAGGATACGCAGATGGCATTGCGCAAAGTACACGTACTATTATGAAAAGGAATACATGTTCTGCATATTTGATTCCCTATTATCTTAAAAATATATGTACCACATGTAAATTTTCAATAAAAATATTACTATAACAAAATAGGTTTTTTATTTTTTTTGTGATTTACGCAGTGTGCTGTGGACCAAAACATTTTTAAGAAGGGAATTAACTCATCCAGCGCAGTGAATTGACTTGGCGCGTTGCATTGCGTCAACATAATATTTATCCTTTACCAAGGCATTTAGTTACCGGTTTAAGAAAGAGTCAATATATGTTAATATAATTTATTTTAAATACTTCAATATATCTTAATATAATTTATTTAATATGGAGCTTTATTAAATACTAACTAAAATGTTGGACGCGTTAACCGCTCCCCCTTCGTAGCTCGATGTTATGTTGAATAGGCTATGTGATTGCAACCAACACTTTGGCCTTTGTTTCGAACGCACGTCCCGAGCCCATCTATCACTGCTCAGTCCGCGTGCCAATTTGTTTGTTCACATTATATTGTATTTCTAGTGTTGCGAATACTTGCCAGTCATTACGGGGATAGCTCTTTTTATTCGCATTAGCTTCCCGGCTTTTACATTTTAACCTCTATTTTTCACGCTTTGCAGGCGATTATTCTGTGGCTAGGATCGGTGTCGATGCATGGTTGAGTTTAAAAAATATCTGTCAGGTTTGCTCTTTGAAGAAATTGCGTTTCTGAACGGTTTTCTGTTTTTGTGCCGAAGTATTTACGAAAATGGTTGAAATATTTTATAGTAATGATTGAAGTTTGAAAGTTTTAAAGTATTTTTTCGAAATAGATATGCATTACATAATCAATTCAATATTTGTACAGCAGACAATTTATGACGCATGAAGAAATCAAAAAAATGAGGAAATATCGAGGTACTGATTGTTGAATAATTGTTCAATTATTATCTCCCCATAAATAAAATATCAGTCTGCTGAATTGTTTGCGTAAGCTTACATTATACCGTAATAATGACTATCGGTACCGATTTCTATACATACAAGTGTTATAAAGACTATTGACGGCCTCGTTTGTTTTTCCTGAGTGGGGATCGAATCCACAACTTTTGGCGCATGGGGCAGGGTCACTACCCAATGAGCCATCGAGCTTGTCAAAATTCTAAGTAGGATAGGCTATATTTATCCCAATATGTTTCAAAAATAAATGTCCACCCGTGCGTGGCCGCTAGTTAATAAATATACATACACTTTGATTTCAAATTATAAATCTAATATATTTTCATGCCCGTATTTTCTAATATATTTCAAAAATAATAATTTTACTGTTTTATTTTTTTTATTTACCTGCGAATTTAATAGATTAATTTTTTCGGAAAATCAAACTTGTCTATTATGCCCCCCCTAATATTTCCCTACGCCCCCTTAGGGGGCGTGCCCCCTTGTTTGGGAAGTCCTGCTGTAGAAGATAGAACTATCTATCAAATCCGAACTAAGAATTACAGACTTGGCTTACTTTTAGAAGAATTGGGTTAAAAGCCCAGATTTATCCTATGATGCATTAGCACTAAAACAAATTACCCACTTGTACTTCTTACACCGAAAGCCTCTTATTTCCTTCACGGTAACTGTACATCACGAATCGTCGGTGCCGCAACTCTGATCACACAGTTTTATTTCCATGAGAGCTATAATAATAAAGTTTTTATTGCTATTCATCCGCAGCAAACACTTACGAGAAAGATGCGAAGAAAAAAAGTTGTATTCGTTATGTCTCGGGAGGTTACAGTATGAGATATCCGTGTCAGTTTTGATCGCCTTGATTTATGGGTCGACGATATAAATTGGGGGGTCATGTAAGGCATTCGTCTTATAGACAGCCACTAAAAATCGTTATTCGTCATTCACTCGGACTATCAACAGCAATCATACGGGCGCAACGCTGCGAAGGAATCGACGTTCCTCATCAGGGAAATCTACATAATCCAATGCAACTCTAACGATGCAGATGTATTAAAGAGAACGGAACACCGCCGCGCATCGGTAATTTATTAAGAACTTTGTCGCTACTATCTTATTAAGGCAGTGCTTCCTTTAGTGGGCGATCTAATTACCGACAACCGAGAACAATAATATGTAATCTGAATATTTATGAGGGTAAACAGCATCTGTGAATTTGATATACTTATACGACTGTTTATCTTGAACGAAAATTGACTGTGTGCGATGAATAATTTATTGTTAGCAACCGGCACTGACGTTGGCCATATTTTAATATAAATCCATCTACCATATTGTATGCAAAATGCCATTGAATGCAGTGCAAGGCAGGATCATTATTCCAATATACGACTGAGATATTCATCACACAGGCCGTGGTTGCAGTATTTTAAACAAATCATCTTTAAACGTGGACGCTGGGAAGACTGTACGAATGCGAACGCACTCGGGCTCCAGAATCAATTTTAATAATGTCTGTTACTTATTTGTTTTACTGCATTTTTTGTATACGCTATGACTACTTTGTATTCGCGTTTCATATCTTTTTAACGTACCCGAGGTATATGCTACTGAAATATTTATGAAAACGTCTACATGTTGGAATATTGGATGTTAAACAGTATGCTTGGAGTGAAATTAGTTACATTTCCTTCTTTTGGTGCTACGTGCGTTCGAAATACCTGAATAGAGAAATAAAATAGGACAACCATCCTTTGCTATTATGAAAGTGTCATCACTTTACAAAGAACGTTTGAGATTACTTTATTCTACAGTAGTTTCGAAAAGTAAATTTTATTATTATTATTAGTTGAACTTTATTTATTTACCAAATAACTGATTAAAATATAAACTGTTAAGTACATTAAAAGCACGCGTTTAAATCTCTTCACACTTAGTAAAAAACGCTAAAATGGGCTGTAACAATTTCTCCGCATCACATGTACAAAATAAGACAAGTGATTACATTCTAACCTTCCGATTTGAACGTCCAAATTAGCGGTCGTTATATTAATAGTCGCCCTAGATAGAGCTATTACAATAAATTTCTTAATTGCCTGTTGTTGGATCGCAGAGATTCCTAGACGGTGATGCAAAAGTGATCTCAGTTTGGGGGAGTATGTCAACGCTGTGCCCATTATTGACATTGTTTAATTTGATACATGTCATCTTTGTTTTATGTCACACAGGAAAAATATGTATCGGATATGTTAGTCTTGTTTTAATATATAGTGAGCGAATAAAAACGCTTTTTTCATCAAGAAATACAGACGTGTACATCTGCAATATAAATTTAGTTTGTGTCATCTTTACTAACATATTTAGCATGTTAGAAGACATTTTAAAGCTTCTGCAAGGTTGATTCTTCAATTCGTAGTTTATATTTTGTTATCAAAATCAACAGGAACACTACTCCTGTGTTTTTTGTAAATAAATAAATTATTTTAAATATACCTACTAACGCATTCAAATTTAGTACAATATTATGTATTTAAAAAATCCAGAATAGAGTTACAAAATTAATGAAAAGATTTTAAATCTTCAATATTACATACATAGCAATTATAGATTGCGATGATGTATAAAAACTAAACTATTTTATTCCTTCACCGCTTTATAAACATCTTAAAGTAAATAATCTTATTATTAAATTTAGTTTGCTTGAACTATTTGACCAGACATAATATAGATTAGATTAAGTACGCCCATACAAAAACACAATGGACGACTGACGACGATGGTTAGATGAAACATAATAGAGGATCAATTTTATAACAACGTAAACATCAATCTATGAACAATACAGTGTTTTATCAACATAATCTGGAAGCTGGCTCTAATTACAATAGGTAGAAGGTTCCATAACATTCTACAACAAACGGCTAGATTATAATATATACATAAATACTAGATTGCGTTGTTGCTTTTTACGATAACCACAGTCTTATGTTACATACTTCATAAAGTGGCAAATGCTCATATGTATTTTTTGCGGGTTCATAAAATAAAACAATGTTATTACATTGTTTTATGGAACGTATAACAAACAAGACCTAAGAATGTATTTTTATTATCACCGCAAAATCGTCTTTATCAACATGCATGCTAAGTAGCATATTTATAGATAAATCATCATGTTCCTAGCGTTTTGTCCCGTGCTCAGACGGGGTCCGCTTAAACCATGCTCCAGGATTTAACGAGTCTGGTATTTACATTTAAGGAACTGCCAATCTGACCTTTGTAACCCTAAGAAAGGGAAACCAGATAGTTTTTGGATCATGGTTATAAATCCAAAGTTGTTTGAATTTGTAGGTTTTATCACGATGTTTTCCCTCACCGCCGAGCTTGTGGTATAAATAAGTACATAGATTTGAAAAATCCAGGGGTACGTGTTCGGGTTTGAACCCGCACCCCTCCGTTATGAGGCGCGTGTCCTTACCATTGAGCTACCACCGCTCTCATCATATTTATAGATAAATATAATGAATTTTTTTTAGTTACTTACCGGGGCAGATGAGAAGTTGCTTGTAATGAATTGATGAAATAACTAGTAGGTAAACAAGAATATTAAAACTTCAGATTTTATAAATACATACGACGGAAAACTTAACATGTTTACATTACCTGATCGTTACCATTGAAATACAATTTTAAAACAAAGTTAACATAAAATGCACCAAGCTACTGTGACTATAGTTAATATATTTGTTTTTAGGTGAATGGTTTCGATTTCACGTTTCAACACATTCAAACAAATAGTCGAATTTCAGGACGCCATTTTTTCGTTTCCAGTTCAACAAAAAGCTTGTATTAAAATTTACTTGGCTTATAAATTTTAATTGTACCTATACACTATAAATATCGACGCGAAGCAATTATTGGTTCTACAACAAGGAAAGCCTTAATTAGGTCAGCTGCTACTAAGTTAGGCTAAATTAGATTTTGTGGCCACCTGGTATCTAGGGCTTGAATTAGTACTGTATCTCTCCCAACCCTCCGGAGATACTAGCTAATACATGATTAGTATATATTTAACACGTAATCAAAATAAATTATTGGAGACTATGGTGTGTTTCTATTGATAATTTTAGTATATATTTAGTAGGTACCTTGTTTTCTACACAGTGTTAATCTACATATATATAAAAAATATATATGAATTTCAGTTGATTTATTTTAGGTTTTAGTATTTTTGTTACAAATCTCATTTATTTAGATTAGATAATAAAATGTTATTATTATTTCATCCAGCGAGACTAGCACTAGAAAGCCATTTCTATTTTGATATCAAGTGAGCTTAAATACGACCTAAGTAATACATTATCTCAATGTGAAAAGCATACATACAAACATAACATCACGCCCATATTCCCCGAAGGGGTAGGCAGAGTCAAAGGGGCAGCAGGCCCCTTTAACTATTTTCAAAAAAGTGAAAAGTATGTTAATATCTATATCCAAGACCGCATAATTGATCTCAACTGGCATCACAACGCTAAGTTCTGTTAAGATATGTTTGGATTTTTCAAGAGACTCAAAATATATATATATATATATATATACCTTATTATAAGACCTTTTGTTACAGGTATTTGGTGCAGATAAAACAGCTGTTATTGTTTTTTTTCCTTTTTTCTACGTTTCATACACTAAGAATAGATTCTATTACTCAATACAGCAATAAGGAAAAGGCTACATTCAAATTTAAAAAAACCACCTGAAGCAATTTTTCCCCACGTTTTCGTAAAACGCAAACTAGAAAAACGGGAACAACGCTCAACAGTTTAAAATTCAGCAAGTGTAGAAAGTTACGTTCCAAAAGTGAAGTCCGCTCCCGAGCAAACAGGCCGGTATGGAATTTAAAAAAATCCCGCTCCAAATGTTTGCGTTGCAATCAATCAAACAAAGCCCGCGCCTACCTCCAATGCTAACTTTGAAACGGCCCGCTATTATTTAGTATTGATTTTCGACTTCTATTTTTATTGGTTTTCCAAACGGTCCAATGTTTATGGAGATTTGCAACGGTATGATTTCGTTTGATTGGATTTTGGGACTAAATAAAACTTTGTTTTGGAATGAAAGCATGGGTTAGGCCGATAAGTTATTTAAAAGTTGGAACAATTCCATCCGTTATTTTTAGGTGCGTACTATACACTTTTAGGGTTTATTTAACAATAGATGTGCACAGATCCATCAATTATGTTTTTTGGTCTTACAAAGTTAGCTGAAATATACTATTTGATGCTAGTGCTGAATAATCTTGCTGTTAATCGCATATACACCAGTGTACAACGTTATACGATTTTGAGTGTATTTATTATTAAAACAGTATATTAAAAGTAATATGTACTTATTTAAAATGAATAAAAAATATATTAACAAAAGAAAACCAGAAAGCAATATCATATTATTGATAGGTTCTTGTAGTAGGTAAACAGACCTTGGCCCACCAGTTTCAGGGGGAGGGGGGGCTGTCCAGCCCCCTCGCGTACGCCCATGAGCATCACTTTCTTACAGCTTCTCCTCTACACATGATATAAATGTATATAATAAGATTATATCTTCAATTACGGTTTTTTTTCCAAAACTTTCGGTATAATTCGTGTAATCTAACCTGACCAACTTCCAAGCCTCATCTCATTTTCAAATGTATTTCTCAAAGCCTCGATTTTTTTCATTAACTTTACAATAAACAACATCTGTTCGGTGCTATTGGAGTCAACAACTGATCCATCTAGCCGTCTCCCTGTTTTACCACAACCATGCCAATTTGACATGAGAACAATTTGCGATCGACGTTTTTACGGTTACCGTGTACAAAAACTATGATTTATTGACAGTCTTATTACCGCCACTTATGCTTGGACACAGCGTCGCGAAAGAACGAAAGCGGATGGTTCGATTAAAAGACTCACAAATATAGCCCTCGTTTATTTCATGTATTATAATGACTGGCTCGATGGCGCATTCGGCAGTGACCCTGCTTTATGCGCCAAGAGTTGTGGGTTCGATCCCCACCCAGGACAAACATTCATGTGATAAATACTTGTGAGACACAGAACAGTGTGTCTGGGTGTTAATATCTAATATTTAAGTATATATTTGTAATACAACTGTTGATTCTGATATCCATAACACTTAGGCTTCTTACCACGGAGTCAGATCAATGTATGTGATGTCGTTGGATATTTATTTAAAATAGATATTCCATGTCATACGTCTGGTACGTAAAAAGAAAGTGCCAACTGTGTTCCTTGCCTAGCATATCGTAAAATGGTATATCGGGTTTTGGGTATGTGATTATCGTGTAGGCAACAAGAAAGCCACTTGCCACTGCTTTTGCATAAATTTCCATCTAACTCAACCCAGTTTTATTTTATTTTTTGGCTGAATGTGGTTAATATGGCTAAGATGCCCTTTTGACTTCAACTATCCCTTCGGGATTACGGGGGTGATGATATATATGTATGTAAGTATGTATTAAAATGGATTACAGATAGGTAAACTACTACCTTATTCCAATAGACACGTAGCCTAGATCTATCAATTGAGCTTATTGTGAAACGAAAACAATAAGAAGGTCACACATTACTTTACTTACAATCCTTTATAACAAAATTGGGGTTTTAAAATTGAGTACGGAAAGGAATATTCAATAATGGAATAATTAATATATTATTTTTTAATTCTTTTGGTGTTTTACGTTAGAAAAATATTAAGTACATAATGTATACTATATACAGGTAAATAATCTCCTAAAATCAATTGTTCAAAGTAAAATGGAATTTATAACTTCTATACTAATTACTAATATTATAAAGCTGAAGAACTGTTTATTTGCTTGAATGCGCTTATCTCAGGAACTACAAGTCCGATTCGAAAAATGATTTCAGTGTTAGATAGCCCATTTATCGAGGAAGGCTATAGGCTATATAACACGGGCAACACCGCGGGCACAGCTAGTAAATGTATAACGGTATTATAAGTTTTTAGTGTAACCGTATCTTGATTAGTTGGAATCTTGATTAAAATGAAAAAATAAAACAAAACCAAACATCGTACTTGCTACTCCCCACACCCGTATGTCCGCGCAACCTAACGCCGAGCACAATAGAGGCTTGTTTAAGAATTAACTTTGAAGTCATCCAATCAAGCAGACCATCGGTTAGCTGATCAAATATAACAAAAAGCCCACACTCAATCAAGACAGGCCCAACGAGGTGTTAAGCTAGCCCTATCAATCATCCGAACGAATGGTGACGTGCTTCGTTATCCGCTGGATCCAAGCCAAAATTGTAATAAAGACGATCTCGTTAAATATCTGATGGGACGGGCTATTAGTCGGTTTACGGCGGTAAAATGGTGTGCTGGGATAGTGAAGTTTGTCACGACTTGAGTGATTGGCCCCTTGAGCGTGTTGGCTGTTGCTCACCGAACATTTGGTCAAGCAAATGGTTCTATGATTGGTAATGTTATTTGTAATGCGATATTGGCGCTGAAAAATATATGTGACATCATGCAAGTAAGTCAAGTAAGGAATTGTCGAAAAATATTTATTTATTTTTATTTGTTAAGGTTACCGTTGTATTTTAGCTTAGCTTAACAAGAAAGATGTATTTTTGACAAAGTTAAACAGTTAAAGCCAATGTGGATGAACTAGACTGAAAAGAAACTACCTACTCAGCAAATTATGTTTAAATTTCTAAAGCCCATTTATGTCACTAAATTTTTTAACAACAAACAAAGTACAAGTAAAAAAAATAAAAATAATATTCAGGAAAAAATTAAGAAACTAATGTTTTCGATTTTACTTAAGTAAACAATGAAAAGTGTGGGAGTTAAGATATTACTTCCAGAAAAACTCACGACTACGCAAAATCCGGTTACCAAAATAACATTTTCGCTGTAAAAGCAAAACATAATTACAGAAGCACAAAAAAAACACTAAAGAATATTATACACTAATCTGAGAGTATTTATTTAGTAACGATCTATTTGGTTTAATTGGTTGAAAAAGCAGCAGCTGTTGAAAGGATTTTTAATGAACTCGAAAACGTTCATTATAAAAATATCCAAATAAAGTCATAAATAGGACCAGTTAAAACCCAATCATGTATTCAAAACGAATGCGTAAACTACTTGCCATAAAGTTGCTATCTAATTAGGGAGTCTTATATACGTTAAGGTGCGTCCATAATAGTGAACATGCGCATTATTCTAGCTTATTGGTAGCATATTAATCCAAATATGTCGGTATTAATATCAGTTAAAGATAATCAACTGAACCTGTGTTTCACATTCGGTCGAATTTTATGTATGGCATGTTCATGACACATGCACATCTTAAAGTTAGTCTGCATTAGTACGTTAGACATGTGATATGACGCTTTTTAATTTTGTTTAAACTATGCCATTGCTATGAACGCGCAATACACCCGAATAACATATATGCTATGTATTATTGATGTACCACGCGAGCGAAGCCGCGAGCAGAAGCTAGTCATGCATAAATCGTTTCTTAGTATATTAGGTAATTACACTAATGATTATATGATTTAGTGCACTTTCATTTTTTAATGTGTACTTAATAATAACATTCAAGCGAAGGTAGATTATTTCTTATGTAAAATACGTTATTTTATTCAAGCTCGTATCTCAAGCTAGACAGTAAGAAGGAGCATTCAGATAAACTGGTCATCCAGATTAGATATCTGGTAACTTTTACTACAAAACTAAATTTAATAATTTTAGGAATATATCCAATAAATGCTCGACTAAAAAGCGTTGCCAAGTGTAGATATGGCGCAGATTGTATTATTGAATGTAGTGTACAAAACGTTGATACTGCTCATATTCCGCATAAAATTGGCACGTTTATCACTGTGGACACAGCTTAAGACGTTGGCAACCCAAGATGTTGGAAGTTGGAACATAAAATCCACTGGTTCATGTTATCGCGGTTCCTAAGATGGGAAAAATGTGTTTTGATAATGCGTCCTGGAATTTTCTTGTTTTTTTTTTCTTGCGCCGGGAATAATAAAGTGGTACATGTTTCCCTTATAACACGTGTAGTCATTGTTATCTTTTGTGTGTTAATCTTGCATTTTTTTACGAAACAAGGCAATGTTTTCTTTTACGTGGCAGTGAAATAGAAAATCGGCTTGGCAGAATAAATTATGTTATGATTAGAGAATGATTCTGTAATCTTACAAGTAAATTAAAACGCGTAAGTAGAGAAAATCCGTTCTTTGGCGTTCAATTTAGTGAAAGTACACAACTATTTCATATTTTATTTACAGCATATAAAAGAAAATTAAAATTATAGCTATATTTTCGAAAAAAAGTATAGCTATCCACTGTTATAGCCTATAGTTTTTCTAGTATCGCTTAGATATTTTAACTTATAATAAAACATGTCATTTTAATGATGACATAATATGTTTTGCCAGCGTAAAAATATTTTAATAAGCTCTATCATTTATTCTAGAGGTATTTGGAGATATAATATCCAGACAGTTTATTCAGGTTTATAGATCATAAATGTATAAACCTGTTTGTTTGTTAAAACTGTGAGTGACAGGCCAACATTCAAAAAACTCCAAGCAAGTTCTCACTTAAAACTAAGACAAATTTTCTATCATAATCACCTACACGAAACGCCGGCTACGCAACTCACCTACGCAAGAAATTAAAGTATAACAATGCATTGTGTACACTGGCCTCAATGAGACGAGGAAAAACGGCAGCGTTGTTTGATCTGATGTCATCTCGGATGCTGCAATCCCGGTGTTTAGACAGCGCTCGACTGATAGCGAGTGTTTGCGCTACAGGGCCGATGATGGACTTAATCAATATGTACACCTGAGAATTGGAATCTTTCGACATTAAGAGCGTTATGATATTATCATGGCATGCTGAAAAGGAAGCCATAGGAACTTCTTAATTGTTTTTAGTGCAATATTTACTAGTGTTTTTTTTAGTTAGTATTTAATTATTGTTATTTAAGTATATCTATTTTGTATTTTGATATATGTATTAAGAAGATCAACATAAACATAAGAAGCAACTGGCAAACTTATCTATAAAACTTTATGCGTAAGTCTCTCGCCTTACACAAATTTATAATTTTTACTGCAGTAAATAGGTTCTCTCTGCCTACCCCGCTAGGGAAGTGGCGTGAATTTTTAGTTAGTTAGTTTATTGAACATTCCTCTGTTAGTGCATATAAAATGCCAAGAAGATGAACAAACACAGAAAATACATCATATTTTGTGAGATACAAAAATAAAATATAGCTATAGAAATATCCACCATATAGACTATACATATTGGTAAGACAAAAATGTACGAAAGTAGAAAAAAGTTAGCCGTATCCCTTATAACCAGTAAACAAAAATTACCGTACTCAAAATCTAGGCAACACGTAAAATAAGCTAACCTCGGCACGCCATAGCCCGGGGTTGGATAGGCGCAGAAAAAACGACTCATCAAGAATGCATGCGCTCGCCATCCGGTTATGAGATGACTGTTGACTCTGCTTGCTTACCTGATATAAGGGACCTCGATTACGCCAAGTTTTTGCTGAAATATTTGCTGGAGTATACACGTGGTTTAATTATGTTCATTCTCCTCCTCACAACAGTCATTGATGAGATTAAAGAAGTGGGAGGGCTGTTATACACGCATATGTGCTATAAAAAAAAACAGTAATAGGTACAGTTGTAATATGTGGCAATAATAAAAAGAATTTAAAGAAAATAGAAATAAAGAATGAGGGTTGTAAAATTTTATAAATTTTGGAAATTATAAAATAAAGTTCAAAGGGAATAAATGTTATGAGGTCCACGTAAATGGCTAAAGAGTGAATAAAACTATGTAAAAAGAATATCAATAATTATTTAAAGTTGTTAAGGAAATAAAGAATACTAAATAGTGTTAATTGAAAAGAGACCCAACATTCTCTAAATTTCAGAAGACAAGATTTCCTAAGATCAGACGTTAATCTAATATAATTTCAACATTGCTACTCTTATCAATGTTGAGACTACTCTCAGAACGTGAAAATGCATAACGGCACCAAAACTCCAACTCACATCGTGTGGTCAAACTTGTAAAAGAATCTATTGTAGAATTCCACTTTCGCTGTAGGCAAAAAAGAAAAAAAAACATCCGGACTTGCCTGAGCACTCGTTCAAGATACAAGCCTGAACAAGGCTCCAAAGGTAATTCTCGCTCCATTGTGCAAGGGACCCGCGCAGTAATAATGCGCGGTGGCAAATATTAGCAGAAAGCCAGACAGGCGGCTCGTAATAGCAAGAACGAAAAAACCGGTGCCTAGACACGAAAGTTTGTGCTTTACTTTTTGATTGTTGGTTTAGTCTGAAACGTTTTAATTTCCGCGCTGTGTTGCCAACTGTACAAATTGTGCTTACTTTATTAGAAATCCGCCATTGCTGTATCTGGAATGTGTGTGTGTTGTGCATGCATGTAACAGATTTCATTCTTCGAAGCTCTTTTTAAGGGTACCGTTAAGATCAGGTTCTCTTGCATTTATCTTACTACAATGATATATATAACTCGCAATTGGGGTCTACATTTCAGCCATTTCAAGTAGAAAAATAAATTACTTACACAATGTTACTTGTTTAAGTATATATTTTTTTTAATTTAAATTAGTGTGTATTAATATTTATCGCCTGGCTACTATAAATTGACTGACAAAAAAATATTTTAGTCTTTGAGTTATCCATTTTTGGTGATGTAGTAGATAATTGTAAATATTATGTGTGTACCTACTTATATATAAGATTTTCAAAAGGCAATCAATTTTTAGCTAATAGCTAATCTTAAACTTTAGCTAAGTTTGTGTCCAAATTCAATTAGCAATTTATCGTAAAACTTGAACTGTTAATTTTATTGAATTTTACCAACAGCCCTATTTTCCATAATAAACACAGAGCCAAAATCTTAATTGCAGTATCAGTAAGTTGGCAACACTGTTGAAGCCCTGACCAGGAGTAATGAAATGGAGCCAAGAAAGAGTCGGCGTTTAATGTTGACGTTATCTAAATTAGTCCAGGGCAAATGAGCAGAAGCGTTTTTGTTTGTAAATAACTTCTCTAATTAAAAGACGGGCGTCCTTACTAATATTATATAAGTGTAAATAATTCTTTCTGTTATTTAAAGGGTCGAGTTGCGGTCAGAATCTAATCCTTACTATCCTCACAAATATTATGCTTATGAAAGTAACAAGACAGTTGAACTCATGACAGACAGATGTCTGCTACGTCTTCTTACCTTAACAACATAACGGATTACGATTAAATTTGGAGGGCCTAAAGTTTGAACATTTCTGTGGTCTGTGGTTTGAACCCTGAGAAATGACGTAGGCTCCTTTTCTTACACAAGATAGTCTCTGTGGCAGACATTTTTTTACGCTGAAATAATCAAGGGGAATAGCTACAATGACATAAATCATATTCAAGGAAGGTTAGCTGTATCTAAAACTTCCTTTTTGCTCTTCAAAATATAGCTCATACGCAAATCATAGTCCAAACATACCAAAGCGAACCTAATTAAGGTTCGTTCACACTAACCAACGGACCCAACCAATTAAACCAAAAATCGGCGGGCGCTAACCACTCAAAGAGGTAACGACATCGTTATCAATACCCTAACTAGCAAAGTTGGTCAGTACCACCTAATTGTGTAAACAATCTAGCTGTACGCTTTGAGGTTGCCGTGTGAAAAAGTAACTGGAATTACCTACTTTATTCATACTTTGGGCATCGTTTCTCAATCTTCAGTTTGCGAATGTTAATGTTAATGAACGTCTGTGAATCGCGGTCTGCCATGAACTAACTTGTAATGTATGGTAGGAAACTATTTAAGGTTTACGAAGGTCACGTGACCAGATGCATTCATGTGATAACCAGACTTAATAGACCTAGGGTCATGTTCTAAGTGGAGCCTGACTAAGCAAGGAGCATGACGAAGATGATGATTTAACTCACCGTCCTAATTTATGCAATAGAATATATTACAAGAGTCGTTCATTAAAAGAGTCTGGAGGGTCGTAATGTATCCAATAATTCAATAAAAAAATCACTTATATGTTGAAACAACATGATTCTTGATACTTACAGAAAACGGGGCGAGTTACAACCGATGTTTTTTATAACGTAAGTGTTATCATATTTTTTTATTTCTACCTATGAAAACCCACAGATAGTCATTTACCGTTTACCTTACATTTTCAGTGATAAATTAATCTATTCGGGTTTAAATAGCGAAAATAATATAATTTAAGTAATCTTAATTTCACTTCACGACTTGTAATTTAATTTACCTAACTTTCAAAGTATTCATAGACCTATTTGTGTGTTCAAAAACCTTAAGACGCAATGCAGTAATAAATGTTTTAATAACATCACAATATTAGCGAACCGTCTTTAATTAAACGTTAATATTCCTCCAATCAACGACAACGGCAATCCGAGCGAAGCAAATTCACATTGCAATAGCGTAAAAGGAAGAGTTTCAGTGAAGCATCTCCAATTTGATCTTGATCGTTATGGAAAAATACATTACATAACATAATCCCCTTAATCCCCGAAGAGGTAAGGTAAAAGGGGCAGCTAGCCCCTTTAACCACTTTCAGCGAAAAAAACAACTCCTCGATAAGAAGCAAAATTGTCAAAAAGTAGTTACAAGTGGCTGGCTCGTGGCCTACACAATCACATACCCAAACCCCGATATACCATTAGTTGCCTTTTACGAAATGCTAGGCAAGGTTTTTCTTCCCATAGACATATGCCTATCTACACATACAAGCTAAATATCAATAATTATTTTATCTAACAAGAGCAGTCTGGTAAATAAGCTGCTTATTAACATGTTCCATGGTCATTTTTAACTCTATGATTCATCACTGTTAGTCATGTCTGACCGTTTCTTAAAATTTTCATTTCTGATTCAGGTTGTACATGTTTCTCTTTTGCCACAATTACTAGACACCCAAATTTTCATATTCCAAAATCCAATTCCAAAAACTCCAAAAAATTCAAATGCTCACTTTTAGTTAAATATTATACTTCTAATAGGTTTTACTTGAGACAACGTATAAGCACTTATTTTTGGCTGAATGTGGTTGAAGGGGCTTGTTGCCCTTTCGACTCTGTCTACCCCTTCGGGGATTATGGGCGTGATGTTGTTATGTATGTATGTAGGTATAAGCACCAAATATATGCTACATATACTATGCATCTATTAATAAATATTAGTCGAAATATATTATCCTACTTTTATTAACTACATTATTAATTAATAGATAACTACTAAAAATATATGCATACCATAACGCCGGCAGTGCTAGGCAGAGTCAAAGCGCCATAAATCAAAAATAAAATTTGACTGGCTCGATGGCGCATTCGGTAGTGACCCTGCCCCATGCGCCAAGAGTTGTGGGTTCGATCCCCACCCAGGACAAACATTCGTGTAATGAATACATGTGTTTGTTCTGTGTCTGGGTGTCAATACCCAATATTTATGTATATCCGTAACACCAGTGCTTAAGCTACTTAGCTCCGAGTCAGATCAATGATATCGTCGGATATTTATTATTTAATAATATTTATAAAAAAAAAAAAAAAAACTATTTATGAAAATGTTATTAAACTATGTATCTATTGGAAACTTAACTAAAGATTTAAGCTGTTACTTTCCTGTTTTCATTTCTACACTGTGTTTATATCAATAGGAATGTAGGTCGGGTGCTGATTGCACTCTCCTCATATCGAATTCTTTTTTTTGCCACCGACGATCTCCGCGCGCGAAAAATTTCATATCGCCACGCGCTTTGCAAGTAAAATCAGACAACTTTTGACATCTCAATTACTTGGTGATAGCTGTCTCTAATTTTTTTTTCGAGATACACAACGTGTCATGCGCATACACCGAAAACTTTCAGAACAAAATGAGACTTGGGCGAGAAGTTGGCGAGAGAGGTAATAAGCGAAATTGAAAAGTTCCTCGCTTTATTATTGAAATTAAGTGAGGATGAAGGATCTGTGGTACTAGATGAGTAGGACAAGGTTTTCACTTGCATGGCAAGTTATATAACTTGTATGTGTGTTTTTTTTACATTCTTTTTATTATGTTTTTATGTGAAGACGAATGTAAAAAATTTCGAATTCAATTTATAATTTCTTTTTTTATTGTTCTTGGGGCTCAAAATTTAACGCAAATTTTAAATTCTAAAAAGGAGGGATTTTAACTCTCTCGTTTCGTGATAGCGGACAATGAGATGAAACCTTTCTCGTAATCTTGAATATCATCCAAAAACACATTATTTACTAGAAATCTGACTGAAAATACACGATAATTATTATTAAAATTTTTATTATCTCCGCAGTAACTACTATCCGAACAGTTTAAAAAGTGTACTAACTTTGAGTAGTGTAGCGTACACTTTTAATAACAAAATAGGGATCGAGTTCAAACTTCGGGAGTCAGGTAATAAGCGAAATTGAAAAGTTTTTCGCTTTTAATATTAAATTAAGTGGAGATCGCTATCGCAGGTGCTCTATAGAGCAAAGTTCGCTATCTGCGCAGCCCACGGCAAGCTTGTATTGTTTTGTATGTTTTTGTTTACGCTTGTTAGTTTCCCATTAAAATTTAATGCTATGGGGCAAGCCTTTTATTAATTCGTTCGCCTTGACGCTTCACCGTCCAAGCTTGATGAATGTTTTACTTACACATCTTTATAAAATTAAATTCCCCTTTACAAACGCGTAAAGGCTCGCGAACACGTGTTTATATCTGGAAATAGTTTGAACTTCGGTTCAAAGCGAAGTATAAATTATGTGGGCAGTTCTCTTTTTAGCGTTGGGGTAAAGAAGTCTCTTTAGTGATCTGTCGTGGACCACACTTAAAGTAACGGACAGTTACAAATCTTCATTAACAGCTTGACAAAAAGGCGCCAGCTGCCCGCTTGTAAATTTAACATTTAGTTTATCGGTTTGGTAACACATTTCAGGGCTAAATGTACAGCAACTATCGTAATGGTTTACTTACATTACTTCTACTACTTGATTGGTATGTTTAACATGGACTTTGTTTTTAATTTCGATTTTGATTTTGATTTTGAACGTTTTTTTATACATGTTACATACTCGGTTAGCCCATCCCCTAGGTACTTTATTCTTTTACTGATTTTTGTCTTTTAATAACCAGTCATTAATTTTACCCAAATGTATACTAATCTCAATTCAATATGAATACCATGACAATCTACCTTTTAAATCGCACTATAATCTCGTGAAATCAGCGCAATAATTCACAAATAACTTAACAAATTCGCTGAACAGTTGAATTAGTGACAAGTTAATGACACAAATTAAGCTTTTCGGCGACACCGACGAGTGTCGGCGTATCGCAATAAATCGTTCACGGCGAATGCAAACGCGAATAAAACGATCCGAATAAAACATGGAGCGCCACTCGACGGGCCCTCGGTCTACACGTTAGTGGTGGCGCAGTGTCGATAGAGGTTTTATCGATGTTTAAACTGTCGATGTTGGATATCGATATGTTGAGATTTTAAGTTAAGTATATTATATATTTTTGTGTTTTAGATTTCTGCTTTATGTGCTCAGGGAAAATAAGTGAAGATTGTTTATGTAAAACTGAAAGCACAGATTGTTTATTTATCGGAGCATGTGTTTCTATGGTGAAGATGTAGCATCTTAACACTTATTAATATTTACTATAATAATAATTATTTTTTTGAGCTCCGGAGGACACACCTCATTTGTGAGTACCTCTGAATTTTTGTAATATATGTACATATTTATGATATTATGCGGTGAGAACGCCTGGACATTAAAATAACTATGTACGTGTAACCATGATTCAATCTATATAGTACCCTAACTTAGAATTATGAAGGTCACAGACACTCAACACTAAGATAATAGCTTAAGAAGAATTCGATTAGGGCTGTGACATAATGTTGCGCAAAACCTTTAAATGTATTCGCCTACATGTGTCGTTTGCTTTGTGTGTTCCAATAGCATAATTATGTTTATGGATTTAATACATTCATACATAACATCACGCCCATAATCTCCGAAGGGGTAGACAGAGTCAAAGTTACAGCTGGCGTCTTTAACCACATTATGGATTTAATGATTGTATATAATGAAAGAATTAGATGAAAAATGATATAAATCTACAAATTTCTACGTGCATTACGTTAGGATGCCGCGCTATGGCCGTTTTAATTTAACTTATATGCATACCTACTGTTACATTTACTTAGACTCCTGTTATTATTAGTTACTGCAGAGTGGAAACTAAGTTATTGATATTAAAATTTACACCGAATTACCATTGGGGCAGACGATAAACATAATCAAGATACAACACTATTAAAAAGTTTACTTTCATTAATACGTCTCTAAAGTTGAAAATAACCGCGCGGCCGCCGTAAAAGAAATCCCAGCTGGCAGAATTCACATGGAAATAAAAATCGAAAAGTCGCGTTAATCGTTTCGCCTCGGTATTAGAGTTCATTTTCGCGCAAACACGGGTTGAGCTGACTAACTTTTAATGAATTTAATTTATTGAGTCTCGCACACAAATTTGTCGCTTTTATGGACGATTCGGCTTGGTTTCGGTAGTTGAGGCATGCGAGGCGTCGTCGTCTGAGATTTCAGCGTTCGATGTTTTGGTTTATGTAATCCTGCCTATAATTAATTGCTGGTTTGTATCTCTGAATCCCACTTTTAAATCCCACGTTCTTTATTTAGGCAGAATTTCCAAAAATGTTTACGCTCTGCTCTGTTTTAGTAAACCACACTTAGGGTAATAAAAATTTTATTAGTTGTATTGTTTATTGATAGAAGTAGTTCATGATAATATTCTTTAGGTATATCTGTAAGTAAAACAGTCTGGTTTTTATAACTTACAAAAAGACCTTGCATAATACCGATTCATATATTAGAACGGGAACAAATGTATGAATTTTATGAGCTAGTTTTCATAGTTCTCTTCATCCTTTTTCTCCTAGTCTTTGCTCACTAGTTCCTTTTAGACTTGCTGGTGACGAAGTACTCTGTATTTTTATTGTTTACTTGAATTGCTCAGTTCTTTTTTGGGAAGTTTTTGTGGCTGGTTATTTCAATATTGAAATTACTCAGTAACAGTCCGGAGTCAGAAGGTTGGGGTTTAATCACCCCCATGCCTCGGAAAGCGCGTTAAGCCGTTGGTCCTGCGCCTCTCACCGGTCATGTCGAATGCCGTCTCACCGGACTATGAGAGTATAGGAATAGAGAGTGCTGTGTTTGCGCACACACTTGTGCACTATAATATCTCCTGCGCAGATGGCTAATCCTCGTTGAGATTGGCCGCCGTGACCGTTATCGGTAAGGACGACATTATTATTATTATTATCTTTTTTAGGGCATTTCCCAAAATAATATAAGTAAATACATGCCACTACTGTTTGTGATGGATAAAACTAAACATACGTTTCAGACACTACCAAGAAATAGCTGCTGTCCTAACTTCATTCAACAAAACACATCATCTATAAATCACTGTTTTCAAGACGCCATTACACAGAACACTTACTGTCCTCAATCAATTAGTTACTGCATTAACGCTACTATTAATCGCGAGCCAAGACGTTAACTTATAATCATTCGACGACGTACGTTTTAACGATATCATCGGCTTATAAAGCGACATGGAGCTACTTACTCATGTCTGGAAGGTAATCCGCGAAAGCTTGGATATAGGCTGCGAACGAATTTATCACGTAATCTTGGATAGGTTGATTCATTGAAGTGATTCATCGGGAGTTTTGTACACAGTAGGTGCGGTGGTCAAGCAGTAACTAAACTTTAATAATGATTTGGCAATAGTTTCATGTTTCATAGAGAAAACATTGCCTTAATGAAATGACTTACTTAAGGCTCAACCAATGTGTGAAAGAGTTTTAATACTATTATGTACAAATGAAATATGTACTGGGGTTTTATTGTATGGTATTACTTTTACACTTAGTAATTATGTAACCAATTTACGACAGATAATAACTATGTCCCAAGCTGTAATATAAGTAATATAATATAGGTTGCTTTACTTGCTAGCTATACGATTAACGGCTAATTAAATATACATAAAAACATTGTGGGTTATACAATAGAAGTACAAAATAAATTCAGTTAGTTTAGAATTTCAGTGACATGTGGCTAGCTCGTTTTATAGCTATTTTCCTCGCTTTGCCTATATAATCGCAAACCCAATACCCAATTCACTATCAATCGCCTTTTAAGACATACATGGAATACAGCTATAGCATTTTTCAGATCTACATGAAACAATTTATACATAATATTTGAAACGATTTTGTTATTTTATATACTGAAAACAATAGTCAGATTCCAATTTCAAATTAAACTATTGTTTTCAAAACTTTATACCATCTCACAACTATGATTTTATTACTTAGTTATATTGTTAGTTATGCTATTCTGATAAAACGATCTACTGAATTCATAGCGTTAAGCTACTGCACCTTTTTTGGTATTGTCATTATTGACTGGCTCGATGGCGCATTCGGTAGTGACCCTGCCCCATGCGCCAAGAGTTGTGGGTTCGATCCCCACCCAGGGCAAACATTTGTGTGATGAATACTTGTATTTGTTCTGTGTGTGGGTGTTAATATCCAATATTTAAGTATATATCTGTAATACCACTGTTGATTCTGATATCCGTAACAAATTGCTTAAGCTCTCGGAGTCGGATCAATGTATGTGATGTAGTCTGATATTTAAAATAAATAAATAAAAATATTTATTATTAATGCAATTTTCCTCAAACCTATGTTAGTAACTTTACTTCAGTTACTGTCGAATGCCTCATACTATGTATCTAGTTTATATTCTCAGCGCAGTTGGGTATTTGACAAAATGAGCCATTAGTTATTACGAAACGGTTTGTAAACACGTCTGTCTGTCAGTTGGCTAGCTTACAAGAAAATTTTGTTATGATTTCATTTTCGTTTTTAGTATAAATGTAGCACATTTTTCATTTGACGTCAGAAGAGCTCTAATGAGAGTCTTTCTATCATTAGAATTTATTTTCTGTTGGTTTTAAAATATATTTTTCAATTTGACACAATAAAAGAATAGCCGATTTTGAATATAATTTTGGGAAAGCTATAATAACATTATAAAGCCAAATTCATGAATATATGGATATAAGAAAAGCGTTCAAAAAGCTTTTCAATTGATTGGTGTTATCTCGGCTATTTAACAACTATATTTTTTGTTCACAAACCAATTTTTTTTACGAACATAAGTTCACTAGCCGTTGGGCTCAGCGCCCGATTAATTAAATCATTCAAACTGTCTTTTGTTTCCAGGCCAAATTTCCAACACAACAGCAATCCTCAGCTGTTTGGCTTGCTCACCGATAAATAATATTCATCATGCCATGCTCTCGTTGTCCTAAACGGCGCATGTCGCCTTCGACTCCTGGCAATTGTTGGCGGATTATGACGAAGCCGGTTGTTTTACACACTGTTATAATGTCTGGCATAAAAAGTGTTACTGGTAAAATGGTGACGTCTCATTTTATTATCGCTATCCGAAATCAATGGCAGAAGCATGTCGGCTGCTTATTGAAGTATCTTTGTCATTGTTGTTTTCAGGCTACATATTAAACTTGTCCCATCTTGTCCCATGTTGGTCTGGGCCTTAAAAATAATGTCCTAACTGTGTTTCTTACCTAGTTTGTCGTAAAACGCCACTAATAGTATATCGGGTTTTGGGTGTGTGATTGTGTAGGCGACAAGCTAGCCACTTGTCGATAACTTTTCAAAATTTTCCATCTAACCCAGCCCAGTTTTATTTTTGTCTAAATCTGGTTAAAGGGGTTGCTGTCTCTTTATCTCTGCTTCTTCGGGGATTATGGGGGAAATGTTATGTTATATTATATTAAACTCCAAAGCAATCTTAAGCTGTTTTGCTCAGCCACCGATATCATTATTCATCACGCCGTGCTCTCGTGATCCTAAATGGCGCATGTCGCTTTCGACTCCTGGCAATTTGGCGGAGCGATCACGACGCAGCTTCAGTGTAAAACACACTGTTTTATGTCTGGCGAGTGCCGCTGGGTAACTGCTGTGCAATAACGGACGGAGAGCTTGCTTGAGGAAGTAGTTGGGTGATATAAAGTCTGGTAGGAACGCAAATATTGCATTATCCTTTTGATGCAAGAGGATAGGGAGTAGGTATCTTGACTGGCTCGATGGCTCATTCGTATTGTCCCTGCCCCTGCGCCAATAGTTGTGGGTTCGATCCCCACCCAGGACAAACATTCGTATGATAATTACTTGCATTTGTTCTGTGTCTGGGTGTTAATATTGAGTAAGTATATATTTGTAATACAACTGTTATTTCTAATATCCGTAACACAAGTGCTTAAGCTACTTACCTCGGAGATCAATGTATGTGATGTAGTGTAATATTAATTATATTTATTTATTATTATAGGTATGCATGTTTTTTTTTTTGCAGTTTAAGGTCTGAACGTTTTCGGCCCGTGATGTAAGTGTTTCAAACATTAGTGTTTTATTAATTTTCTAGTTTGATATATACTATTATAGGATATATGAGTAACTTAAAGCTCGTGGTTTATTAAAATGGTATTACTAAATCTGCAACACATCTCAATAATACTCGCGAGCCGAGGTTTAGACACGCTTATCATTGAATAGCCATAAAATTTACTTCGATCAATGACGATACGGATGATTTTAAAATATTATTGTCTGTTACGTAGGTATTAAACGGTCTTAAATGACAGATTTTTTACTTTACTGTTACCATGTGCTGATTTCTATCCGATTATTAAAATTCGTTAATCATACTAATATTATAAAGAGGAAAGATTTGATTGTTTGTTTGTTTGTATTGAATAGGCTCTGAAACTACTGGACCGATTTAAAAAATTCTTTCACCAATAGAAAGCTACTTAATCAGCAAGTAACATAAGCTATATTTTACCCCTTTATTTCCACGGGAACGGGAACTACGCGGGTGAAACCGCGGTGCACTGCTAGTAAGTCATAAAAGTATAGTTTTTTTTTCATACTGTCGTTATTCAACATTTCTCGCTATAAAATGAAACGCTAATTAAGTTCACTCGGTCCCAAAGTTTTCAAGCCGCTATTTGAATCGACATAATTTTTGTGCGGCTTACCCGAGTGAGTTACATATTTAAACCACTGGTGAGCTTTAAAGTTTAACCTAGTTTTAGTACAAGCTGAAACTGCCTAGGTTCCTTCAAGTAATTGTGTATGTAAGACGTTTCATGCACCCAGACCTATAAAAAGAACATAAAGTTGATGTTCAGAATGTCAATGTTATATCAACGGTCACGAAAGTGTCTTAGGTGAAACTTGGAAGTATTTTTATGTTTTTGTGAAATTTTAATCTGCCGTTTTGTAGCTTGGTCCAGTATTCGGATACAAAGACCAGACAGTATCCTTATAAGATGATTTTCTTTTTTATTAGCCACAAAGTAAACACAATTGATATACCTATACCTACCAATTATAGGAACTCTTGTTTTTTGTAAATATTGGAACACTTATGAATACCAATTATGCTTACTAAGTAAAAACCATAGATACATTAGTAGATTGCGAAAACCTAATTTTTGATTTTCTGTAGTTAACAACTTAAATAATATTAAAAAAAAACCGGCCAAGTGCGATTCAGACTCACGCATTTCACGGTTCCGTACCATTATCTTTACGATATTAGACACTAAACAACTAAATATTCTGTGTGGATATTTCAAGTGTCTACCTGTTGCCGTTATTATTATCGAGAAAAAAACAGCAAAAAAATCACGTTTGATGTATTGTATGGGAGCCCATGGCAACAGAAATACATAATTTGTGAAAATTTTGAGTGTCTAGCTATCATAGTTCATAAGATACAGCCTGGTGACAGACAGACAGACTTTGGGTGCGGAACCCTAAAAACTGTTTAACATCATGTACACCAGTAGCCTAGGCCTAAACGACCTTATTACAAAAATAATGAGACAATGTTTAAACCTACGTAGTCGTAGGTGAACAATTCGGAGTATGTACTGTTAATTTAATGAGACATTTTAAATAAAATCATATCAATTTATTCTTTAGACTATGTTTTTCTAACGGTTTTGTAATAAGACAGAGTCTAATCTCACACATCATTAATTAAAAAGCATTTACTACAATCGCAATAAAACGTTATAGCCATAGATAATATCACACCCATAGTTCTGTACAAATATTATCACAGCAGGAACCGTAATTCTGTCAAACACACCACTTTCTGTTATTGCTTGTTATGAAATGAAGCGTTTCAGTTCGGTCGTAACGTTAACGAAATGGACGAAGATGATGATTGAGAGGCAAACCCTAAATAGAATGGGACTTTAAGTTCTTGGAATAGTAATAACTTTTTATTTCAAGGAAAACTCGCTAATATTTTTAAGGTAGCGATGAATAATATTGCTCGACATTGAATTTTAAGTACGAATTACCATAGCTTTGTAATAAAAAAATGTTTGTGAAAATGGATAGATATTTTTTGACACAAAATTCTTTCTAACAAAATCCTATTAATAGAGCATGATGATGCTTTATAGTGGGATTTGAATAAATCAGAATAACACAGACTTTCATATTCTTACTAATACTATAAATGTGAAAGTAACATAGCTTGTTACGTTAAAAGTAAAAGTAAAGTTGATATCTAGAACTTTAGTTTTGGCTTCCGAAAACACATGGTGCCTTTGCTTATGGTCCGAAAGCTGGCACCACTTTTTGGGTAGGATTTGAACTGCAGACCTAACTAACAATCTGACAATCTATCTATCTTGAGTTAGCCCCGCTACTCACCATACAGTTCCGTGTTGGGGTATAATAGGAGAGGTATGAAGTGTTCAGTTTGCCTCAAATGCCTGCCCAAAAACTGGTGCCAGCTCACCTACATTTATTATGTTATGGATGTATCCACTCCTTTTTATGTATTTTATACATAAATAAATAATTATAAATGAATTCTTCAGACTGACACACCAATGACCAATTCCCTAGTCCCAAACTAAGCTTATGCTTGTACTATGGATCTAGGTGACTCGAGTACAAATGTTCATCTTCATCACACGAAACATTTGCCCCAATCGGGATTCGAACCCGCGATCCTTGGTTTCGTGGCCAGGGTCTCTGACCACACGACCATCGGGCCAGTCAATAAAATAAAATATATGTCTTCGTGACAAGTGTTCCTGAAATTATCTAATAAAGGTTAGAATTTTTAAATAATAGTCTATATTAAAATCTGTACATCAGGATTAAGCCTACCATAGCTCATTTATAAAACTTAGGAATAGATTATTGTTATTTTAATTTAAACGGAAAAGAATTGGCCTTAAAATAGATTTTGGTTTAATTTTTTAAGACGCTAATAAGAGTATTGTTCCAAATCATTTCCGAAAAAACATTAGCCTCTTAAATTTTGCAATTAATAAACTTTTTGCTCCGATATAAAAGGTGCAACTTCCTTCATCGTCTTAAATTTATTTGCAAATTAACTAGAAGTATTCATTCTCATGTAAATCAAGCCAATCCAAATAGCATTAGTGTCTTCAATAAAAAATCAGTCGAATTGAGACACTCCTCCTTTTTTTTTAAGTCAGTTAAAAATAAACCCAAAACAGAATTCGTTCATCGGACAAATGCATTCGGATATGGCTTATGAGTCAAGACGAAAATTGACGATCCATTGGCTATATTTATATGCGAACGGATTTATGCGTCTTTGTACTATTTCAGTTTATGACGCCATCCCATTACATCCTTCTGGCATAGTTCGTAAGCCGTAACTACTCGCATACTAACGGGATGGAAAAAACAAAACACTTCCGTGTTTATGTTCTAGGGGAAATTGCTAGAGCAATCAAGAGTGTCAAGGTTAAGGAGTAAAAAAATAATGTAGGACAACAATTTTATATATAATTTCTATTGAAATGCTTTATATAGTGACTTTGTTAAACAAACTTATTAAGAATTATAAATGATTTTAATGTAATTTATCAAATAAAAAGAATACTTAGCAGATAGCTTAGGTTTGTTTCGTGTGGCATCTAAGAAAGAGTGGAATTGCCGTACAAAGATTTAAAAAAATGTAGAAGTATGTGTGTACCCGGGCTTAAACCAGCACACCACATAAGTATGTATGTGTCCTCAACGTTGAGCTTATCTTCGTTCACTCCTATAATATATATACCTATTTTTTCTCTATGATTTTGCTAGTCTATAAATTAGTAATTTTTCAAGTTAATCACTGTTAAATTTCACCGATGCTGTTTTAAGTCGATATACATATCCTGTAATAATGGTGGCTACAGTGTCTAAAGATTCACATATTTAGATTAGTGAATAAAGGAGAGGCAAACGTACAAAAACAAGTCAAGCGCTCTTTACAAAGTTGCCATCTGGCCGAGAAAATCAAATCTAAGTTACCACGTGCGAAAACCGCAATCGTTCAAACGAACACTTGTTGCCCGAGTGTTTATAACCGACTGAGAGCGTCGTCGTAAAATGCTCCCAAGGTTAAGTTTGATTGTTTCTCGGCTACGTAAGCCGAATGCGGTTTTGAGGTCAAACTCCTATTTGCTTTACTCAAATAGGTCGGGCACAAAGGATGGTAATGGATGGATATCGTTTGAAGTAAAGTAATTGTTGAAAAGATTTGCGCAGCGTATTTTCTGCGATGAGTTATCTCTCGCAAATGAGCGAGTTTTTCGCGGACACTAAACGATTTTGCTGGATAATAAATGGCTTGTAAGACAATGTGACGAGTGTATTCTTTTTCGTTGCTCAGTTTTCAATAGTCTTTCTATTGGACTTTTTAGGGCACGTTTTGAATGAAAAGAATACCTAGGTAATCTTTTCAGGTATTATCTGAAAGAAAATTTCTTATCGTAGAAATCGATTTAAGGAATAATGTAAAGTTAGTTTCCCTTTTGCACCTTATTCTTACAGCAGATTATTTGTTTACTTTTTGTCGTTAATTCAAAAATATATCTTATTTATAATATTTAAAAGCCAATTACATAACTTGTGCTTTGAGTAAAACCTTTGGAACTCTATCAAAATGTCACAACGTGTTTCTAGTTCAAAGGTGTTGCACACATTGGAATTAGTCCGAAAAATTGACAAGTCAAAATAATTACACCGACAACATCGAGCGTCTAAAAGTCTCCAGATGCTCGTCATTTGACATCTGCCTTCGGTTCACGAATTAATGACCCCCAAGGCGCCATAACTAAACAGCGAACATGTTCCAAATTTGAAGGAGCAAATCGCTCGATACTTTGAAACGGAAATAGAAGACACATGATCCCGCGGGAAGTTACGATAAAAACGTAAAAGAGAAACACATGACCTCATTTGTCGCGAAGCGTCGGAATTATTTATTACGCCTGATACTTCGCGCGTCGACTCGCTCTTTGTCTTTTACTCTTGTGATTTGAATATTCGAAAACAATATTGCCGTTTCAATTTTAATGAGAAGGCAGATTATAGGTGTCTTGTGCCCGAGGAGTTGTGTTTTATGAATAACATTTTTTTTTTGTTTTAGACTACGTTTGTTTTATGTTGCTCATTTTTTTTAAGTTAGCCATACTATTGCAAATCTGTCAATGTGTTCAAGTTTGTTCATGCGTAAATACAGAAAAATAAGAAAACCATAACTTTGTGTGTTGTGTTTTTCGAATTATTAAGTATGTAAACTAAGCAATTACTAATAACTAATTCGTTAAAAATACGCTACCATAGCAAGTATTTAAGTAACTAAGTATCACGAATACACCTTATGTTATGTCCTCTAATACAAAGTGCATAATTTACCCCAATGTCAAGATTACGTTACCCTCAAAATAATTCTGGCTATTTATAAAACCTGATTACTTTGACAGCGTTTATTTTTACTCAAGCCATCTCCCACAGACGTTGAAGCAATATTTATCATTAAAACTATTATTACTGCACTCAATAATGTCACGGGGTAGATACAAGCGCATCGCGTGGATTAGTTTGTTATGGTTTTGAAATTTAATCATTTCCAATACCAAAGTTACAAACATATCACATGTAGTTAAAATGAAACAAAGTCTTCGATTTTCGATCTTATATGATCGAGATAGAGGTTAATATTATTTGCGACGTTGATTGTAAATGTTGCCGAAATATATGCGTCCGCCAGATGCGTCTGCGTATTGTAGCGACGACTAATGGCGCTGCGGTGACGATGTAAACATTCGTCAGTAGACACTGTCAGAAATATCACAGAGGTTTCCTATAAAAAAAAAGAAATTTGTTAGTTTGAACAGCACTACCGAACGACACAGTAGGTTAACAAAAAAAGTTTAGAGTTGCAAAAACAATGAGCGATCGGTGAAATGTAAACGGTAGTAAATGCAAACTATTACCTGGTCTAAATAACTGTATGTATCGCGGTGGGTGGTACGACTAACTTTTGTTAAATTCTTTGACTTCTAAGTTTGGGAGCTAATCGAACAGATCATTGATTTAAGATTTATTTTAGGGCATTGGATTGTATGATATTTTGATTTATGCTAATACATAATAATATTGCGAAAGACACTTTGTATGTGTGTCTGTCATGTCTTTACGTCTAAACTATTTGATGATGAAATTTGGCACGCCTGAGTTTGAACCAGATAAATTTATAGATGACACAGGAAACATGTCAATAGTATATTGAATTTATTTTGAACTAAAAAAGGGAAAAGCCATAATATTTATCTATTTTATGAAAATAGCTAGAAGGAAGTATTCGTCAGTAGAAGTAAAATAAAAATTACACCGACACACCAATTCCCTAGTTCCAAACTAAGCTTATGCTTGTGCTATGGATACTAGGTGGATAGTAGGTAATTATATGGATACTAGGTGAACGGATAGACATGCTTAAATACGTTTATAAACATCCATTACTCGAGTACAAATGTCCATGTTCATCACATGAAACATTTGCTCCTAGCGGGATTCGAACCCGTGACCCTTGGTTACGTGGCCAGGGTCTCTGACCACTCGACCAACGGGCCTGTCTATTAGCTACAGATGCTTAATAGAATCTACGCTCCACTTTTACTTATAAGTTACTAAGCCAGAAGGAAGTAGGCATTTTCATTTTATTTATTTCAAATTAGAAATCCGGACAGCTAGTTTCTGCATAAAAGTTCATATTGCATGATCGGTTTCACATTTTATGCTTGGGCATGCAACTGAAATTACCATAAAAATTTGACTTTCAGCCTTAGGTTAACCGGCATTGTATCACGAACACCGCTTTAATGGTAAGCAAATATTTGTTTTACTTTGAAATAATGACAAGTACCTACAGTACTTGCATGAAATTAAATTATGGTTTAATTTGATTTTTAATTTCTTTATTTGTTCTGGTTTGTGTGATATAAGGTAAGTTATTAATTACTTTCAATGGTAGTTTGTTAGTCTGAATAAATCATAATAATAAATAAATATCAGACTACATTACATACATTGATCTAACTCCGAGGTAAGTAGCTAAGGCACTTGTGTTACAGATATCAGAATTAACAGTGGTATTACAAATATATACTTAAATATTGGATATTAACACCCAGACACAGAACAAACACAAGAATTCATAATACGAATATTTGCCCTAAGTGGGGATCGAACCCACAACTCTTGGCGCATGGGGCAGGGTTACTACCGAATGCGCCATCGAGCTTGTCATAATAATAGTCATATTTTACTATTATATGATTTTTTTTGTTCCATTAAATTAATAACTTACTTTTACAGTTTTAATTTGAAATATATTTGAACTAAATACAATTGTTTTTGAAAATTCCTAATAATAGAAAAGGTTTTTTAGAGAAACGCAATCCTAACAGTTGACAAAATAATGCTGTTTTATATCTTCCAAGTCTTACAAAACCGCAGATATGTACGTTATTTAATGATTAAGTAGCCACCCAAGCACAACAATGAAATTTTGAACCAACATGCCAGAATTATCTATGACTATTCATCTTACCTTACACGTTGCACCAAATTTCTGTAGGTTCAGAGAATGAGCTCACCTAATTTGGCTTGCCGACCCAAAATGTAACTGCATTCCGTAATACACCTCCGAGATGCATGCAGTCATTAGAGGTGTCAGCCGAATGAATTCACAGAATGACTGCCTTAATGATACCAATGTCTATGAATAGTTTACCCAATGTTATGTAAACAACTGTTTTATTAGAGCATTAGTGTGAGAATTTGTGGCGTAAGAGCGGACCGTAGATTCCATTCAGCATCTGTATAGATAAGAATGCGGTGTCAATGTGTTCTAGTTAAAATGGCGTAATTTTTACTTCAATTAAAATAACTAACGAATTAGTAACTCTCTACTTGTTTATTTGTATCGTTCCTAGTAATTTATTAATGAGTAGAACTGAAAGTGAACATGTTAAAACAGTCTATAACTAACATCTAGGGTAGATAACGTAATGCATATTTTATAGTACAGTACCTGACCTTCTAAGTTCTGTTTAGTGTTATATTAACTTACTCAGGGTAAAAAAGATTTTTTAAGCGATTAATTAAGATTCTGAGCATTTTTACCTCATGCTTGGACCTCATAGCTTCTTACATAGATCGTCTATCTTAACTTACTTGGTGAAAATCCTAAGGATTCAACCAAAAGATTAATGAAAATAAAATTTGATTAGATGTACCTGCATAGATATAATGCAAAGCAACTTTAATAATGAATAAAAATATGGGAGAACGGACTAAAAAAATCTATTTAATTCGTCAGTTAGATATAAAAAAATATTTAACACGAATTTTTAATTTACTTGTTAAACAAAAACTGGCAAAGATACAGCGGATCCAAGTTGCGCGTGACGTCACACGTTGGTACAATTTTTACTTACAAATGACGTCGCAAGCCCCCACTCCAAAACTTTGGTACTCTTTATCTTTGTAATTTTTTGTTATCTTGATAAATCAAAAAATATCTAACTGACGGACTAAATTGAATGATAATTTTTTGACCCAGTATTATCCCCTATGGTGGGTCCCAAGTAACCATCCCCAACAATAACAAGTAATAAAATTCATTTAAACGAAGCGGTAATGTAGAAACAGAATCACTTCTATTTATATTTAATTATAAATGAGAACGCCCACCGTTAACGAGTCACCTCCCGAAGTAGCACAAAGTGCTATTTTTCATATCACCGCTGAAAACTGGACGTCCTAATTAAGGTTTTCTCTAAATTTATGTGAAAAATAACAACCCAATTTCACAAAAGTAACAGAGTATTATAGCTTCCGGGAATCGTCTTGTTAGTGATCATAATGGCCGCTAACATCGTATGGAATGTTAACATTGCTTTTCTGTCTTCCAAACTTTTCTTTTTATTACATCAAAGTTTCGTCTTTTAATGAGATCGAGCCAAGCCTTTTTTAGCGAAGTCAAACGTTGTGCTGTGAATCGAGTAGCTTCTATTCTAAATTTACTTCGGAAAACGTATTTTAGTAGATGAAGTTACTCAGTGTAACGTCATTAGCCTTTTAAATTACTCATTGTAAATTGTAGCTATAGATACGATTCAGCTTTGAATATGAATTTTCTGAATGTTGTACATTAGAAGTTTGTACTCCTTTAAAATGTCTAACTGTAACTTGTAATAGCTCTAATTTATTAGATATGGTTCTATACTTAAATTGTAAAATGATGATTGATGAAGTTAGAGATTTATTGATTTTAATACAAAATTTTTTATCGATTCGTGTGCATCATTGGGTGAATGTATCTCGTGCTATAGTATATCACTGTATTGAAATAAACTGTATTCTATTCTATCTTATTCATTTGGTGTCTGATAAAATATAGATACCTAAGTCATCAGTAGTTTTTTTGAAAAACCCTTGCAGCTACTTAAAAACCTACAATACCATTACAAGTTAATGATAGCAATTATTTATCCTTATGGGCCCCGATTTAACTATCCAAATTTATAGGCAATCTAATGAATATATACATCCATAGGAACACTTTATTGATCACAAGAGATACAACTGAAACCCCAACAAACAAGCCCGATAAATCTAAGGCCCCCTTGCAAAACGCCCACCGCATTCATCTAACCCTACCGTCCCCCAGTATATGCAGTTGTTCTAAAACAAACAAAATGACCTCGGCCTAAGCAAATAATAGAGGAGGAAGTCAATCTAATTCATTAAAGTACGCGAGAAACAATAAAAGCAAAGACAAACGAGAAACAGATAAAATAAATCTAAAAAGGAATTTTTCTGCACGGCAGCAGCTTATCTACTTTACTTCGTTTGGGAATAAATACGGCGTCTTACTGCAGTGACGACCGCCGAACTAAGCTTGCTATTGTCTGTTCGGATAAAAAAGGTACATGGGGTATAGTATAAGACGGCGGGTCTTCGTAATCTCTTTATTTACTACACAATCTCTTGCTGACCTAATCATTTTTTCGGACCTTAGCAACCGTATTGATGGGGCTAGTTTTGTTTGTCGGTCAAATTGCGTTCTTGGTTTGCTAAATCTATTTTAGATAATTCCGTTTCGTTTTTGTGTTTACTTCTTTGGACATTAAGAATGTCGTATCTGCTGACTTTAATAATAAGACCCATTTTTTGCTAGCAAGGTTTTTATAGACATTTTGTAAATTATTTAACAGTATAGTCACGAGAAGAGTCTATTCAATTAATTTACCGTTTTTATCATTTGTTTATTAACAACGAATTAGGACAAATGTAGATAATATCTTTCTCAATTTAAAATTTCGGGTACCGATTTAATGCAATCGGCCTTAAAAGACTAGCATTTAGCGCTGAACAAATTTGATAACCATAGGTTAGTATCCCAGCAAGCAATTTACGCATACATTTTTATGAGTAAGTTTATTATTAGAAAAGTTTAGGTAATACTATCTTATTAGGTAAAAAAAAGGCTCTTATTAACCAATAAAACATTCGATAATTATCATCATATGTATCAGAAATCATAAAAATAAATTTTATATTTCAACTTCAACTTATTAACCCTCCAATCCCTGACGGTGTTTTGCACGACGCTTGCTCAAACAATGTAAAATATGGACGGAAACCGAATAAAGAAGATGCACTTTGTAAACACTCCGTCATAATGACAGGCGGTTGGTTGATATCTACAAAACGATGTGGTGGCGGCGCTAAGGTATTAAGTTACAATCCGCCAACGAACAAATCGAGTTGAGACCGAGAAATCTTGTTCGGGGAGCGCAAGATTATTTTATTCACTGATTTAATGTTTTCAAACAGCGTTATCGCGAATGACAAATTGCTTTATTGGGGTACTTTGTAACCGTTTGGCGCGTTTCACGTCCTAATTGTTTTGAGATAATCTTTTTATAGGCTTTATCGTTATGAATTGCTGTAGTTTGTGTCAAGCCAGATTTGTTCAAAGCTTAATTATTCTAGGTTATCAGAAACCGAAGTAAATGATTAGGTACCAAATTAGTATTGACTGCTGTAGAATTTCATAGTCTATTAATTACTACTAGCTTATGATAAAATTATAGACCTACAGGGTGGGAAGGTATAAATTAGTCCTAAGCCGTTTTCAATTTTCAACTATCTCACGTCACATTACAAAATGATGCCAATCTCGATACACCTGGAAACACGATTAACCACCCAATCAGTTCTCATCCCAACGAACAAAGACTCATTACAATTCAATGCGACTGAATGACAAAACAGTTTTGCAGATATCGTTCCTAATTTACGCGTGTACTGTTGTTTAATCGTGCGCAACGCCAGTGCGAATAATAGCCGCGACAAATTTTCCGTTCAGCCGGACATTTTCCTCTGAGCGCATCGGTACAATGCGCCGTATTCCCGGCAAAATTGTACGCTATTAAGTGACATTCTAAATATAGGGATCCTCTCGATGACGTCGAGATAGCCCGTTGTGTTCAACCCTTTGCGTGTTCCATTCGCCACTTGCGGCTGCGCAGCGAAATTACAACTTGTGTTCGAACGCTAAAGACCAATTTTGTTTGTGGCTTTGTATTGACTAGTTGCCTTTCGAGGGAAATACTGACAACTGATGAAGTGTAACTGTTACACATCTGCCTTCGACGATTGATTCGTAATGATGATTGCTACGTGTTTTCTGAAGACATGTCTGTAGGAAGCGGCGTTATATCAATGTTTTGATGGTTTGACGTTAATAACACACGACCGTAGCGGAGTAAGGATAACTTATTACGGACAGCATAATTCGCTCTTGCCAATTGAGATGCGTACCCGGTGGTTATACTCGCATCCTGAGAAGAAAAAACATTTCGAAATTGTTTTATAATCACCGATTACTGAGCACTTCGTTTTACCGTTTACTGAGTTGATTTAAACGGCTTTTGATTTTTATCTTTTGTTATTAAGATTTAAACAGCACTGATATTACATGATACTTTAATGTTTTTATTTCAAATAACAATTTTTTTAACTGTATGTATTGCTATAGATTGTTATAATCCCTTTTTATAATTATAGATTATATCTAGTGTTAGATATAAGAGCGGTGGTAGCTCAATGGTAAGGACACGCGCCTCTTAACCGAGGAGTGCGGGTTCAAACCCGGGCATGTACCTCTAGATTTTAAAAAATCTATGTACATATTTATACCACTAGCTCGACGGTGAGGGAAAACATTGTGATGAAACCTGCAAATTCAAACAACTTTGAATTTGTAACCATGATCCAAAAATTGTCTGGTTCCCCTATCTTAGGGTTACGAAGGTCAGATCGGCAGTCGCTTCAATGTAATTACCAGACTCGCTAAATCCTGGATCATGGTCTAAGCGGACCCCGTCTAAGCACGGGACATAACGCTAGGAAGATGATGATATCTAGTGTTAGAAATACGGATGCTTAAGAATTTGGAGTCTTTTGAAATTTTACTAACATCTAGGATAAGCTCGTGGTTTTATAACCGTCGTTAAAAGGCTGTTTGTATTAGTGAGTTCATTTATATTTTTAAGTGGCTGTCAATGACATGAAGCACTAAATACGTTGTAAAACTTCTCGATAAACGTCTATCGTTCCCGTTATACTCTTGACATTCAAAGAGTTGTGGTATTAACACATCTTTCCTTGAATATACTCTCACCAACACGTGCCTCTATAAAAATCTGTAACAAATAAATCCTACGCCTATCCGCCACGGTCCTTGCAACTATTTCCTTTCACCGAAGATTAAATTTCCTCTAATTAAGACCGACCGTTTTTGATGCACGAACGATTCTCCAAACGTGGTTTCAATAAACTCTCATCACGGATTTACGACGTCTGTTCCTCTCATAAAGGAGCGTTCAAAAACGCCGACTTTATATGCTGATTGATAACACATGTTGGCCACGGTCGGGCCAGAGCTGTGGATCATAACTTGGGCAATGATTATTTAGACTGTTCTTTGAATCGCACTCATAGTCTTGTTTTTGAGTATTGATATTTCTACGGCAAGGACTTGTGTATCAGAGAGGGGTTGTATCAAACCCAGGCCGGCTTTTTCAATTTTCCAAACTTTACAAAAAAAAAAAATTAAGTTGTTCTTACGTTCAACTGCTTGCTGCAGCAGTAATACTGTATCACTTTAAATATACATCAATCCGATATAATCAAGATTTTAATTGATTCCAGATCATAAAGTAGCGCCTTTGGTTGAAAATAGAAATATAACCTAACAATAATCTATACCCGTCAATGTATCGAAGTTGTGAATACCCAAAAATAACCTACCCATTTTTTAATATTCGTGATATTTTTTGTCTGTTTACCAAAAATTTTACTCGCTAAAACCCAGTACGTGTAAGTGGAAGTTATTCATTGTTTGCGCTCAGTGTCGTCACCATTTCCATGCCATTAGCGAGAGTAAATTCAGTTTTCTCTAGATTTCTTTCCCGAAAGGGTTGGGTTTATTTTCACAAGCTTTTATGGAAATGCCACGCTATATTCATACGTTATAACGGGCTCATAATACAACCTTTATTTATTTGAATCATTCTATTCTTGCTAGCTATATTTAAATATTCATTTCAAATATGGAGCGAATTATGGATAAGCGCTTCTAATCTGATTCTGACAGAAATCTGAAACATCCATCGGCTTGCTAAGTATTTAATGAGATCAAGTTTATGAAATATTAACAATTTCTGCCTTTTATAAGCTGGATATTTTATCGAAATTATTTTTGACATTTAAGGCCAATTAAGTATTCATGGTTTTAAAATATAGGTCAACGTAGTGTTTTCGTCCACTTTTTAAAATAAAAATATTTGTTAAAAAAGTTTAAGTTAGTTATAAAATATTTGCTATAAGACTCTCGAGTAATTCATTTTTCCAACATTAAACATAACAAACCTACTCCCCATTTAGGATAATTGGTTATAAGTTGTCAAAATAAGGGCTCGTATTTTTATATAACTAGGAATTTAAGGTTTGATATTTAAAATTATCATATTTTAAAGCTTTTTCAAAATATGTAATGAAAATATCTTAAGTTGCAATGTCTTACACGAAAAAATTCCCCGTTACTCAGCCCAATGTCCTCCTCAAAACGCGAACTTCTGTAACAAATAGAAACCTTGTATCCATCGGCCGAGTACACAACATTAAACGTTAACATCCAGGCAGGTGGGGTCTGACGTACGCCTTACGAAAGCTTACCAAATATTGACAAGTGCTCCAAGTGGCTTAAAACAAATTCTCCAATAATCTTGGCCTGACTTTGTGCCATTGTTTGCGCCGAATTCGCTATACTAGGGCTGCCTTAGTTTTATTTTTAAAGACATACATACTCGATATAGTGTTAAGAAAAATCGTTTTATCCACGTGATATTAAATTTTGTTAATTTAGAATATTATTCTCCTAGTGCTATGTTTTATTCCTTGTTAGAATAGGTAATACATCTGCAGTTATGTGAATGAATAGTTTATTTGCTACCTTAAAAACTTGTTTAATCATGTTTTTAACAGCATTGGTAATTAATTGCATGATCCTTGAAATGTATGCTCTAGATGTGAGCGTCGATGTTGAATTTGGCTAATAACTAATAATGTGAAAGAAAAACAATAAATAAAAAATACCACGACCACACCATTTATGCTAAGTTCAACCGTTGAAACCGAAGCTAGTTCAACCGTTGAAATATGATTGATGGAGAAATCACAACACCAAATTTCTGCTACGTTTTATTTATGTAGCTAGATCAGCCCTTAAAACATTCAAGCCTACAAACTTACCCATTCATTATATTAGTAAGACAATTATTTGCCATTCCCAAAACGTCCCAGTACCAAGACTCCTTGAGCAACCCTACCCTCCCCTTCGGTCGTATTTTTGTGGAGCGCCACTCAATTCGTGTTTGATTTCGCCAAACATAAAGCGTTTGTAAACATTTAACAGAATCGTATCGGGTTACGTGATTCCTCTCGTGCCCGCCTTCGGGGTTGTGTTATGGAAAACGTTAGAATGCCATTTCTGCGGTGTCTAAAAGTATTCTCTTTGATTTATTTCTTTATCATCTTGCCAAAACTGTGAGATTACTGTTTTGTGTGA